>OY992876.1:436786302-436916302 GCA_963921405.1 Cepaea hortensis
AATCTTTCACTAGCCAGTGCTGTTATAATGAGAGTGGCACTTACCAGGGGCAGTGATGATCCATTCGCCGGACGCACCTACGACAGACTCTACAATGGTGGGCCCTCGGTGGTCGGTTACGTTTCACACTTCATGCACACCGTCCATCCATCATTCTGTGCATCAATGCCAACAAACAATTCAGTATGAACATACCAGATATGTGTTCATAATTTAACCAGATTTCTTTCTGTATCACCAATTGATCATTAACTGTATCACCAATTTATTATTAACTAACTGCATCACCAATTTATTATTAACTGTATCACCAATTTATTATTAACTTTATCACCAATTTATAATTAACTTTATCACCAATTTATCATTAACTGCATCACCAATTTATTATTAACTGCATCACCAATTTATCATTAACTTTATCACCAATTTATTATTAACTGTATCACCAATTTATCATTAACTGTATCACAAATTTATCATTAACTGTATCACCAATTTATTATTAACTTTATCACCAATTTATCATTAACTGTATCACCAATTTATCTTTAACTGTATCACCAATTTATCATTAACTGTATCACCAATTTACCATTAACTGTATCACCAATGTAACATTAACTGTATCACCAATTTATCATTAACTTTATCATTCAGAATGAACATTGCTTATCCAATTTTTGGTTTGTTTTTTTATGTAATTGTCTTGTGTCAGTTTACAGCAGAGCTGCGGAATTTGCACCTTTCGACACAGTTGACACACCAGTGTCCCACTGGGAACAGCCATTAGCATGCTGGTCAGCCCTCAAGGGAAGGCAGGGGCAAACCATGGGCATTACCCACCATCCAAGGAGGCTTCCATAAGTGTAGAGCCGACACATGATGCTCTGATACTGGACTGACCCAGGAATTGTCATGTCCCTGGACATGGCTGCTTAACCTCACTTCAGTATACTGACCTTCACATGCACCCCAAGCTATACCTTGGGGGGGGGGGGGGGGGGGGGGGCCATGTGGTTGCAGTTTGCAGATTTTAGACTTTGATGATACCCACATGCTATGTTTGAACAGAGATGTCATTTAGTATGTGTTTATGTCACTTACTGCACGTCGTGCCGGTCTCTGTGGCGAAGGTGTTACGGACACAGTTCGTGATCCCCATTGCCCGCGTTCGAAACACAGCTGCATGCAATTTGGCAGCAGACCATGTTGCGGTGGTTTTTTATGAAATGGTATAGGTGCCGGTCGTTCAGAAAGCAATGGCAAACTACTGAACGTAAACTTGCCAAGACATCAACTGCAAAAAATGCTGGTGTTGACTGCAAAAGTCCTGTAAAGGATATGCAACTTACTAACTGCTCGTCGTGGACATTTCAACCGAGCTGTCATTTAGTAGGATTTTCATTTATTAAGCGTTTGAACCTGTCATCTAGTAGGAATTCAATTTGATGGACATTAGAACCATTTTGTCAGTTTAGTAGGGGTGCATGTTAAGTGGACATCATTTACCCATGATTTCAGCGTGTGCTGATGAGTGTCTCTGATCACTACATCTCTAGGGGCCACCAACTCCGAGATGCCCTGCCAGTTCAATTTAGGCCACTGATGCCTTTTATGTGTGGTGTACAACGTGGACGTATGGCAGAAGTCTTGTCAGGGGCTCCATAAACCCAGCACAGACCTGGCTATCCCCCAACATGTGATACAGGGTATCTCTTTATACGCACTCCAACAGCCTTGACTTTCCCACATACCTGTGACCGAAGTCACCACACCACCTGCATCTACTAGTGGTGTCCTGCGTTGTTTACATTTCTTGCAATTGTGTAGATAATGTCACTCAGTATTGTACTTCTGCACTTCTTCATATAGAACTTCCGGTCCAACATGGAGGATAGGCAGTCGAGCTGTTAAGGCCACTGTCTGGAGTGTTTATGCTTGTAGCTATGGTTTGCTTATGCATTTCTTCATGTTGGACTGGTAGTGCATGGTTCCATCACTCTTCTACTAAGTTGAGTGCGTGGAGCGACACTGTGAGCTGCGAATTTTGTGTGGAGTGCTTTTACATCTGTCCACGGTTGTTTGTAGTGTGAACTGCATGTTCAGAATTATGGCGGCCGGCTGCTCGCTGAACTAACTGGGTCGCCTTATGCAGTAATGCAGTAATGGCTGCTGGTTTTCTAGTGACTGATGCTTTCCATCGACGAAAAACTTTATTTTTCATGCCTGACTTTTGTGTTGGCATTCTGGCAGCGGCATTATGCATAGTATACCTGTGCGGGCTGTTGGTTTATCGAGACTCCTGTCTGCTCCACTTTTCACATGGGGCAATGAGAAGCATTTTGTGTGATATTCACTGGCACAGGAAAGGAGCAAAATGGGGTGACCCTTTGCGTGAAGTTGTAACCGCGACTAACCAACTAAACTAAACTAAACTAACTAACTAACTAACTAACTAACAAAACTAAATAACTAGCTAACTTAACTAAACTAAACTAACTTCTTCATATACAAAAACTACAACTATACAAACAGCTTACCGTTTTCCGTTTCGATGATTCTGAATGTATGTCTGAGAAATCCATACTGGTCTGTGGAATGGGGACGATACCTGGGTCTGAAAGCACAGCTCTTAAGTGTGCCACAGTCATGAGAAAGACGATAGTGTTGAAGATCACAGCACAGAAGGCTCCCCAAAACCTGACACAGACACCCAGATATTATTTATTTATGTATTCATTTCATTAAAATACTTATTTGTTACATCATGCGTTATTTGTATAATCATCTCTTAGTGTTCAGGTCATTTATTATCATGTGCCCTGTCAAATGGCGTGGGAGTTCACAATCTCCACACATCAAGTTCCTTGGTGTTCTGGATCAAATCCACAGATGATATTCCTCAGTGCCACCATCACAGTGCATCCAGCATCATTTCTCTTTTTCTGCTCTTGCCTTTTCTACTGCTGATCTTTCTTTCAAGTGGCCACAATGTTTTCCAACGTTTCTCTTCTCATGACATGACTATAAAACATTGTTTCTCTCCTTTGCATAGCTGTACAAAATGTTCTACTTTCATCTTCCTTCCCCAAAATAAAAAAGTCAGAAATGTCGAGAGGATCGACTTCATTGCACAGGGTTTTACCCCATATGGCTCAGTCTCTTTCCACAGGGCGGCCTGCCTAAAACGTTGCACAAAGATGAACTCCATAGCTTTAGTGATGACCCATAGGAATCTCAAAGAAAAATGCACTCGTGAACCAAAAGACGTGGCCCAGAATCGAACCCACAACCTTCAGAGTGCAATGCAAATGGCGTGAACACTTTGCAGTGACTCTAGCAGTCCCAGGTATTAGCAACATTCATCTCAGAAACCACAGCTTCACAGCCTCCAAGCTCTTTCTAGTTTGTTCATTTACATTCACGATTCACCGCCATGCAGACGAACAGGTTCCATATAACATTTCAGGTCATTAGGTACATTTAATCTGCAACCCTAATGCCAGGGTGTAGTCCACGGTCTTTTCCACGTCAATTGAGTGCCTCCGCTCAGCTCTCCATGGGTACATCTGGCAGCACAGGTAAGATAAGATGAGCAGCCCCGAAGGATGTATACAGAGTGAGCTATCCAAACCTAAATATAATTCAGGATCCTGCCCTTTTTTTTTTCACAGGAGCCAGCATATTCTTTTTAACTACACATATCTTCTTCTTCTTCGTTCATCCGGAGTGTTTTTTTTCGGATGTGATTGCGTTGTGCCTGTTTACAGCAGAGCTGTGTTCTTGCGCCGTTAGGCCGACACATCCGACTTCTGCGGGCATTTGTTGACCGGGTTAACCTTCCCGGGGTAACTACACATATCATCATAACCAAGTGCCCTGCCAGCTAGTGTAGTCATTCATGTCTCTCCACAGATCTTTGTCCTTGGTGATCTGGATCAACTCTACTGCTGATATGTCTCCATGCCACCATCTGCCCATCCAGTAACATTTCTCTTGGTCTGCCTCTGCCTCTTTTCCCAGTGATATTTCCAGTTGTCATGATGTTCTCCAATGCTTCTCTTCTCATCAAATGATAAAAGAAAGCTGTTTGTCTCTGTCTTACAGTAATGTATAATGTTCTAGTTTCATAAGCCTCTTCCATTTGTCTCAAGAACCACATCTCTGTTACCTCCAAGCTCTTCCTAATGTGTTCATTAAGGTTCCTTGAGTCACTGCCATACAGCAAGACAGGTTCTATATAACATGTCAGTACTCTTTCTTACTTTCTTATGCTCAATGATAGTGACTTATTGTAAATATGGGCTAAGAAAAAGATTGAAAATCCATGCGCCTGGTAAAAACATCCGTACAACAGGGCACTGAATTTCTCTACCTCTGGTCATATGTAATCATTTCTGAACTCCAGACAAATCTACAGATGCTTCAACATCCTCACTTGATTTAGAAGCTTCCTTATTATTCTTCTTGATAGACCATCTCAGAGTGGCTTCTGGTAACCATCTGTGACGGGACAGCCCCGGCAGCATCAGAATTACACAAGTTTGAAAGGAATTAAAGAGCCCACAATATTTTTCTATCATTCTCTAAAAGCATAAACGTCCACCAGAAAATGATAGAAATGCAAGAGGATTGAAAACAAGAGAAAAATACATTTTGACCATGCAAGCCCCATCATTTCTGTAATGCTAGGTCTGAGAAAGCTTTGATATACAGATCAAACGTAAAACCCAGACATCACGGCACCAGTCGGCGGGGGGGGGGGGGGGGGGGGGGGGGGGGCTGTCAAAGGTTGAAAACTCATTGTTTTCAGTACAAGGGAAGAGAAAGACGAAAAGTGTGAAATCTGGGCGGGGGATTACGTTGATATGGCGGTTCTACTCAGGGGAAAACCCGTGTGATCCAAAGACGGCAATTTAATGCAGGCCTAACACCTATCTAAAAGTCCAGACTTTGTGGAGCCGGGACGTCTGTAATTGCCACCACAAAGGAGCAATTAGGACCAGATGCTTAACACCTCACTGCAATACGGGCGGCAAAGTAGGAACACATGGCTGACACATTCCTGCCAGCAACCGGGAAGGCTTGTGTTAACAACAGATTGGTATGTAGTTATGACGCAACGTCTATTGCATCACTAGCGAAGCATGTTTTATTGTTTCAGGCCATGGTGGGGCATCGGTCAATTTGATTGACAGATGAAACTACCCTTCACAGGAAAGGAGGAGGGGTGAAAAGAATTTGGCACTTAATCCATCGGGGTAAATCGTCCTACATGAAAAATAGGAGGAGCTAACAGGAACTTGGAAATAGTAATTAGCTAACGTGGAAACTAGCCAGGGATGAAGAGAATAAAACTACAAGCATGGCCAGCAAGACTTCAGACGCATTTACAATAGCATTCTTAGGATACCTACTGGAGAAATATTAACATTTCGTTCTGTTGGACTTCTGTACGAAGTCGTATGACAGGATTTCCTAGCTATAACCCAGGTAATACCATTACTCTGATTAGTTTGTCTGCTAGTCTGAAGGCTTGTGTAGTTTCTTGTTCTACATATTCTCCCAAACTTTACACTGGTGGATTTTCTTTGTACTTAATGTTCCAGTTCTAGCTTTACTATTTCACTGAGAACTATCTTCTTCTTTCATTCACCACTTGGTTGTCTGATTTGTTGTATGTGATAATTTGGAGAAATCCATTATCCAAGCTACATGAGCGTGTGGCTTATGCATGTACAGGAGGTACATTTAAATTCATCCTGTATGATGTTAAACATTGGGGAGACTGACTACTTAGGAGAAATTCCTGAGAGCTACCAGTCTCTTGATAGCGTCCAATTAACATTGATTATTTGGACCAACACTTTGAGTGCCTACCAAGATTGTGGTGAAACCACTTGGGTTGAGGAATGGCACTAGTTCACCTTGTCGGCATGATGTCTGCATGAGGACAGACATGACTTAGGACATTCAATATCCCAGACAGATTCAGGGAAGGCATGTAATGTTCGACAGGACTGTGCGACCAGCCCTTCCGACAAGACAGTATGAATGAATCAGAGAGGGAAAGAGTAAGTGAGGTGAACTTATATGGGAAACACCCCATTACATAAATGTATGTGATGATGTATGTTTTGAGCTATAGATGTTCTAAATGGTCTTATGAATATATACATATATATTTATTTATTTAGAACTGATATATGTTTATGTAACATGCCATCATCTATCATCATACCATCATATATTATGACTTGAATGTATAGTTAGTTAGTTAGTTAATCGACAGATCATCCTCATTGCACATCGAACCATTCAGTCCATAAGTGCTCGGATCCCCTCCTCAGCAAATCCCGCAACGTGTAGCGGCTAACGACGCCAGTTCTGTGTTGGTTTATAAATCTTCTATGGCTTCCTGCGTAGTGTTCTTGTTTGGCCACCCCTCTTTTAATTTGCTGCTCTCGCAGTCTGGCCATTGTTGTAGATTCACAACAAGATTCCCCTACGCGAAAAAGTTAACGAACACAAAACAACACGACCGTCCGTCGCCATCTTGAAAATGTTTATATGAATGTATAGACATATGTGTTTGAGATGTGTAGACGTAGATACTACCCATCTCCGTTCATTTCATTCCAGATCTCTTAGGAGCAATGGACAGTCAACAACCCATATCAGGAAGTGACTTAGCCTTGTGAAGGGACCAATTTGGACTCCTTCAATCTGACAGTGAACTGCGTCTCACTGGGGGAAGCATGACCTATGTGACCTCTTAAGTTACGTATACCATATCATCATCATCATATGATCATCAATAGCAATAATAAACACAGTTGTTGTATTTTAAACTCAGTTGTCTGTATAATTCTAAATGTTTATAAATGTTTGTGTAGCGTAATCAAGTACACACATTATATCATTTAGTGGGGGTTCGCACACATTGTCCAGAAGGGGGAAGTTATGTCAGGCAGTCATAAGTAACCAGATTACGTTACATAGCTTAACTCCTCCTTTCTCACTTCTGGTGAAACCAAGTACAGCCACATCTATATAGATATATTCTATCTTCAATGAGCCACTTCTTGGCTGTTTTCTTGAGTATCAGGGACAGTGTCTTAAATCAGCATAAAAGACATTTGTTCCACGTTTTCTCTCTGGGATCTGGGGTGGTAATTAGTCCCTTCTGACAGAGTTTGGGGATCTTAAACTGCATCCAGAACTACACACCAGTAGAAGAAAATGATTTTGGCTGAGTGGTTGCCCATCTGGGATAAAACCCCAGCCAGTTGGTGACATATTGGTCTGCTCGTCCGCTATAGAATCCGGGAGTAAACCCTAGAACACTTTGGTTCGCTCGCAAGGAACGAACCTATTTCAAATCGGTTAGACTGGTATTATTCTGGCTTTGCTCAGGGATAGAACCTAAGTCATTCTCACTTACAGTCTTAGCAGCATTAGTTAGTTATCATGTATTTCTAATGTAATAGCTTGCTCGATCGTAGGCAAGATTTTGACATATTAGGACTTCTTGTCCATGATAGAATCAGAGAATAAATTCTAGACTATTGATTTTCATAAACCATTCTTTCATTCTTCACCCATTACATTTGCTAAGTATTAACTTAGGAATTTGTTTCTAGGGAAGTTTGTAGAATTTAAATAACTTGTTAAAAAGTTAATAACGGATAATATCATATGAGTTAATTTACATCATTCACCACTGTAGAATTAATAATCACATTAATTAGTGATATTAATTAGTTGATTGATGATTTACTTGATGATTTTTTTGATTACATGCTTTATCATTTGATTTAATCATGAATAATTTGATAATGCATAATTACTTCAGTGTATGACGGACTGCTTTGCATCAACTTTTTCACTCAAATTCACTACTATCATTCTCATAGCAGTGTCATTCCTCTTGTCACTATCCTGCTCTAGTATAAATCTGACTAGCTCTGTAGGGTAATAATATAATTACTTACCTGAGTTTAAGCTGAGAAGAGATCATGGATGCACGCACAGATTTCTTAGAGTCCGCTAGAGGATGGGGCATAAGGCTCGGCTTAATAGAAGAGAAGCTAGAACTATTTATTAGAGATGAAATGGATTGGTGGGACAAAGAAGATGAGCAGATGATGAAAAGACTTGCAGAATTAGAAGCAGATATGCGTCACAAAGCTGAAGAAGATGAGATTAAGAAGAAGCAAATTGAAACATTGAACGTGGAGGAATCTACCAGCTTGATTGAGGAAAAGCCAATCACTCAAGCCGAAACTCTGATAGAAAGCGGGGAAGCTGACCATCACAAAGAAGAGGCATTCATTCCTTTGCAAATCCCCATGGCTCAGAAAAACAAAAACTTAGGCACAGAAAGGCAGATGCTTCCCACCTCAATTCCGGAAAATAAACGGAATATGGAAAAATGTACCAAGCGTACAGTAGACAGTCACAAACGTGAAAAATGTTTACATCGCAATAAAAGCGGATTAGCTGGCTTGGCAACCCAGCAACCTCAGGAGCTTCCTAAGACTTCCCAAAGGAGAAAAATCCAGGAGGAGGAGGACCTGAGGAAAACTATTAAAGAGATCGAAGGCGAGACCTTACCCGACTCTTTTATTCCCTTCAGTTCAGAGGAACTAGGAGTGGAAATGAATTCAGCTGAGACCGGAATTGATGTAAAACAGGATTCCATTGTTTCTCTGGGTGTGGCCACACAAGAGGAAATAATTATCAGTTTGAATTACTTATCTCAGGTGGGATATGGCATTGAAAATGACACCCCACAACATTCACTTCTATTGGATTTGGCACCAGAAAACCGGACCAGGGAGAGAATACCTCAATTAGGCTTGGCACAAGAGAGCCCAGCCATGGAGGAAAAACAAGACACGGAGGAGAATTCTTACGATGTCAGTATCTTGGAGTCTTTCGAAAAGGAAATTCAAGATAAAGAAAGCATTCATGTAGATTATACTACGGACTCTGATTCAGGGACGACAATCATGTTTGCTACCAACAAAGAAGAAAATACTTCTTTGGACAAGATGAAGGTAATACCTATCATCAACACAGCTGAAGCTAACAGGGGATCACAGCTGATGGACTCTGCAGTGGAACAAACCAGGAGCGGTTGGTATACTCAACACTCAGGACCTTGTTTACCTTTCACTTCAACCAATGTTGGATGTGGAGAACAGCTGTTTATGTATACTTCTACAAGGAGTGATACAAATTCACAGTTCTTGGGGAACCACAGGATTTCTCAAAGCTGGACAACTGCTACTAGCCTAATACTTTCAAACACAGATTCAAAATGGAACTCTGTTGGAGAGAAACTCACTCAGATAAAGAATTATCCAGGGAAGAAAACTCTTAAATCAAGAGGTAGTAAACTGACATCCTACCAAGAAAGAGGCAAGTATGAGTTGGATGCACATCATAAAATTATGATGTTTAGCAAATTTCTTGCCAAAAGGAGGAGATTGAAGGATTTTATTATGATCTTTGGCCGACGGAGGAAAAGAAAATGGAGCAACATTACTGCGACCAATTCTTTTAAGAAAACACTGATGGCACTTCCTCTGCTTATAGGACAAGGGCCAGAAATGGAGTGGACAATAACAGTCTCTCTGCGGCGCAGGAGAATCTTGTTATACATTTTGCAATTTCCCGGCTGGGAAAAAGTAAAACCTCCAGAGGACAGGACATTACCGAGCAATAGCCCGGAAATCCGACACAACACCAGGAGCAAAGATTTGCAAGATTTATCCTGGGAGGATGGACATGGGATATTTCTTTTGACTCATAGAACATCCCAATGCCACAAAGAATATTGGGAACCCAGACTTGGAGGCAGTTCGAGAAGGGAGAGAACTTAGATACATTCTTGAATGCTGCCAAGGCTCTGTTATAGGCTTCATTAATGAACCTACTTAAATTGGGGAGCTATGTGACGGGACAGCCCCAGCAGCATCAGAATTACACAAGTTTGAAAGGAATTAAAGAGCCCACAATATTTTTCTATCATTCTCTAAAAGCATAAACGTCCACCAGAAAATGATAGAAATGCAAGGGGATTGAAAACAAGAGAAAAATACATTTTGACCACGCAAGCCCCATCATTTCTGTAATGCTAGGTCTGAGAAAGCTTTGATATACAGATCAAACGTAAAACCCAGACATCACGGCACCAGTCGGCGGGAGCTATCAAAGGTTGAAAACTCATTGTTTTCAGTACAAGGGAAGAGAAAGACGAAAAGTGTGAAATCTTGGCGGGGGATGACGTTGATATGGCAGTTCTACTCAGGGGAAAACCCGTGTGATCCAAAGACGGCAATTTAATGCAGGCCTAACACCTATCTAAAGGCCTAACACCTATCTAAAAGTCCAGACTTTGTGGAGCCGGGACGTCTGTAATTGCCACCACAAAGGAGCAATTAGGACCAGATGCTTAACACCTCACTGCAATACGGGCGGCAAAGTAGGAACACATGGCTGACACATTCCTGCCAGCAACCGGGAAGGCTTGTGTTAACAACAGATTGGTATGTAGTTATGACGCAACGTCTATTGCATCGCTAGCGAAGCATGTTTTATTGTTTCAGGCCATGGTGGGGCATCAGTCAATTTGATTGACAGATGAAACTACCCTTCACAGGAAAGGAGGAGAGGTGAAAAGAATTTGGCACTTAATCCATCGGGGTAAATCGTCCTACATGAAAAATAGGTGGAGCTAACAGGAACTTGGACATAGTAATTAGCTAACGTGGAAACTAGCCAGGGATGAAGAGAATAAAACTACAAGCATGGCCAGCAAGACTTCAGACGCATTTACAATAGCATTCTTAGGATACCTACTGGAGAAATATTAACATTTCGTTCTGTTGGACTTCTGTACGAAGTCGTATGACAGGATTTCCTAGCTATAACCCAGGTAATACCATTACTCTGATTAGTTTGTCTGCTAGTCTGAAGGCTTGTGTAGTTTCTTGTTCTACATATTCTCCCAAACTTTACACTGGTGGATTTTCTTTGTACTTAATGTTCCAGTTCTAGCTTTACTATTTCACTGAGAACTATCTTCTTCTTTCATTCACCACTTGGTTGTCTGATTTGTTGTATGTGATAATTTGGAGAAATCCATTATCCAAGCTACATGAGCGTGTGGCTTATGCATGTACAGGAGATACATTTAAATTCATCCTGTATGATGTTAAACATTGGGGAGACTGACTACTTAGGAGAAATTCCTGAGAGCTACCAGTCTCTTGATAGCGTCCAATTAACATTGATTATTTGGACCAACACTTTGAGTGCCTACCAAGATTGTGGTGAAACCACTTGGGTTGAGGAATGGCACTAGTTCACCTTGTCGGCATGATGTCTGCATGAGGACAGACATGACTTAGGACATTCAATATCCCAGACAGATTCAGGGAAGGCATGTAATGTTCGACAGGACTGTGCGACCAGCCCTTCCGACAAGACAGTATGAATGAATCAGAAAGGGAAAGAGTAAGTGAGGTGAACTTATATGGGAAACACCCCATTACATAAATGTATGTGATGATGTATGTTTTGAGCTATAGATGTTCTAAATGGTCTTATGAATATATACATATATATTTATTTATTTAGAACTGATATATGTTTATGTAACATGCCATCATCTATCATCATACCATCATATATTATGACTTGAATGTATGTTTATATGAATGTATAGACATATGTGTTTGAGATGTGTAGACGTAGATACTACCCATCTCCGTTCGTTTCATTCCAGATCTCTTAGGAGCAATGGACAGTCAACAACCCATATCAGGAAGTGACTTAGCCTTGTGAAGGGACCAATTTGGACTCCTTCAATCTGACAGTGAACTGCGTCTCACTGGGGGAAGCATGACCTATGTGACCTCTTAAGTTACGTATACCATATCATCATCATTATCATATGATCATCAATAGCAATAATAAACACAGTTGTTGTATTTTAAACTCAGTTGTCTGTATAATTCTAAATGTTTATAAATGTTTGTGTAGCGTAATCAAGTACACACATTATATCATTTAGTGGGGGTTCGCACACATTGTCCAGAAGGGGGAAGTTATGTCAGGGAGGGACCTTGCCTATGCAGTCATAAGTAACCAGATTACGTTACATAGCTTAACTCCTCCTTTCTCACTTCTGGTGATACCAAGTACAGCCACATCTATATAGATATATTCTATCTTCAACGAGCCACTTCTTGGCTGTTTTCTTGAGTATCAGGGACAGTGTCTTAAATCAGCATAAAAGACATTTGTTCCACGTTTTCTCTCTGGGATCTGGGGTGGTAATTAGTCCCTTCTGACAGAGTTTGGGGATCTTAAACTGCATCCAGAACTACACACCAGTAGAAGAAAATGATTTTGGCTGAGTGGTTGCCCATCTGGGATCTAACCCCAGCCAGTTGGTGACATCATCTCTAAAATCAGAGTTTTTTGTCTGGTGTCTACTGTGACATCAAACATCATGCTTGAATAAAATATAGTCTTCTGTCCAGATCTTGATGTCTAGATCTTCTGTTCAGCTCTTGATGTCCAGATCTTGATGCCTAGATCTTCTGTTCAGCTCTTGATGTCCAGATCTTGATGCCTAGATCTTCTGTTCAGCTCTTGGTGTCCAGATCTTGATGTCTAGATCTTCTGTTCAGCTCTTGATGTCCAGATTATGATGCCTAGATCTTCTGTTCAGCTCTTGATGTCCAGATCTTGATGCCTAGATCTTCTGTTCAGCTCTTGATGTCCAGATCTTGATGTCTAGATCTTCTGTTCAGCTCTTGATGTCCAGATCGTGATGTCTAGATCTTCTGTTCAGCTCTTGATGTCTAGATCTTGATGTCTAGATCTTCTGATCAGCTCTTGGTGTCCAGATCTTGATGTCTAGACCTTTTGTTCAGCTCATGATGTCCAGATCTTGATGTCTAGATCTTCTGTTCAGCTTGTGATGTCCAGATCTTGATGTCTAAATCTTCTGTTCAGCTCTTGATGTCCAGATCTTGATGTCTAGATGTTCTGTTCAGCTCTAGATGTCCAGATCTTGATGTCTAGATCTTCTGTTCAGCTCTTTATGTCTAGATCTTGATGTCCAGATCTTGATGTTCAGATCTTGATGTTTAGATCTTGATGTCTAGATCTTCTTTTCAGCTCTTGATGTCCAGACCTTGATGTCTAGATCTTCTGTTCAGCTCTTGATGTCCAGATCTTGATGTCTAGATCTTCTGTTCAGCTCTTGATGTCCAGATCTTGATGTCTAGATCTTCTGACTAGATCTGATTCTACTTCTCTCGCCCTCTATCCTCCAGTGGGGCATGAGCCCTCAACCAACTCACCCCCAGCCCTCCAGTCCTTAGCTATCCCTCCCATTCATGTCCTCAACCAACTCACTCCCAGCCCACCAGTCCTTAGCTATCCCTCCCATTCATGTCCTCAACCAACTCACTTATGTCCTCAACCAACTCACTCCCAGCCCTCCTGTCCTTAGTTCTCCCATTCATGTCCTCAACCAACTCACTCCAAGCCCTCCTGTCCTTAGCTATCCCATTCATGTCCTCAACCAACTCACTCCAAGCCCTCCTGTCCTTAGCTATCCCATTCATGTCCTCAACCAACTCACTCCCAGCCCTCCTGTCCTTAGCTATCCCATTCATGTCCTCAACCAACTCACTCCAAGCCCTCCTGTCCTTAGCTATCCCATTCATGTCCTCAACCAACTCACCCCAAGCTCTCCTGTCCTTAGCTATCCCATTCATGTCCTCAACCAACTCACTCCAAGCCCTCCTGTCCTTAGCTATCCCATTCATGTCCCCAACCAACTCACTCCCAGCCCTCCTGTCCTTAGCTATCCCATTCATGTCCTCAACCAACTCACTCCCAGCCCTCCTGTCCTTAGCTATCCCATTCATGTCCTCAACCAACTCACTCCCAGCCCTCCTGTCCTTAGCTATCCCATTCATGTCCTCAACCAACTCACTCCCAGCCCTCCTGTCCTTAGCTATCCCATTCATGTCCTCAACCAACTCACTCCCAGCCCTCCTGTCCTTAGCTATCCCATTCATGTCCTCAACCAACTCACTCCCAGCCCTCCTATCCTTAGCTATCCTATTCATGTCCTCAACCAACACACTCCCAGCCCTCCTGTCCTTAGTTCTCCCATTTATTGTCCTCAACCAACTCACTCCCAGCCCTCCTGTCCTTAGCTATCCCATTTATGTCCTCAACCAACTCACTCCCAGCCCTCCTGTCCTTAGTTCTCCCATTCATGTCCTCAACCAACTCACTCCCAGCCCTCCTGTCCTTAGTTCTCCCATTCATGTCCTCAACCAACTCACTCCAAGCCCTCCTGTCCTTAGCTATCCCATTCATGTCCTCAACCAACTCACTCCCAGCCCTCCTGTCCTTAGTTTTCCCATTCATGTCCTCCCCGTATTATTCATTTAGATCTCTAATTCCCTTCTCCGTGTGTTTTTAGGTATTCCTCTATTTTTTTTATCTGATAATCACTCACTTTAGATTCGTTACCTCTTTCTATACGAGCCAGCTGTTGACATTATCTCCTGTGATCCCATCCAGCTGTTTAAATTATCTCCTCTGATCCCATCCAGCTGTTTAAATTATCTCCTCTGATCCCATCCAGCTGTTTAAATTATCTCCTGTGATCCCATCCAGCTGTTTACATTATCTCCTGTGATCCCATCCAGCTGTTTAAATTATCTCCTGTGATCCCATCCAGCTGTTTAAATTATCTCCTCTGATCCCATCCAGCTGTTTACATTATCTCCTGTGATCCCATCCAGCTGTTTAAATTATCTCATGTGATCCCATCCAGCTGTTTAAATTATCTCCTGTGATCCCATCCAGCTGTTTACATTATCTCCTGTGATCCCATCCAGCTGTTTAAATTATCTCCTGTGATCCCATCCATGAAAAACATCTGATAGCTGTAGAAATGTGGTTTCTGAGGAAAATGCAAAGAATACCATGGACAGCCAGAAAGACCAATGAACAAGTCCTTCAAGAAACAAATGAAGATCGTAAACTGATCAGAGACATTAGACGTAGACAGTCACAATTTTTTGGGCATGTTATGAGAAGAAATGATTTGGAGAACTTGGTGACAACTGGTAAGATCGAGGGGAACAGACCAAGGGGAAGACCTAGAAACAAGTATCTGGATGGCTTGGCCTTGTGGCATGGTCGAGACAGAAACACGGAACTGATCCACGACTCTGTTGATCGAGTGAGATGGCAGAACATGACCGCCCACGCTTACCGGCATGGCACATGATGGATGGATGGATCCCATCCAGCTGTTTCATTATCTCCTGTGATCCCATCCAGCTGTTTAAATTATCTCCTGTGATCCCATCCAGCTGTTTACATTATCTCCTGTTATCCCATCCAGCTGTGTACACTATCTCCTGTGATCTCATCCAGTTGTTTACAGTATCTCCTGTGATCTCATCCAGTTGTTTACAGTATCTCCTGTGATCTCATCCAGTTGTTTACATAATCTGTGTGACCCCTTATAGCTGTTGATATTATCTCCTGTGATCTTATCCTCATCCAGTTGTTTGCATTAACTGATAAATGTTTCTACTTCCCAGAAAATTCAACAAAATATTGTACATTAACAATTAACATTTTAAAATATCAATTTTAGGAAAAGAGGCAAACAGAAATCACTTGATCCTGATTCTGACCGATCTAATTATGAGATGCTGAAATTATGCAACTAACCATAAACTGATAACTCTCATCTCAACGATGTTTGACATTTGGAAGACAGATTTATGAAATTTCCGAGATAAAAATACAATAATAGATAATACATGGTTTCCGTTTTTTGCAGGAGATTGCGTTCAACCTCAACCCCAAGGTGATTTACCAGGCAATTTAATAAAGCACAGTAGTTTGCCATGCGTGGCCTACACCCGCAGTGTAATGAGAACAAACCGGGGTTGTCAACAAGCTCGGAACCTCACCTCAAGCTGACTGAAGTGACTGCTAATTTTTAAATTTCAGGTTTCTAGATCGCTTGTTTGATAATGAAAATTCTAATACAGTTTTGTTTAATGGAATTTCAAAGATAGTTTAACGAAATCTCAAAAACAGCTTATTTCTACTCACGACTCGGTTAAGGACGGAATGATAAGGTGCCTGACGACAACATAGTCAGCGTAAAAGACAGCCAAGTAGGTGATCACAACACAGATGATCCCACAGGGGTCCAGCCGGAACACGGCCATCTTGGCTAGAGGCAGGCCAAACATGGCTTGGATGTCATACACGGACGCCTCAATTGATAGGGAAGCCGTTGTTAGCTTGAGATATAAATCATCATTACCTCCTATGGACAACAGTCATCTTCAAATTAATGAGCTTGTGAGGGTAAAACCATGGGCAGCTGCTATTTGCGGCTGACTCAGTCACAGAATTATTAATCTGAGTCAGGGATGGACATTAATATAACTTAAACTTCTTGAGGTTGAAGGGGGTAGGGGTCATGCTAGAATCGAATCGAGTTAAGAAATGACACCACCGTCCACAGCACTCGGGACATTCCCATACATGCTCGTTCCTCATCTTCAACAACCAGGGAAGAGCCTTAATGCTCGTGGTACAAGTAGGAGTCTGATCATGAGCCCGTCTGGCCTTCCCTATGAGTGTTGAGAGTCAGCCAGATCCTCTAGTCACCCCCGTGCCGCTCCATTCTCACTAGGCCATGATGATTTATTTATCTGTTAATCCGCGCTATACACACGATCCTAAAGGCCCTGACCAGATCTGCCTTGTCGTGCACCAGTACCTCACCCAGACTATGGGCCGCTTGCTCCCGCCTGCTTTTTGCCCACCACTCCAGCATGTTCTGGGGAAAAGATCCGACATATTTTCCCCATCAATTCTCCCCATCGGAGATCTTTCTTCTTCCTCTTGTCTCCAACTGGTTGTTTGTGTGGGGGGATTTCTACAGTTGTATCGTGTGAGGTGCAGTGCATCTATACTAGTAATGTGCTGCTAAACCCTTCTGTGTTTTAATCCAGCAGACTGGGGCAGCAGGCATTGAGTCCAACTTCTGCCATTGCCAGATGTAAATGTCACAGTTGTCTGTCGTCTGACACCAAGTTCAGGTATGCAACACCAGTATGGCCAGGCTGTTGGTCCACACATCAACCCTTCGCTGGGCTCTCCTCCTTCTGTCCGCCGTGACGCTGGTCTCCTTGATCATCTATCTCATTTGGGATAAGCGTGGTTCTGGTGAGCATACAGGTCCCCGTGCCGGCGGACGTGCACGCAGTTTCAGGAGGCTGTCTGTCACAGGACTCAAGCATGCAGATTTGCTGGACACGGAAGGCGTGAGTTCAGATTATTTATAACAGCCTGATATGTTTGTATGTGCCGCTTGATTAAGTTTTGTCACTGTATTTAGTTATATTTAGTTTTTTTTAGTAATTAGTCACTTTATTTATTTGTGTGACTATATTTCAGTTGGGGGGAGAAATGAAGAAATCAGGACTAAAGTGGGGGTTATAGCTGCACTAGATTTTATTAGAAAGCAGCAAGTCAAATGGTTTGGCCATGCAATTAGGTTACCAACTAACAGTATACCACAACAAGCAATGATGTACAGACCAGAGGGAAACAGAGGAAGAGGCCGACCACGTAAACGATGGACGCAGGGAATAACAGAGTCCATGGGAATATCTATACATGAAGCCCATAAGCGGGCACTATCCCGCTGTTTATACTTCACCTCGACACCGCAAGGTACAAGAGGAACATGATGAGATGAGATGTTGGGGGGAGATGTAAGATAATAAAGATCTGTTAAGCACTCTTTTTAAAGCTCATTGTAAATTGGTATTTATGTCTCTAAGGTTATTCTTGATACCATTACTCCATCTTTTACATGGTTTTCCCCTCGCTCTGTATCCATTTCTGTATCCATTTTCCATCCATTTTATCCATCCTCTGTATCCATTTTGTGTCAGGTCTTAGTCAGACATGACTGAGCTACCGTATAACAGTTGACGGTACTACCTGCTTTCTGTTAGCGCCGAACGTTGGGCGGCGCTTACCAAACCCGACACCCCACATTGCGCCAACGGCTTCGGGCGGAAGAGCGCAATTGGGAGGGTACAAGCCTTACCCTAGTGCGAGGAAATGCAAGCTAAAGACAAAATGTCATGGAAGGGCAGACCAGGCCCTAAGCCTTGGTTGGCGGCTGGTCTAGGATCGAAGCTCCGACAGGCGGACAGTTAGAGCATTGCTTTGCTGATCCGGCAGCTTCTGCAGCTTGTCTTGTTCCAGATGTAGGGGTGTTACCTTTCCTCAGGAGTGAACTAGGCAGGCCGAGAGAGGGATCATGCTGCATGGGCAACACACGATCTCTATATTTTAGCCCAGGCTTTGTGCTATGGAGAGGCAATAACTCCATCCCTGGTCTTAACTGGTCTCGGAATCAAAGCGAGAGGCAACTGTTACGGGTTATAAGTCCCTGTCAATTGGCGTAGACATGGGTCGCCACGCGTTGCCTCTGACGGTGGGAGACGCCTACAGGTGTCACTGATCAGCTACCGCCCGCCTCAAGCTGGGCAGCCCCCGGCCAATTGGGTGCTGATCCGCCACAGCCTGCCTGCTTCAATGGGTGCTTGGGGCTAGGACAAAATCTGAATCGCAGGCTGTAAAACCAATGCACCAGGTACAAACAAAAATAAAAATAGAAACCTCAAGCTACGGCTTGCAACCTGGAACGTGAGAACCATGTGTCCAGGATTTTCCACTGACTTGACCAATATTGACGATGTGAGAAAAACGGCTGTGATTGATGCCGAACTCAATCGTCTTAACGTTGATATTGCTGGCCTGCAGGAGACTCGCCTCGCTGAGGAAGGGTCACTCAGGGAAAACAATTACACCTTTTTTTTTGGAAGGGTAGAGGGCAGGCAGAAAAAAGGCAACACGGCGTGGGCTTTGCAGTGAAGAATTCGCTACTGGGAATGATTGAAATTCCAGCAGGAGGAAATGAAAGACTATTATCCCTGCGCTTGGCAACCGCTTGTGCTTTTGCCACCATTATTACTGCAAATGCACCGACACTTGATTCCTCTGATGATGTGAAGGATTTGTTCTATGAGGAGTTAGACTCCGTGATCAAGGCAGTTCCAAAATCTGACTACATTTATATGCTCGGTGATTTCAATGCTCGTGTGGGGAAGGACTCGAGTTCATGGCCAGTATGCCTTGGAAAATACAACATCGGTCGCATGAATGAAAATGGGCAAAGATTGCTGGAGCATTGCATCAGTAATGACCTATGTATTACAAACTCCTTTTTTAAAACAAAATAGATGCATAAGGTTGTCGTGTATTTATTTATAGTGTCGTCCCTGGGGTGAGGGGAATCAACACTCACATTCTTTTTAACCCCATATCATTATTCTGGAGAATCCACTAGATTCCGTCCACAACACCCCGTCAATCCCTGGATACCTCTTTCTCTCTCACCACTCACCAGTGGATCATGCCCCCTCTCATTCTTCCCCAAAACAACATACTGCACAACTCTAGCTTCTAAAAAGTAATAGCAATTTACTTTAATGAAGAAAAGTGTATGTATGTGCGAAGTGTATGTGTAGAATGTATGTCGTATACTCTAGCGTGTCTGCAGAATCAGACCGGACATCTCAGGAGCAAAGTCTGATCATCCCGGTAATGGCCACACAACATCATCATAGCTCAGCACACAATGACCTCACCAAACGATGTGTCCCTCCTGCCAGATGTTGACTTCCTCCAGTAGCTCTTTGATAACCCAAATACCTGGTCACCAATCACGGATATAGTCCAATACTGATCCTGAATCGATCACACACAACGTTACTAAATGTCCCTGCCATTCTGAGATTTAACAATCCCTGTATCGTGAAAACACGGATCACTGTCACTTGAAACAAAATGATTCATTCCTAAATGTTCTAGAGTTTCACGATTACACAGTTAATAATTACAGTTCCACAAGAATCTAATAACTGAGAAGAACGCTATGTTCGTTGTTCCTGTTCCCCTTATAACCCATATTGTTCTTTTTACACGTGGTATGGAAAATAATTTCACTCAACTTCCGTGAACCCTATCACTAAGGAGCCATTTCCAGATAGTTATCTGTTTCTGCTCAGCAGAGCCATGTTCCTTCAGACCCTCTTGATTATGGGCCCAGAGCAAAAGCTGCTGAATAAAACCTCCTTCACTGAATCATCCAGAATCTTAAACAGTGAATGTTCAGCTTGTTTTCTTCATAACCGGGGTGGAACCTGTGAAAGAGAATACACACCTGGTGAGAGCAACCCGACACTGACCCCTATTAGACGAGTGCAGGCCGACGGCCGCACTCAGATATTTAATTAACAGTGGACTAAACTCTGTCATAGGGCAGAGGAGCTCATCACATCGGTCTGAGTTAGGGTAAGACAAGGAAAGACCAAAGGCACAGTGCAGAACCCCAGTAGACACCCCACTGGAAGATCCTACCATTGGACATTTCCCCTATCCCCCAACCATCCCCAATCTCTCCAAATATCATCCCCCTACACTATTCTCAACCAGCTGAGCCAATTGACATCTCACACTGGCTAGTTTAACAACGCGACTGCCTGCTGTCGCCGACACTCCTAGAATACCTAACCACAAAGCAACAACACTATGCTCAAGTCCTAAACTCTATCTATCACTAGACTATCCTTCATTACTTATACCTAAACGCTATCTAGTGAATACCTTATGTAAACCAGCTCTATCCTGAATTGAATCTACACATTGCCATGCAAGACACATGTTCATCAACTTTAATTGACAGAGAACACAATAGATTCTTTCCTAAATTTGAACAGAGCTAGCCAAACATTTCAGTCTAGTTTAATTCCATTGTTCCAACTGGCGGCAAATAAGTTATGTTTACTCCAGTCGGAGATTGTCCGAGTGACGTCATTCGCTGTCAACAACAGGTGGTCTTGGCTGCAACCAAATCAAAACGCCGTTTTTCCTTTCATCTTGCGATTCGGGCAAAATAACATGCCGACAATTTTCCTGTGTCCTGGTTAAATCTCAAGGACTTTTGGTTTCGTTTGATCCGATGGAAGTGTCCCCCCCCCCCCCAAATCAACAAAAAGTTGTAGCTGTCTCTGTAAATCTATCATCTGATCGTTAACTCCAGTGGTCCCGTGACAAAGATGGAAACATCCAAGATTCGGCCATTGGCACCAGCTGGACTTCATCATCACACGGAGACAACATCTGAACCATATATCATTGACTCGAAGTTACCACAGTGCTGACTGTGATACGGATCATTCTTTGGTTATTGCAAGGGTTAGACTGAGACCAAAGAGAATCTACACAGCTAAACACAAATCTAGCCCCAGGATTAATATTATTAACACTCATATTATTAGCACTCATGAAAAGTGCTTTCAGTTTCAACAGCAACTTGAAGACGCTTTCACTGATACACCAGAAATTTGTACAGTAAATGAAAAGTGGGGTCAAATTAAGGAAACTCTTAATAAAATTGCCGTAGGTGTTTACGACACTGTGGATCATAAGAGGCAGGACTGGTTTGCGGCAAACTCTGCAGCCCTTGATAGATAAGAAGAAGAAAGCTCTCTTACGAAACAAGGAAAGACCAACGCGTAACACTCAGAGTGAGCTAAGGCTAGGTAGGAAGGATGTGCAAAAGGCTGCCAGGCAGTGTGCAAATGATTATTGGATCAAGTTATGTGAGTCCATTCAAATCGCAAGTGATAAGGGAAACATAAGAAGCATGTATGAAGGAATAAAGAAAGACTGTGGTCCAGTGATCAAAAGAAGTGCACCATTGAAAACCCTGACTGGAGAAATCATAACTGATAAGAAACAGCAGATGGACAGATGGGTAGAGCACTATTTGGAGCTTTACTCAAGTGAGATGCGGATGATGCCCTCAACGCCATAGAGGCTCTACCATCTCTTGACCACCTGGACACACTTCCCACCATAATAGAAGCTAAGTGTGCTATAAATGAACTTGCATCTGGCAAGGCTCCAGGTAAGGATGGGATTCCAATAGAGGTTATCAGGAGTGGGCAAGACACACTCACTCTACAGATCCACCAGCTAATAGAGCTATGCTGACGAGAAGGACAAGTCCCACAGGATTTCAAAGATTCAAGCATCATAACACTGTACAAGAACAAGGGCGATCGGAGCGATTGCAACAACTATAGGGGTATCTCAATTCTGTGTATTGTTGGAAAAGTATGTGCCAGAATTGTTCTGCGTAGACTTCAAGTCCTAGGAGATCAAGTCTACCCCGAATCACAGTGTGGCTTTCGACAGAACCGGTCTACCATTGATATGATATTCTCATTGCGACAAATGCAAGAAAAATGCCGTGAACAGAATCAACCACTGTTTATTGCCTTCATCGACCTCACAAAGGCATTTGATTTGGTCAGTCGTGATGGAATCGTTCCACACAGGCATGAAGGGTATAATCAAGTTTGATGGTGCAACTTCTGAAGAATTTGAAATCAAGAGTGGAGTTAAGCAAAGTTGTGTACTAGCTCCCACCCTCTTTGGAATATACTTTTCACTTCTACTGAAATATGCCTTTCGTAATCAGGATGGTGGTATATACATTCACTCACGCTCAGATGGCGGCCTTTACAATGCTCAGAGATTGAAGGCCAAGACCAAAATTTGGAGGGTACTGATCAGAGAGTTGCTTTTTGCAGATGATGCTGCAGTTACGACCCACTCTGAGGAAGAATTGCAATGTCTACTATCTGCATTCTCCAATGCTTGTTCTGAATTTGGTTTAACAATTAGCAAAAAGAAGACACAGATTATGTCACAAGGTGCACATGGGGTACCATCAATCTTTATTGACGACGCCGAGCTAGAGATGGTAGACCATTTTACATATCTAGGATCAGTGATAAATAGCAAATTATCCCTAGATCAGGAAATCAACATCCGGATTGGTAAGGCAGCAACAACAATGAACAGGTTAAGAAAAAGTGTCAGGGTCCAGTATGGAAGCAATAGTGTAATTGCCTGTATGTAAGCAAGAGTCAGTGTAAGCAATAGCTGAGGTCAAGGGCAGTAGGAGACACCACGGCTTGGCTAACGGACGGTCAGGCAAGAAGCCCTGTGGACAGACCCACGTGATGTGGGAAGGTCAAGGAGGACGAAGGCAGTGTGTGTGAGACAGCGGATAGAGACGGACGTGTGGAGAATAGCGAATGATAGAACGATCGAACGATAGTGTTGAGACGGATAGATGAGATGAACGTTGTGTATTGATATTCGAGGAATGTACTAACTGTGATATGTGCGGGATGATGTGAGACTGTGATTGCGAATGGTCATACGGGCGACAGTGTAAATATCGCCCATGTGGATGTGAGCGAGCGTTTGGCTGCCTGTGTAGAATGATTGCTTAATCGTACGCGAGTTGACGGTGGAGTGAGACCATAATGTTATCCTGTAATATAATGTAATAAAAGTTGTTCAGGAGACAGCTCCTGCGAGTTTCCGATTGCAGTCATTGTTATTAGTATATGTGTCGTGGACGTTGTAATTTGCCTGTCCAAGTCCAGTGAGCTAGAAGGAGAAGATAGTTAGGACTCTGACAAAAGAGTCTGGGAGAACAGGAAGCTTACTGCCAAAACAAAAGTCCTTGTCTATCAAGCCTGTGTCCTTAGTACTCTTCTTTATGGCAGTGAAACCTGGACAACTTACTCACACCAAGAGAAACATTTAAACAGCTTTCACATGCGGTGTCTGCGAAGACTTCTTGGTATTAAGTGGCAAGACAAAATCACAAATATTGAAGTATTGGAAAGATCAGGTTGTGTGACAGTTTATTCCATGCTCTGTCTTCGTAGACTTAGATGGATAGGACATCTTAGGAGGATGGATGATGGTAGAATACCAAAGGACATCTTTTTTGGTGAATTACAGATGGGTAAGAGATCTCAGGATCGGCCTCTACTACGATACAAAGATGTATGTAAGCGGGACATGATTGATACAGGCATTGATAATGCACATTTGGAGCAAGTCGCCGCTGAACGTGTTGCATGGAGGGCAAACATCATAAATGGAATAAAGACAAAGGAGAAAATTATTGCAGATAAGTCACACACCGAGCGTTTGAGACGTAAGATGGTGCATGATGGTGGAAATGACCACGTGTTCACATACTCCCCTGTGAACGGACATTTACAGCGCAAATTGGCCTTATCAGTCACATTCACTACCGCCATAGGTAAAAGTTGTTATGCCTTTTTAAAGCACAAACTATCGTCTGTCAGTGCCAATGTGAGAGCAGAGGGGCTGAAATGTTTTCCTTGTTCGCCTTGGGGACTTCCTTGGCCCTCCTGGACTCTATTTGTGGACTCAAACAATTGAGCCATTAAAGGCTAATATAATTACAACGGGCAGGATCACATTGGGAAAGAGGAATTTCAGCTTTCCTCTTTCATTTTGAGATGTTCCCAAAACACCCGACACTGCTATATGAATGTTAACAATGTTAATGTGGCGTCTAATGTATAAACGTACAATTTCTTCAACGATCCACAGGGCCCAATTGCCATCTAGCAAGATGACATCCTGGTAGTCCTCCACTGAATATAGCCATATTTCGAGAGTTTTCCTACTCTCGTTTTCGGACTCTAAGAATTCATTCATTCAATAGCATGTCCTTTGCAGAACCTCGTTCCCCTAACAAAATTCCTGAAAACTTCTCAATCACAAGCAAGATGTCCCGCGTCCGATACACCCATCTGGAGATCATCCGCCACATCCTTCACACATCTTCTCTTTGACCTTCCTCTTCCTCTCTTCCCGGGCATTGTTGTTCTCTCAAAACTTTCATGACTCTAAGAATACTACATGCAAATAAATATATCACGAAAAAGAAGGAATTCACTACTCACCCCCACCCCCTCCCCCACCCCAAGGAAGCTGCCATGTTTGGATGAAGTGAGTGATGATTTCTATGTTTTGTGTGATATTTTTATTATTTTTTTTTAAAGAGAAATTATGCTGGATGGCCTAAGACCTTGGCATGGAGAAATAATATCAATAGAATTTATCCAGAAAACAGGGTACCCAGGTCTGTGGAGAGGAGAGATATGAATGTTTACACCATTCAGCAGGACAAATAATGATGACATCTCCATACAGTTTTTAGTTCAAGGAAGCTAGTTGCGGCCATATGTTTCTACACACCACTTTAAGTCTAACGTGACTGTCGTAAGTGTCTTGCTATTCTGGGACAGTTAATCCGGATATCCAAGACCCAAGAACCGTGGAGATACACCGCCCAAAGCGTACAGTGAAGAGGCTTGGGAACAGCACGCATCCCAGCCGTGCTCCTCTTTTTATCTCTAAGGGCCGACAACAACGGCACCTGAGAAAGAATAATCTGTTTGAGGATGTTGATGGAAAAATGTATAGAAGTTCACAAAATATATATACATAAGTTTCGAAAAAGTATTTAGAAGTTCAGTAAAATATATAGAAGTTTAGAAAAGTATACGTATATTGTTTTCTAGACTACAAGAAAGCTATTGACAGAGTAGAACACTCGCGATTAATTACATGCCTTAACGATATAGGAGGAGACTGAAGGGACATCAGACTTATTAGTAACTTGTAATGGTGGGAACAAATGGCGTCAACAATTAGATACGGAAATAATTATTCGTCGCCATAGAGATAGAAAAGGAAGTACGACAGCGTTGCGTGGTGTCTCCAAGCTTCTGCAACTTATACACAGAAAGAATTTTTAAACAAGTCGAATTGGCTGGACTTAATATCAATGGAAGAATCGTAACCAATCTGTTATGCCGATGATACCGTGTTACTAACAGAAAGCGAGCACGAGTTACAAAAACTAGTGGAACAAGAAAACAGACATAGTGCAGAATGTGGCTTAGATATTAACTTCCTAAAAACGAAAACTATGATAATTAGCAGTGGTGAGGTAAGGTAATAAATGAACATTACAGTCAACGGTGGTATACTAGAGCAAGTAACAAGGTTCTCTTATCTTGGACATGTAATAAGAGATGATGGCAGAAGTGAAACAGAAATCAAAAAGATAATAGAAATTCAAATAGCCAAAAACGTTTTCAACATCATGAAATCAGTATTAACATCTAAAGAGATTGGCAACGCATTAAAAATGAGAATTGTCAAATGTTATGTATATATGCAACACTATTATATACAGCGGAAATCTGGACAATAAACAGGCAATTAGAAAGTTAAATAGAGAGAGACACAGGAGATGTGGATATACAGAAGAATATGTCGTATTTCATGGAAACAGAAACACACAAGGCAGAAGTTCTAGAAAAACTGGGAATGAAAAGAGAGTTTTGTCCCCCCCCCCCCCCCCGCGTTTCCATCCTGTTTCAGGATATTGCGGTCAACACCAGCATATTTCAGCTGTATGTTGATTCCTAGGCTAGATTACACTCATCAGCACGCCACGACTTTCTGAGCGACCGGCTCCATACTCTCGTAAGTCACTGGGAATTTAAAAAAAAAAAAAAAAAAAAAGCAAATGAAATATTTCGGCCGTGTTTTAAAGACATGACACTCTTATAAAAAAAAAAAAAAAAACAAACCAAAAACAACAACATTTTAGGATAGTGTTGAAGGCAAGCGAGCAAGAGGTTAGGCAATGATACAAGTGGGAAGATGGTATCAAGAGATGGACAAACAGCAATCTGACAGAATGTACAGTCAGGGCAAGAGACAGACAGTGTTGGAGATCCGCTCCAGCCAACCTTCATTGTGGAGACGGCATCTGATTGATTGATTGACAGTGATGGTATCCTCATACAGTTTATAGTGAAAGGAAGCTGTCACATGTTTCAAGTCATCACTGTGAGTTTAGCGGAATTGTTGTATGTACCTGATCGTCATGAGACAGTTGTTCTTGAACTCCAAGTATCGAGAGTTGTGAAGAAACATGAATAACTATGCCAGTTGGCATGATGATGATGATGATGACATCCCATACATTTCTAGTGAAACAATTTTAATTGATGCCTTATGCTTTTACATTCATCACTATAAATCTAGCGGGACTGATGTAAGTGCCAGGCCGTCCTGAGACAATTGATCCGGAACACCAGGAGCTGTGTAGAAATATGACCCTTGTGTTTGTGAGCCCGTATACCCGGGTTCGAAACACAGCGGTGCTGGTTTTTTCGAAAAAGATATAGGAGCCGGTCGTTCAGAAAGCAATGGCAAACTACTGAACGTAAAATGTGCCCAGGAATCACGAACAGCGAAAATGCTGGGGTTGACTGCAACGTCCTGTGAAGGGCATGCAACTTAATTTTTTTCTTAAAACCAGCCCGGTGCCACATGATGATGATGCTGGCATGCCCTGAGCAAGTTCGTGTCGAGACTTCAGACATGCGCAGTCGAACCAGATCTAAAATTAGAATGGGCGTAACTTCTGCAAGTGACAGATGAGTGATAGGGGCCTGAGTTTTGTCCACATTTCTCCACAAAACTGGCCCTAACAACCATACAGCCCTGTCCTAACGCGGCAGTTTTTAGCCACATAGCTTACATAAGCTCACTATGTTGCAGTTTGATAGGTATTTTGTTGTTTGGGGTGGTAAAACCAGGCACTCGCTTTGTTCTTTTATGAATATAAGCTCGGGTTTTTGAAGGTCGCTTCCGAGGATTGTCGGGAATTGACGGAGTTCGCCGACTGGATGATGAGGCTCTGTCGAGGTTGATTGTTCATTAGAAGAACGCAGAAAATTGTGTTCAATCAGTCAATTGGGCGCCGTCTTCACAATGAAGGTTGGCTGCAATGGATCTCCAACACTGTCTTTCGCCCTGACTATTTATTCTGTAAGATTGCTGTTCGTCCATCTCTTTATGTTATCTTTCCACTTGTATCGTTGTCTATCTCTTGATCGTTTGCCTTCAACTGTATCGTTGTCTATCTCTTGCTCGTTTGCCTTCAACCTTACCCTCCGGCATGGTTTTTATAAGAGCGTTTTGTCTTTTAACGTGGCCGAAATAAAATATTGCAACGAACACGAGAAGAAAACATTTAAAAGACGCAACATCGAAGAGAAAAAGTCTTTGCTTTAGTATCTTCTTTAATGCTTTGTATGTGCCCCTCAGTACTTATAATTTATATAACAGTTCACCTTTGTTTACTCAGGATTTCCCAAACCTTAATTTTGCTTTGTCAAACAATGTGTCAACAATAACGAGAAGCAGAATTGTTAAGCTTTATTAGAACACGATCACAAGTAGCAAAATGGACGTTGGGGTTAAAGCCTTCGTCATTGCACACACAACAAACATATATTGATACAACTACATGGGAAACTTTACTTCAAACAATATATATAAGTTACATATCTATTTCCTTGTTATTGCACTTAGAAAGAGAGATGCACACAAAAGTAAGCCATTTAAAAAAACTGGTCAAGGTGGTTAAAAGTGAAAAATGGGGCAGAGGTGTGTCAAAGAGTAAGCACAGACAAGTCACTGAAATTGTTCTGGCGACTACATAAAAGCATGAGTGGTGTAGTCAAGAATAAGAGTATTCCTGACTTCCAAGGTGCTGACCTCATCTGGCAGAGGACTGACGAGGACAAGGGCAAAGCCCTCTTCAATCGCTATCTAGAGCAGAGCAACCAGACAGACATGGGAGGCCGAAATCTGGCCAAGGAGGTCACCCCAGTCAGGTGCAAGGCCCAGAACACTTCGGATGAAGACACAGTGACAGTGAAAGAAATCAAGGCTGTACTTCGACGATCAAAAAACAGCGCTCCAAGGCCTGATGGCATAAGATACGACGACATCAATAGGTGTACCGACAATGAGCTAGAGAAACTAGCAGACATGTACAACAACAGTATAGAGAGTGCTAGCATCAAGGAGGAGTGGTTACGCAGCTATCTGATTCCCTTGCCGAAGCCTGACAAAGACCACAAAAAAATGCAGGGATATCGAATTATAACCATGCAGAATATAATAGGCAAGCTGCTGGAGAAGGTAATTGCCAGGAAAATATCAAGCCAACTAGAGAGGCAAGGTGTTTTCCCACCTACCCTTGGTGGGTACCGTCCAAAAAAAGAAACCTGGACCAATGCAGCAGTCTTTGCCCATGATGTCTATGAAGGTTTCCACTCAGGCATTGAAACCTTTGCTGCAGCGATTGATCTTGAGGACGCATACAACTGAGTACCATTGGATCTTTTAATGCTTCAGCTTCTTGAACTAAAAGTAAGTCCATTCCTCCTTAGTTGGATCGCTGCAGCCCTCTTTCAACGGAAAGTAGTTTTTAGATGTGGTAGTTGGACTTCGGAACCAACAACAATATATCCTGGCCTACCACAGGGATAACCATTATCTCCTGTACTGTTCAACGCCTACACAGTGAGAATCACCAGTGAGCAGATCACTGGACCTGGCAGGACATTGTCATATGCCGATGATGTTTTAGTGTATCGTCAGGGTAAGGATAGAGAGCAGGTTGCTGTGGAACTACAAACCGAACTCAAACACATAAGTACTTGGTGTGATGAAGCTGGGGCAATGGTCATCCCAACAAAGGCAACAGTGACTTGGTTCTCGTTGAATAATCATATTGTCAACACTCCAACACCAACTGTAATGGTGTGTTCAGAGACGGTGGAAAGAACGCAGGCAATGAATTACCTGGGGATACGGTTTGATCGAAGCCTTGCTTATAATGAGCACATAGACCAGGTGATAACAAAAGCCAAGCGGGGTTTGACTGCGATGCGGGTGATGGCGGCAGCAAACTGTGAGCAGCGCCATCTATGTCTTCTGTACGAGGGGCTGGTCATGTCTGTTTTGGAGTATGCAATGGCAATCCTGACTCTCAGCCGTAAGCAGATAGAAAGGATGGAAAGGATACAGAATGAAGTTATGCACATTATTCTTGGATGTACAAGAGATACAGCATGCAGGACGATGCGCTACCTTCTTGATTTTCCAACCATTGAAGAGAGAATACAAGTTTGCAGAGCACGCGCCTACCTCAGAGTTAACGTAAACACACAACATCCACTGCATAGTGAAATTATGAAGGTGAAGGGCAGCAGGTTAAAAAGAGGACGGTCGTGGATGGGTCAAGCCGAAGACATTCTTCAACAGGTGTGTTCACTTGAGGACTTAGAACCTGGCGAGGAGTGGGTGCAAATGCCAACAGATTTCTGCACATCCTTTTCAGTTTGCATCCAACTAGATAGAAAATGCAGACAAGAAAATCCGGCTGCTGTGGAGGCTGAAGTACAAGCGTTGATTTTCGAGAATTCGCTAGACGGTGATGCGGTCATCTACACAGATGGGTCGGTCGTCCGACATGTGAGAAGCTCATGGGTCTTTACAGCTCGGGCCGGAGGGAGAATTGTGAAGGAGGATTCTGGTGCTTTCACTGAAACCACAAGTAGCCTGACCATGGAAGTCATGGCAGTAAGTAAAGCAATAACATGGCTCGAGACACAGACATTCACTAGGGCATGTTTCCTTGGCGACTCAATGAACATGATCAAGAGGATAGAGGAGGGGTCGATCCGAAGAGAATGGTTGCTGTCTCTGGAGCGGTCTTGGCTGACAAAGATTAGTTTCATCTTCGTGCCAGGGCATGCGGGAGTACAAGGAAATGAGCGGGCTGACAAGCTCGCAGGTGAGGCTACTGTGGAGGGCGGACGCGCCATGGTCCAGGCTGACATTCTGAATGCTCTACGAGAAGTAAGACTCTTGCAAGAACCAAGTGATGACTGTGAATCTACAACCATGGCCAGACTGCGAGAACAGCAAATTAAAAGAGGGGTGGCCAAACAAGAACACCACGCAGGAAGCCAAAGAAGATTGATAAACCAACACAGAACTGGCGTCGTTAGCCGCTACACGCTGCGGGATTTGCTGAGGAGGGGATCCGAGCACTTATGGACTGAATGGTTCGATGTGCAATGAGGATGATCTGTCGACTAACTAACTAACTAACTTCCTTGTTATTGACTGTCCACGTGTGTAGTTCAACACCACCTGTAAAAATGTTGTCATTACTGCCTACAAATACCTTGCGGTGTAGGGCAGGAGGGAAATGGAAATACGATAGGAAAAACAACAACCAAAGACAACAAAACAATGAGAAACATTAGATACTAGAAATAGAGATAACTAAGAAAGAACGATATACCTACAACAATAAAATCAACAGTAACTGGAAAAACGATAGGAAAAATCAGCCACCAAGGACAGTAAAACAGCGAAAACAGGACAGCAGATATTAGATATAGGGCTAAATAAGAAAGTTAGTTAGTTGCATATCCTGTCCTGTAGAGGTCAACACCAGATCTTTTTGCTGTTGTGATCTCTTGGCAAGTTTACGTAAATAAGAAAGAACAGTAAGAAGTAGGAAAGGTATTTCCAGCAGAAACGGAACAAGCATCCAGGATGTCATCGACGGAGGAAGAAATGGAGGATGATGGAAAAGAGGAACCCCCTCCAGGCATGCATCAGTGGAAGTCGTCTAATGCACACAGGACCAGGACAACGAGGTGGAAAGTTTCTTTTTTTTTCCCCAACGTATCGGATCGGATACAGGGAGGTCTTGAGCTGGGGATTAAGGCTTACTTACTAATGCCGGTTCTGTGGCGCAGGAGTTACAGACGCGGTTCGTGATCCCGCACACCCGCGGTCGAAACACAGCTGCGCGCGATTTGGCAGCGGACCGCGTTGCGTTGGTTTTTTCTGAAATGGTATGGGTGCCGGTCGTTCAGAAAGCAATGACGAACCACTAAACGCAAACTTGCCAAGAGATCACAAGAGCAAAAAATGCTGGTGTTGACTGCAACGACATGTAAAGGACATACAACTAACTTACTAAATCAGTCACCGCGAACTGTGCAGATAGGGTTTTCTTTTTTCCCTCGACAGGAGAAAATCCTTACCGAGAATTCGAACCCTGTCTCCCGAATACCATGTCGCCCGCCTCCTAGCCACTCGACCAGGTGAAAATGGACGTTCTTTCATGTTCTGTTATAAACTGACTTCTGTGATTGTGTTGCCACGAAAATATTGATAGCTTGTTTTCATGCCAGAGATGGTTCATATATACTGTACCATAAAAGTGTGATAGAAATCACAATAAGAATGCCGTTATCTTGTAACCTGTCAAGATTGTTGTTAAGGATGTCAAGAGTGTCAAGCACGTGATATCACGGTTCAGACGAACACAATGACGTCATAAGGACAGTGTAAAAATGTCCGCCTCACTTTTGCCATGCATCAACGATGAGCAGCGTAATGTTATCTGTTTTTTTGTTTTTAAATCAGTGAAGGGTGAAACCTATAGAAATTAATGGGCGAATGAAGATCCAGTATGGTTGATGCATGCCTGTCAGTCCAGCAAGTGTATAAGTAGAGTAGGAAGTTTCAAAATGGCGTGACTTCTGTGACAGACTGTTCACAACCGGGTCAGGCACACCGAGTAGTGACCCCAGATAATGTTTTTCTACAGGAATCAAAGCATTTTATCGGACTGGTATTGAACGTAGTGGTGATCACATCGAAAAATTATGCATTTGTTCTTTACTTTTTCCGAATATGTTCACCCAAATAAAAAAATAAAAAAATGAAAAGTAAGGTTTTCAGCTGAATCCCCTTCGTATAAGTTAAACGCAGTTCTTACACAAATTCCCATGTAAACAAAGTGAAGGGAATCCCCCGAACAAATAATGCCTATGAGTATAACTATATACTTCACATATACTACTACTACTACTACTACTACTACTACTACTACTACTACTACTACTACTACTACTACTACTACTACTACTACTACTACTACTACTACTACTACTACTACTACTACTACTATTACTACTACTACTACTACTACTACTACTACTACTGCTGCTGCTGCTGCTGCTGCTGCTGCTATCCCCCGAACAGATAATGCCTATGAGTATAACTATATACTTCACATATACTACTACTACTACTACTACTACTACTACTACTACTACTACTACTACTACTACTACTACTACTACTACTACTACTACTACTACTACTACTACTACTACTACTACTACTACTACTGTCGCGTAATGTTGACTATTTCGATAGACAAGGATCAGAAATAGCAACCAATAGACTTTCAGGATTCCGAAAGACTAATCACTGTCGAAGAAGAGGCCGAAATGGCTCGAACTAGGAAGTACGATTCGGAACTGTCCCAGGAATGACCAGGTCTTCAGACAGTGTTCAGGCACAGATAGGTCAAGCGAACAACCATACTAGGAATAATTCTAGACAGCAGGCTTACTGAATCTGGCGACGAATGCCTGCAAAATTTAAAGAGCCCCCTTTAACTGATCCATTCTCACAACATGGAGGAAGAGTACAAATATAAAGTTACAACTTGCATTCCTTCTCGCTCTCTCAGTATCCTAATATTAAATTAGAGTATAACAGCAACAGACTAAGTATGTTTCTGGTATCACATATAACTATTAATTTAATGAAAACTGTGGCATTTAAAAGTCTGTTGCCCTAGTGTGTAGGCAATCAAATCCTAGACTAAGTTGGCAGGCTACAGGTGTCAGCCGAGGAGGTTGGCCACTCAGCTCAAGACTTGGGTCCGGCTTGTCAACTCGGGTGACGTTCCAGTTCAGGTTGCGGATTCACTCTCCGGCAATAGACATGGTGCTCACGACCGGTAAGTATGCGTTGCTGCAAGTTGCTGGCTCATGGTACCACCAAAGAAGGTGCAGAACTGCTGGAAGTTAATCAGAAAAACAGAACCGGTGAATGCTTGTCCTACGTCCAGGATACTCTCATTGCACACCTCGCTCTCAGTCTCATATTCAGACACGACTAGCATCACAAGATTATCACCTCTGTCACAGACACATCGCTAGCGCTATGACAACACAATGACAAATGGCTAACGTGGACAAATACTATTTTCCTTAGCCACATATTATCAATCTCATCAGACTCAGATGCCCATGTATTCCAGTCTACAGACACGGACACATCAATGTATATTTCTGAGTCTGATCACACTCTACAACATTCTTACTATGATGCATTCACATATATTACAAATCACACCCATTACATTTAACACAATGAAGTGTACACAATGAGTATGAATCCCACCGATTACATTTAACTATGAAGCACGAACATTGATTATAAATCACACATATTATATTTACTCGACAATGTATCACCATAGATTATGAATCACAGATTACATTCACATGACGAGGTATGAACATAGATGAATGACAGATTCCCTTCATTCGAAGTACACCACAGATTATGAATCATACAGAGTACATTCAATCGACGACGGAACACCATAGATTATGAAGCACACAAATTACATTCACTTGACGAATTACGAACATATATTATGAATCACTCAGATTCTATCTCAGCACATGAAGCAGTATTGTAAATTATAATTCTGATTCACTCCCGAAACACACAAATTAAATTCTACAGGAGGTTGAAGTATTAACATAGGTGTAGAGGGTAGGCAGTGGAGGACTGCGTTGAAGCAAGGATACTGATGTGAATGAAAGGCCTGTCCCACGCTGTCATGAGATGACCTCTGACAAGCGTGGTCTCCAGTAGACTATGTGAAAGAATTATTATTTCACAATTAACTATCAGTATTTCCTGTCACCGTTTATTCATCCGAATTACCCCTCTCATTCTATAATTATATTCTTCACTGGCGATATATTATTCTAGTATATATTATATTAATCCCTAGTTAAACATCAAGCTTCATTGTCTGACCATTCTTCGATAGTCCAGTTCCCGCCTGTTAGATTTCGCCATTTTGTGTCGCCGTTCTCTTCATTCTTCATTCCTCTATTTTGGTCTTAGTATAATCAGCGTCTCCATTAATTATATATTTATTCCGGCTGTAGTTTACAATCCCTGTTCTCTAACATTAGTTATCGCGTAGTTCACCCTGAATCTACACTACAAATGCCGGTAAATATATACATGTAAATTCGTACCAATTAATTAAATCAACGTACCTTCCAAAATGTGGTGATTAAACCTCTCCACGGGGGAACAGTGCCACTAGCAGTGTAAATATTACTTTTTGGTATCAATTTGGCTAGCAATTTGCTATTCCCAAATATCGGCTAACTAGAGCCTGGATTTTTTTTTGCAATATGTCTTTTTACAGCTAGTATCGGCGCCTGTGTCCTCACCGCTTCGAGTCAGTCGACCAAATGGACGATCTGCCGGCTGACGACAACTGGCCAGGCAGATTCTCGTGTTGCCACCCGGGTCGCAGGCTAAAACTGAATATGTTATTCAGCCAAACTTGCGCTGGGAATAGTTCTATAATATACTGTATAATATATATTTTAAAAACACTAGAATATTCACTAGGTTTACAGGAGATTAAATATATTAAATTCTCGCCAATAATACAGGCATATTTATAGATATCTACAAACATGGGAAAATAGGGAAAAGATCGTTTTTCTAGATATAATTATAATGAAAAATATGACCTGCACTGTAATTTAAGCAAAAATAAAGTGGGAGACTGTCTATTACGTCACAGATGCCCCCCGTTGAAAGAAAAGTTTGAGAAAAAAAAACTTTTCTCCCAGCAGGATTCCCCTTTAGTTTTGTTAGCACTCACTCTAACATTTTTGGGTCATCTGGACTAGTCTCACCCTCTTAAGTAGTACCCTGTCTACTCAACCATGTTTCTTCATTCTTAAGACTTCTTCTAAGAGCCCTTCTCCCCTGGTGTTGGTTCCAGAGAGATCTACACTGTGGATTCTGTCTTCTAAAGCCATCCGCCCCTAAATTATTCTTTCTAGGTATATAATCTATTCTAGAAGCATACGGGTTCTCGGTTCGCGTACGAACAGGATAATGCTTTTGTGGAGCTGAGTCCTTAGTGTTAACATTCATATCGACCTGGACAATATTAGTCTTACCAGGCTTATCTGTACGCATTGGTGCATGAGACACTGGAATTCGTCTACTCTTCTCTGACTCAGACGTCTCCGCGTCAGGGTTGAGGAAGACATCATTCCTGGTCTCCTGAGGTTTTAGGTGATACTCCACTAACGAGTCATCTCCACATTTGACCTCAGTTACCACCGAGAATGCCATCAGATGCACCGGTGACTCTTCTACTCCAACCTGTTTCTTTAGCAAGTGGATATGAAACACTGTGGGTTTACCCCTAAAATAAATTTTATACTTAGTCTGGGACACCTTCTCTAGTATAGGAAAAGGTCCCTGCCAACCAAGTTCTAATCTATTATCCCTCTTGGGTAATAATACAAATACTCTGTCTCTTAAAGTAAGTTGAGTTTCCCTATGTCGGGGTGGGAATTGGTGACACTCCTTACATGACCTGACATATTGTTTAATATCCCTGGTCATCCCCGGCCAGAAATAGGAGAAAGCAAGCCTTCGGATTGTAGCTTTTATCCCCATATGCCCACTGTCCGAGAGTGAATGTCCCATTTCTAATATAGGTGCAAGATACTCTTTGGGTATGACCAGCTGTTCATGGAAGTTCCCCATAGTTCTTGCCATATGGAACAGCAACTCGTCTTTTACTACTACTACTACTACTACTACTACTACTACTACTACTACTACTACTACTACTACTACTACTACTACTACTACTACTACTACTACTACTACTACTACTACTACTACTACTACTACTACTACTACTACTACTACTACTACTACTACTACTACTACTACTACTACTACTATACTACTACTACTACTACTACTACTACTACTACTACTACTACTACTACTACTACTACTACTACTACTACTACTACTACTGCTGCTGCTACTGCTGCTGCTGCTGCTGCTGCTACTACTACTACTACTACCATTACTATTATTATAAGGATGGGCGACTGGTTTTCTTCCACTCCACTGTTTCTTCGAAGTGTAGGTCAGGGGGTTTAAGAATGTTGGTTACCCTAGAACAGTGGTTCCCAACCGGTGGAAAATACCCCCCCCCCTCCTCCTCCGATGGGAAATTTTAGGGTCTCTGGGTTGGGGGAAGGGGGATTAAGATTATTTCAAGACCGCGTTAATACAAGAACCGATTACTTTGTATTGTTTTTCCCTCCATACTTTACAGTTCTGTACTGCTCACCCTTCTTAAATTCGTTACAGACGTAAGTAAGCCCACAAATCACGCTTTATGTAGACGTCTAGACTTGTTCTAGTTTGTGTTATTAAATTTAACTTCCATTTTTACTTATACTGTGTAGGGGTGGGGGAAATGTATAGGGAGGAATACGAAACAAAAATGGGACAATCTGAACGTATGGTGAAGGGGTGCATGGGCCAAAAACGGTTGAGAACCACTGCACTAGGGTTATTACAGCCAGAACAGTCTCTACCGCCACCAGGGGTTGAACTAGCTCGCTGTGCTGGTAAGAAAGCGCGCAAGTTACTGGGGCAGGAAATATCAAAGTTTCCTTTGTAAGCTAGACATATATTAATAGTTCAATGAATATCAAGTCCCGTGATTTTCGAGATGAGGGAACAGGCTCTCTTCTTGTGGTCAACAGGTCTTTCCAAATAAGGTACTCATTTCGCATAACTTAGAAATGTGAACACGCACTCAAAATCATGTGTGTGTGTGCGTGCGTGCGTGCGTGCGTGCGTGTGTGTGTGTCGCAAGACAACTTATCACACACATCAGAAAGAGGCAGTCATTATTTTGGCCACGTTATGAGAAGACAACAACTGAAACATGTTGTGACAATAGGAAAGATTTGCGGAAAGAGAGATAAAGGAAGACAGCGTGAGAAGATTCTTGACAGTCTTGTGTCAAGGCATGGAAGAGAGTCAACACACGACTTGATCAATGACGTCGAAGATCGTAATTTGTGGAGAAGCATGATCGCCCACGCCAGCCGGCAAACAATGGATGATGATGGTGATTTTACTTCTCAAGTGTTAACAATATACAAAGTATTAATAAACATAGTAGTAGTAGTACTAGTAGTAGTAGTAGTAGTAGTAGTAGTAGTAGTAGTAGTAGCAGCAGCAGCAGCAGCAGCAGCAGCAGCAACAGCAGCAGCAGCAGCAGCAGCAGCAGTAGTAGTAGTAGTAGTAGTAGTAGTAGTAGTAGTAGTAGTAGTAGTAGTAGTAGTAATAGTAGTAGTAGTAGCAGTAGCAGTAGTAGTAGTAATAGTAGGAATAGTAGTAGTAATTGTAGTAGTAGTAGTAATCGTAGTAGTAATAATAATAATAGTAGTAGTAGTAGTAGTAGTAGTAGTAGTAGTAGTAGTAGTAGTAGTAGTAGTAGTAGTAGTAGCTGCAGTAGTAGTAGTAGTAGTAGTATTAGTAGTAGCAGCAGCAGTAGTAGTAGTAGTAGTAGTAGTAGTAGTAGTAGTAGTAGTAGTAGTAGTAGTAGTAGTAGTAGTAGTAGTAGTAGTAGTAGTAGTCACTAACTAACTAACTACCTAACAAACTAGGAAACTAATTATCTAACCAATTAACTATCTAACTATTGAATCTAACCACTAATTAACTAGACAAAAATTAGCAATTTAATTAACTAATCGTCTACTGCCATACGGTAGCTCAGTCATATCTGACTAAGACTTGACACTCTTCTCAGTAATAAATAATCCAAATAACTAGCTAACTAACTAATGAGCCAACTAACTAACTACTTATCTAGCCAAGTAACTAGCTAACTAGATAACAACTACCTTGATAACTAACTAGCTAACTAACTAACTAACTAACTGACTGACTGACTGACTGACTGATGACTGACTAACTAACCGACTGACTGACTGACTGACTGACTGACTGACTGACTGACTGACTGACTAACTAACTAACTAACTAACTAACTGACTGACTGACTGACTGACTGATGACTGACTAACTAACCGACTGACTGACTGACTGACTGACTGACTGACTGACTGACTGACTAACTAACTAACTAACTAACTCAATCACTCACTAACAAATTAACTAACTAATTAATTAATTAACTAACTAACTAGCTAGCTAACTAACTAATTAACTAACTAATTGGCGCTGTGTTGAGGGGGTAACCAAAGCAATTCGTAATACCGCACACCGCGTTTGATACACAACTGCGGGTGATTTGGAAGTTGACGTATGAGTGCCGGTCGCTGAGAAACAAATGGTAAACTACTGGACGTAAACCTGCCAAGAAATGACAAACAGCCCCCCCCCCCTCCCATACTAACCAATTACCTATTTAGCTATCATTGGCACCTTGCCGTCTTGACAGACGATAGTTTGTGCTTCAAAAAGGCATAATAACTTTTACCCATGGCGGTAGCGAATGTGACTGATAAGGCCAATTCATGTGAACACGTGGTCATTTCCACCATCATGCACCATCTTACGTCTCACACGCTCGGTGTGTGACTTAGCTGCAATAATTTTCTACGTTGTCTTTACTCCATTTCTGATGTTTGCCCTCCATGCAACACGTTCAGCTCCCAATGTGCATTATCAATGCCTGTATCAATCATGTCCCGCTTACACACATCTTTGTATCGTAGTAGAGGCCAACCCTGAGATCTCTTACCCATCTGTAATTCACCAAAAAAGATGTCCTTTGGTATTCTACCATCATCCATCCTCCTAAGATGTCCTATCCATCTAAGTCTAGGAAGACAGCATGGAATAAACCGTCACACTACCTGATCTTTCCAATACTTCAGTATTTGTGATTTTGTCTTGCCACTTAATACCAAGAATTCTTCGCAGACACCGCATATGAAAGCTGTTTAAACGTTTCTATTGGCGTGAGTAAGTTGTCCAGGTTTCACTGCCATAAACAAGAGTACTAAGGACACAGACACAGGCTTGATAGACAAGGACTTTTGTTTTGGAATTAAGCTTCCTGTTCTCCCAGACTCTTTTTTTTTTTTAACCTGTTCGTTGTTGTTGCTGCCTTACCAATCCTGATGTTTGCCATACACCTGGATCAGGCTATGGATTATTAAGTACCGGTGGCTTAAAGTCTTGCACAGTCCTGTGACAAGACGTAAACAGCGAGACGATTGTAAGATACACTTTGCACGGCATTAGTTACAAAAGAATGAAAAGTGTGCAAGACGTTTTGGCGCAAGCACAAAACGTCACCGTAGATCAGTTAGACTTGAGCTGGCGTCCACGTCGGACATGGTTTCTTGTCACTAGAGCACGGCTAATACTACGCCGCTCTTTTAGAATAGGATGTGTATGTTGTCAGGTATAGTTGGAACTTTCTGTGGAGCGACTGCTTTTGTTATCGAAATGTCAAAATCAACGTCGTATTAAAGTCGACTGTGTGGGAAAACTATCCCGTGTCGTGTTGTGCAGGTTTGGTTACAGTGGCTGTCTTTGGCTTTCGCTCAACGGTCATTAGAAGTCGATGACAATCAAGGAGGACCAGACCATCTATAACGTCTTACTCCTTGGCATGGGTGATCGCAGTGGTAATTACGAACCGATTGTAATATTTACTAATAGTGTGGTTGTAAACGATTTATCATTCAATAGATCGAGCCGAATACAAGTGAAGGCCAAGGTCACATGAAGATTCTTGTAAATACGTCATTACGTACAAATTATTTTGTGGAATAATCTCCTGATTTAGGGATAATTTGCTATTTACCACTGATCCTAGATATGTAAAATGGTCTACTTTCTCCGTCGTCAGTAAAGATTAATGGTACCCCATGTGCGCCTTGTGACATAATCTGTGTCTTCTTTTTGCTAATTGTTAAACCAAATTCAGAACAAGCATTGGAGAATGCAGTTAGTGAACGTTGCAACTCTTCCTCAGAGTGTGTCGTAATTGCAGTATCATCTGCAAAAAGCAACTCTCTGATCAGTACCCTCCTAATTTTGGTCTTGACCTTCAATCTCTGAGCATTGTAGAGTCCGCCATCTGAGCGTGAGTGAATGTACATACCACCATCCTGATCACGAAAGTCATATTTCAGTAGAAGTGAAAAGTATATTCCAAAGAGGATGGGAGCTAGTAGGCCTACGCAACCTTGCTTAACTCCACTCTTGATTTTAAACTCTTCAGAAGTTGCACCATCAAACTTGATTATACCCTTCATGCCTGTGTGGAACGCTTCCACAATGGACAGAAGAGTTGGTGGGCAGCCAATCTTCTTTAGTGCCTTGAACAGGCCCTCACGACTGACCAAATCAAATGCCTTTGTGAGGTCGATGAAAGCAATAAACAGTGGTTGATTCTGTTCACGGCATTTTTTTTTTTTTGCATTTGTCGCAATGAGAATATCATATCAATGGTAGGGACGCAGAGGTGTTTCCAAGGCACCAGGGCTGGGTTCTATACTGGCCAAGACCTAATGACGCGTCCTCGCCGAGCGTCCTGGGCAACAGGTCCCTTCGGGGTCCTGGCTAAAGTCAGTAGGATCGCTGATTCCTCCGGAGTCGGAGAGTGTCTGCCTGCACGGCGAGGAACCACCAGTCTGCACACCAATAAGCCAGACATGGGACAACGGATACTCACGCAAACATTGATGTTGGACAACAGGATGTCTTCATCCGACATACAGGAGATCACATCCAGCGAACACAAGCAAGCGAGCAAGCATATGAATGGTAGACCGGTTCTGTCGAAAGCCACACTGTGATTCGGGGTAGATTTATCTCCCAGGACTTGAAGACGGCGAAGGACAATTCTGACAAACACTTTCCAAACAATACACAGAAGTGAGATACCACTACAGTTGTTACAGTCGCTCCGATCGCCATTGTTCTTGTACAGTGTTGTGATGCTTGAATCTTTGAAATCCTGTGGGACTTGTCTTTCTTGCCAGCATAGCTCTGTTAGCTGGTGGATCTGTATAGTGAGTGTGTCTTGCCCACTCCTGATAACCTCTATTGGAATCCCATCCTTACCTGGAGCCTTGCCAGATGCAAGTTCATTTATAGCACACTTAACTTCTGTTATGGTAGGAAGCGTGTCCAAGTGGTCAAGAGTTGGCAGGGCCTCTATGGCGTTGAAGGCATCATCCGCTAGTTTGGTCTCACTTGAGTAAATCTCCAAATAGTGCTCTACCCATCTATCCATCTACCGTTTCTTATCAGTGATGATTTCACCAGTCAAGGTTTTCAGTGGTGCACTTCTTTTTATCATTGGACCATAGACTTTCTTTATTCCTTCATACATGCTTCTGATGTTTCACTTATCACTTGCGATTTGAATGGGCTCACATAACTTGATCCAATAGTCATTTGCACAATGTTCGGCAGCCTTTTGCACATCCTTCCTAGCTTGCCTTAGCTCACTCAGAGTGTTACGCGTTGGTCTTTCCTTGTTTCTTAAGAGAGATATCTTCTTCTTATCAATCAAGGGCTGCAGAATCTCGTTGTTTGCCGCAAACCAGTCTTGCATCTTATGATCCACAGTGCCGTAAACCCCTACGGCAGTTTTATAAAGAATTTCCTTAAGTGAAAGCGTCTTCAAGTTGCTGTTGAAACTGAAAGCACACTCATGATCGTGAGTGTTAATAATATTAATCCTGGGGCTAGATTTGTGTTTAGCTGTGTAGATTCTCTTTGGCCTCTGTCTAACCCTTGCAACAACCAAAGAATGATCCGTATCACAGTCAGCACTGTGGTAACTTCGAGTTAATGATGTTTGGTTCAGATGTTGTCTCCGTGTGATGATGAAGTCCAGCTGATGCCAATGGCCGGATCTTGGATGTTTCCATGTGAGCTTATGCAGCTCTTTTGTTTTTAAAAAAAAGAGTTTGTAATACATAGGTCATTTCTGGTGCAATGCTCCAGTAGCCTTTGTCCATGTTCATTCATGCGACCGATGTTGTATTTTCCAAGGCACACTGACCATGAACTCGAGTCCTTACCCACACGAACATTGAAATCACCTAGCATATAATAATTAATATAATTAATTAGATAGTTAGCTAACTAATTAACTAACGAATTAACTAATTAATTAACTAATCAATTAACGGGTTAAACACATACGTCCCGCACACAATGTTATTTTTCTTTGTCAATATGGTTGTGATTTCTGGCTGAAAATAACACCCAGGACACAGTCAACTGATTCAGGATAATATCCCATTTTGACAGAAGAACGATATATCGACATACCAGGACATCGTCTTATTTGTTTTGTTTCGTTGTATATTGCTTGGCTAGCAAATCCATTACGTAGAAAGTCCGATTCTCTTTGTGTGGATGTCATCTGCAGACTGCACTCTTCTGGTTTCCGGGCGTACAGCCTGTGGTGAACGGAAAGCCCAATACACGGAAGTGAGGCTAATCAGCCATGTGCAGGACGTGACGATTCCTTGGGTGAGCCCAGTACCAGATCGCCTATGTGTGGGCTCTGTAATTATGGAAGCTTCCTTGGATGGTGGGGAATGCCCATGATCTGTCCCTGCCTTCCCTTGACGGCTGACCAGGATGTCTTCGGCTGGTGTAAATGAGCCAGCTGGGGTGGGAGTGGGTGGGGGGAAGAATAACACCACAATAGTGAGAGTCAAACGAAATCCCCGGGAAGGTTAGCCCTGTCAACAAATGCCCACAGAAGTCGGATGTGTCGGCCTAACGTCGCAAGAACGCAGCTCTGCTGTAAACAGGCACAACGCAATTACGTCCGAAATAAGTCTCCGTATGAACGCAGCAGCAGAAGAAGTTTCGTAGTATCATCCGACAATTCAGTACTTAGTGAACATAAGTTTACATTATAATACTGATTCAATTTATTGTATACCACGTGTGATCCAAACATACTTTTGGTTTGGAATTGAATCAGTTCAATCAATCAATCAGGTGCCGTCTCCACAATGAAGGTTGGCTGCAGTGGATCTCCAACACTGTCTGTCTCTCGCCTTGACTGTACATTCTGTCAGATTGATGTTCGTCCATCTCTTGATGTTATCTTCCCACTTGTATAGTTGTCTACCTCTTGTTCGCTTGCTCTCAACCTTGCCCCCCCCCCCTCCCCCAGCATAGTTTTTATAAAAGTGTTATGTCTTTTAACGTGGCCGAAATATTTAACTTGCCTCTTTTTATTTCTTTCATCAACTTTCTTTTCACTCCCAGTTTTTTCTAGAACCTCTGTATTTGATTGTTTCTGTTTCCATGAAATACGACATATTCAGTTAGAGACAACGGACCTAAACGGGTGCTCCACCTTGTCCAGGGTGTCCTGAGGCTAGCAATTGGTGCACCACATCTCCTTTCATAGCGGATACCCGTACTCCACCCACTCCACCATTTGTATAGTAGAAACAATGTTTTACTTGAACCACACAGCGACTGTTCTGCCCGGTGCGGATGGTCATCATTGCACCAGTGGCATGCTTGCCCACCGGCCTAGAAGTCGCGGGATGGAACCCACCCCACGGCTGGTATTTGTTTAGACATTGACCTGGGGTCCTGGGTCCACCCAGCCTACCACAGGTACTAAGAGATGTCAATAGGAAGTAATTAGGACCGACGTCATATTCACTCCGCCCATTCTCTCTGCCAAACAAAACACAAGGTTTAGACCAGTGTTTCCCAACCTTTTTTGTGCTATGCCCCACCCAAGCCTTTCTAAAATTCTTATCCCCCCCCCCCCCAACATATACATTATTTTTAATATTAAAAAATTTAAATGTTCACTAAAGAAACTTGAATGATAGGTTTTAGGAAGAAATCACTAGGAAACATACTGAGAAAACACAGTAAGTAAATTTTCAAAACATATAATGGAGAACTCCATCCATCCATCATGTGCCATGCCGGTAAGCGTGGGCGGTCATGTTCTGCCATCTCACTCGATCAACAGAGTCGTGGATCAGTTCCGTGTTTTTGTCTCGACCATGCCACAAGGCCAAGCCATCCAGATACTTGTTTCTAGGTCTTCCCCTTGGTCTGTTCCCCTCGATCTTACCAGTTGTCACCAAGTTCTCCAAATCATTTCTTCTCATAACATGCCCAAAAAATTGTGACTGTCTACGTCTAATGTCTCTGATCAGTTTACGATCTTCATTTGTTTCTTGAAGGACTTGTTCATTGGTCTTTCTGGCTGTCCATGGTATTCTTTGCATTTTCCTCAGAAACCACATTTCTACAGCCATCAGATATTTTTCAGCCTGGCTGCTCATTGTCCAAGCTTCACATCCATATAAAAGTACAGGTTCTATGTAGCATCTCAACACTCTTTTTCTCGTTTCAATTGACATCTTTTTATTGGTCAGTATGTTTTTCATCTTGCTAAAGGCTACTTTTGCCATGGCGATTCTTGTTCTAATCTCTTCAAGGCATCTCCCATCAGATGTTATTACTGTTCCGAGGTAATTGTACCTATTCACTTGTTGAAGAGTATTCCCATTTACTTGTATATTACACTGTGGTATTTCGTTCTTCTTAGTGACGACCATAATCTGTGTCTTTTTACAATTTAATTCTAACCCTTGTTGTTCACTATGTGTAACAACCGCATCTACTAAATTTTGCAGGTCCTGTTCATTGTCTGCAATCAAGACTGTATCATCTGCATATCTAATGTTATTGATGCATCGTCCCCCAATGTTGATTCCTTCCATATTTTCAATATTTCTGAAAATATTTTCACTGTACAGGGAAAACAGATCTGGAGACATTACACATCCCTGTCTCACACCTCTCTTAATAGGCTGATATTGGCTTACTTCATTATCAACTCTTATGGCAGCTTGTTGTTTCCAATATATGTTTTTTACAAGTCTAAGGTCTTTCCCATCAATTTGTAGATCTTCAAGCATCCTTATCATGTTGACATGTCTCACTTTATCAAAAGCCTTTGTGTAGTCAATGAAGCAAAGGTGTAGATCTTTGTTTACTTCTATAGAACGTTCGATTACGGTTCTCAGTATATACACAGCATTTACTGTACCCTTGCCTACTACAAACCCACATTGTTCTTCTCCTATTTCAGGTTGTATTTTCCTCCTAACTCTTTGCATGATAATTCTTAGCAAAATCTTCGTGATGTGACTCATTATACTAATTGTTCGATGTTGATCACATTCCAAGGCTCCTGATTTCTTTGGGATTGCAATAAATACAGAATTACATAACTCATGAGGTATGTTTCCAGTATCATATATTGTATTAAGCAGACTGGTAACTTTATCTATTCCATATTCTTCTAAAGCATTAATCATTTCTGTTGTGACGCTGTCTGGACCGGGGGTTTTGCCAGATTTCATATGATTAAGAGCATTCTGAACCTCCATCTTCAAAATTGCTGGCCCTTCATTGTTATTTTGAACAATATATTGTTCGTCTCTGCTATCGTCATAAAGGTTTTTCACGTAATCTGACCATACATGTAAAATCTGATCTTTTTCTATTATGACTCTTCCATCTTTTGTCTTTAGGCAGCCTGCTGATGTACGTGTTCTTTGATTAGTAATCTCCTGAATTCTTTTGTGCATTAGTTTCGCATTTTTACTGTTGTGTTGTTTTTCAATTTCTCTGCAATTTTTCTCAAGCCATGTTTCTTTAGCCTCCTTACATAAGGTTCTGACTTTTCTGTGAATTTCTTCATATTTGGCAGGATTATTTTTGTTCTGTCTTCTTGTTTCCATTAGTTGTAAAATTTCTTCAGTCATCCATGTCTTACGGCCAACTTTCTTTACTTTTGGAATAGTTTTTTCTGCTGCACAACTGATTGAATTCTTCAGCATTTCCCATTGATCATCTACATCTTGAAATAGGATCTCTAGATCAGACAATAAATCAAATTTGTTCTTTACTTCTATGTTAAAATTATCTTGTATTTCTTTGTCAGTTTTCAATTTGCACAAGTCATATTTAGGGTTTCCTGCTGTATACTTGACTTTCTTTAACTTTACCCTCAATGTGCCAGTAATTAATCTGTGATCACTGTAACAGTCTGCATTTGGAACTGTTTTTACAACTGTTAATGCATTTCGAAACCTTTTGCTCATCAGGATGTAATCTATCTGGTTTTTAATCCTGCTGTCTGGACTCCTCCATGTCCATAATCTTCTAGGATGTTGTTTAAACCAGGTGTTTCCTACAACCAATTCTTGTTCTTTTGCCCATTCTACAAGTCTGTAACCTCTTTCATTTCTCTCTCCCAAACCATGGTTGCCTACACTGTATCCATCGCTTTGCTTTCCTATTTTTGCGTTGAAATCACCCATTATGATATTTATTTCTGATTTTTTACAGTTCTTCAAAGCAGACTCCATGTCATTATAAAATGCCTCTATACTTTCTTCACTGCTTTCACTTGTTGAGGCATATACTTGAATTACATTTATTTTAAAAGGTCTTCCGTTTAATTTTACTAATAGAACTCTGTCTGACACAGCCCAATATCCTTTGACAGAATTTGATGTTTGCTTATCTAATATAATGGCTACACCTCTTTGCTGTTCTTCTCCCCCCGAGTAAATAATCTTACAATCCTCTCCTGTCCTTATCCCTGCTCCTCTCCATCTCGTTTCCGATATTCCTAATATGTTAATCTTCTCTCTCTCCATTTCTTTTTTGATGTCCTCCAACTTTCCATCTGCATTCATTGTTCTAACATTCCAAGTTCCTACTTTCAATGATATTAATCTTTTGCACCTAGTAGCCTGTTGACGGTCTGGAGTCACCTGGTGCGCATGACTATCCCTACCGGGCGAGGCTGCTCCTATGGAGCACCCATTTACGCCGTTTCTCTGATTATCGATAAGTGAACACAACATGATTTTCTTGGCATGTGTAAAGAAGGTAGTTTGCCATTGCTTTCCTTCCCAGCAGTGACCATACTGGTCAGTGACCGTAGCCATTGTCTCCTCAAAAAAGGAGATCCTCTGCCTACCGTCGTGAAGGTGTAGACCATAACCTACAACTATCTGTCGGCTGCTCTACATCTTCATCCACCACCTGCACCCATGGCTTCACGTAACCCTGATCGGGGGGCTAAACGGGTACTCCACCTTGCCCAAGGGTGTCCCGTAGGCTAGCGGAGGGAAGGAGGCGCCTTACTTCTCCTTTGATAGGGGAACTACAAAATACTAAACACTGATTAGACCAGTTGTGCTGTATGGCTCTGAAACCTGGAGTACAACTAAAGGAGACGAAGCCTTGTTACAAACCTTTGAGAACAAAGTCTTAAGACACATCTTTGGGCCCATTAGGGATACACAAAGTGGAGAGTGGAAAAGAAGAAGCAACAAAGACATTTATGATCTGTTTAAGTCCCCGCTAATCACTGGTATCATGAAGGCTAATAGACTACAATGGCTGGGGCATATAGAAAGAATGGAAGATAATAGGGAAACAAAACTCGCTTACACTCAGGAAATAAATGACCGTAGACCCCGAGGTAGACCAAGAAGGTGGTGGAGAGATAATATATATACAGATCTACAAGCACCTGGAATCAGCGACTGGCAAGAGAAGGTCAACCAGAAAGACGAATGGAGACGGCTTGTATCTGCAGCAAAGAACCTCAATGGCTTGGAATGCTGAAGAAGGAGAAGATAATGGAGAACTGCAATTCAAGTACACAATAATTTTAATGAAAGATTTTTTCTATATTATTTTAATTATTAGTAATTATTTATTATTTAAATTTAGTGAGATTCTTTCGCTTGATGTTTGCTGCAAAGAGATTTTATGTCAGGTTCCAATTTAGTTAACTTCAGTCTCAAGTCTCCCCGTTTTGTTATATCCAGCCGATTTCTTCCATTTTCGAATTGCCCCCCTTAACAATCGAATTACCCCCCTGTGGGTCGTGGGCCCCAAGTTGGGAAACACTGCTTTAGACCAAACAAAAATAAATGACGGAAAATGGGAAGTAGGGTTGTGTCACACTTATGATTTAAAAGTTGTTTATACAGTAGCAGACATGTTATATTACAACGTAATGACAATATTTCGGCCATTTATAAGCCCATGGAAGAAACGGGAAGTTGCTAAAGACGGTTAATCATCTCATGTCACTTAATGAGTTAAGTGCCCATTTTTATTTTAAGTTGCATATCCTTTACAGGATGTTGCAATCAACACCAGCATTTTTCAGCTGTTATTGATGTTCTTGGCAAGATTACGCTCAGTAGTTAGCCATTGCTTTCTGAGCGACCGATCACATACCCCGTAAGTAACCAACGCGGCGCGATCCGCTGCCAAATATCGCGCAGCTGTGTTCCCCACGTGGATATACGGGATTACGGAGAACGTCGTTAACTCCTTAGCCAGGGAGACCGACAAGTGCCCATTGAGTCTTTAAAAATCTGGACTAGCACCATATACCGGATACGCCTTGCCAGACTGTAAGTCCCTCTTCCTTCTGCTTTGCCATATATATATTAGTGAACTTAACAGTAGGTATTAGGCTCAACATGACGGAGTGAAGATAACAGTCTCTGGAGCCAACGGTGAACTTTAAAAGATGGAGCAACGTCTGAGTTCCCAATGCGAACACTGCTTTAATCTGGCAGCTGACATAGTTACAATAAATATCTTCTATGGTACTCTTAAACGGCCTGTTATTACCAGGGCGGGCATTTAGGTTGTACGTTCACTAAGATGATCTACTCAAACCTGTTATAAGTTCGCCACTGTCGTTACTCTTCTAGACCTCTCCTTCTTTCGTTCACACAGGCTGTCTTCGCTGCTATATCAATCCGATCCTGTCTAGGTTCTGCCCGTCGTTCTTGAATCCGTGGCGTTACTAATCTTCGGTGACATACTTCCAGCTGTTGTTAACCCGATTGCCACTGATATATTGCCAACCACTTCGTAGCCACACAAATTTGCTCAAGAATTCGAATGCACGACCTTTCATATTGAGCACCCCACAACCTCTGTTTTTGTTGTCAAGATTACGTCAGCGTGACGTTTCTCCGTTGTCAACTTGTGTCCCTTAGTTTTCTCTGCACTTTTGTCTTCTAGACTTCTTCACATCCTTTCTCTGACGTAACCCTGGCACCTGCTCTGTGGCACGCCTCATGCAATGGAAGAGGGTCCTTGCCTTTTCTACATTTAGAAGCGCTTCTATCCCCCACTCTAGAGATCCATGGAGCTATGGAGTTCGTCCCCGCTAATCACTGGTATCATGAAGGCTAATAGACTACAATGGCTGGGGCATATAGGAAGAATTGAAGATAATAGGGAAACAAAACTCACTTACACTCAGGAAATAAATGACCGTAGACCCCGAGGTAGACCAAGAAGACGGTAGAGAGATAATATATATACAGACCTACAAGCACTTGGAATCAACGACTGGCAAGAGAAGGTCAACCAGAGAGACGAATGGAGACGGATTGTATCTGCAGCAAAGAACCTCAATGGCTCGGAACGCTGAAGAAGAAGATGGAGTTCGTGCTCTGTGTGACGTTTCCGCCAGGCCGCTTCGCGTTGGGTTAAGTTGAGTTAGGAACCGATATCACAGCACTCGGGACATCTCCATTCGTGCTCAGTCCTCAATTCCAACAGCTAGCAAAGAGTCCCAATACTAATAGTAGCAGTAGCAGTCCGATTATGTGTCCGCCTGGCCTTTCCTCTCGGCAGGCTATTCTGTGGAAAGAAGATCGCATGGGGTAGAACTCTGCGCAATGAAGTCTAGCTTCTGGCCTTTAACCTTTCAACCCTTATCTGACTCAGTGCCGAATGATAATATATCGCCAAGTAGTAAGGCCGGTGTGTCACTGACAACATCAACCATGGCGAGAAGGAGGAGAGAAAGAAACAAAGCAAGAAGTAGGATGAAGAAGGGAAATGGATGAGGAAGAAGCAATAGATCAGGAGAAGATGAAGAAAGCAAGAAAGAGCGAAAGAAAGAAAGAATGAGAAGAAAGAAAGAACGAAGTAGAATGAGGAAGAAGAAATTGATGAGGAGAAGATGATGAAAGAAAGACAGAATGAGAAGAAGAAAAGAAAGAAAGAAAGAAAGAAGTAGGATGAGGAGGAAGCAATAGATGAGAAGGAAGCAATGGATGAAGAGAAGATAACGAAAGAAAGAAAGAAACAAACAAACAAACAAACAAAGAAAAAAAGAAAGAAAGAAAGAAAGAAAGAAAGAAGTAGGATGAAAAGGAAGGCAATTGATGAGGAGAAGATGAGGAAATAAATAAATAAAGAAAGAAAAAAGTAGGATGAGGGTGAAGCAATGGATGAGGAGAAAATGAAGAAAGAAAGAAATAAAGATAGAAATAAATAAAGCAAGAAAGCAAGAAAGAAAGAAAGAAAGAAAGAAAGAAAATAAAGAAGTAAGATCAGGAAGAAACAATTGATGAGGAAAAGTTGAGGTAAGAAAGAAATAAAGAACGAAAGAAATAAAAAAAAGAGAAGAAAGTACGAAAGAAAGAAAGAAAGAAAGAAAGAAGCAGGATGAAGATGAAGCAATGGATGAAGAGAAGATGAGGAAAGAAAGAATGAAGGAAAGAAAGAAAGAAAGAAATGAAAGAAAGAAAGAAAGAAAGAAAGAAAGCAAGAAGTAGAATGAGGAGGAAGCCATTGATGAGGACAAGATGAAGAAAGAAAGAAAGAAAGAAAATGTATAAAGAAAGAAAGATAGAATGAGTATGAAGAAAGAAAGAAAGAAAGAAAGAAAGAAAGAAACATGACTATAAAGAAATAAAGAAAAAAAAGAGTAGAAAGAAAGAAAGAAAGAAAAAAAGAAAGAAAGAAAGAAAGAAAGTGATAAAGACGGGGTAGGATGTGGAGGTAAGCAAAAAGAGGAAGGAAAACAAAGACGAAGACCATCAACAACAACAACAACTTGAGTCAACCCCAACGACATCCACCGCCAACTCCGTCCACCTAACTTAGAAACACAACACTCAACCCCCAACGACATCTACCACCTAAACTGTCCACCCAACTCAGTAAAACAACACTCAACCTCCAACGACATCTACCACCTACCCGGCCCACTCAACTCAGTAACACAACACTCAACCCCCAATGACATCTATACCACCTGCCTCGCCCACCCAACTCAGAAACATAGCATTCAATCCTCAACGACATCTATCATCTACCCCATCCACCCAACTCAGAAACACAACACTCAAAACTCCAAAGACATCCAGCACCTACCCTGGACCCAACTCAGAAACACAACACTTAACCCCCAACGACATCTACCACCTACCCCGTCCACCCTAACCCAGAAACACAACACTCAAACCCCAAAGACATCCAACACCTACCCCTGGACCCAACCCAGAAACACAGCAACACGCAACCCCCGACAGCGCCCCAGCGGCATGTGCTGGCCTCTGACGTCACAGAGTGGGCAGTGTCGAGGTGGGCAAGGAACGCCATGTTTGACGATGACTGACAATGTCTGCCGAGCACAAGGTATGCGGCCTGGTCTGTCAGTGTTGTTAGCCCTGCGAGATTGACACATGTCAAAACTTACAAATGACACCCTACATTACTGGTCGATCGGGGCCTGATCGGGAACTTTGTTGTTGTTGTTGTCGTGTCCACATATCGTCTTCTTTAACGTGGTTTGTGATCATGGCTTCTTCTGTGAGAAAGAAGTGTGGATTCGCTTTACTTCAGGTACAAGATGTTGTTAATTCGAGAACGGGCCGTGGGACTGACTTAATACCGCCAACCTGATCACGTTGCTTGTTACGGATTCGTATTTGGTTATTAAGTTAAGACGGTAGTGTAGTAGTAGTAGTAGGTTATATTCACGTTGGTTTGTTTTGAGTTGGGGTTTCGTTAATTCGTTAATGGAGCAAACGTGGATGGGTGATCAGCGTAATCACCGTAATGTGAGTTTGTACGTGGTTTGTGATGGTTATGTAGTTTATAGTAAATTATATTTGTTGTAATTGTTACTTGGTTTGTGATGGTTATGTTTATAGTAAATTATAGTGCAGCATATATAGAGAATATTTTAAAATGGGGTTTCTACTTATGAAATCATCACAGTTGGATACAGCTTGACAAGACGAATCCAACGGTATCTCAACGAGAGTGTTCGTTAATTCTAAGCGGAGTTACGATTTTTTTTTGTGTGATGTAATTTAATACCAGGAAGTGTAATGATGTCCTTAGTCCTAAGAGGTGAGATTTTATCGCAGCGCATTAAATTGGAAGCTGAGACATTCTGCCTTCTATTACTGTCGCTTGTTTAATTTTAAACGGACAACATAGACCCATTATCATTGCGTTCGGGGTGGCGAGGCCTAACTTGACGTATTATCTATTTTTTAATAGGATGTGCCGTGACCTAATTAACAATTAAAAATGGCCGCCAATTGTTTATTATTCATTAAAAGTCTGTCACATTGCTAACAAACCTGGTAAGATGTATATTTTATTATGCGTTTTGGTAACAGGAAAGTAAAGGTCACATTCCTCTTTGGGAGGCACTATTCGCAATTCCATTTCGAATAGAAAAAAATTATATTCGCAATCGAATTGCGGGAAGTAACAAACATGTCACAGCGTCTGCTCACTAGTCAATGTTAGTTTGGGCCATTAAGAAGTCTAAGAAGGTGGTTAATTTAAATAGGAATGTTCACTGTTGCGAGTTTATTTCTGCTGAATTCTCTGTATTTTTTTAATGAATCACTCTTCATCTTACTTCTGTCCGTTCTTTTGGCATCCCGTTTTATTTTTACATTTTACGTTAGTCCTGTTTAAATATCAAGAATAATTTTTCAGAACAGGTATCCCCAATACAAATAACGATCCCTACAAATAATTCTGTCCCCAGGCGAGTTCAAGAATTGTTAACTTTCGTTTCTGTACACTTACTGTTACAATACCAGGCATCCATGTTTGTTTACGTTACCATCCTACTATTTATGTCCTGATAATATCGCAGCAGTGATGATTCTCTTAATTTGACACTTTCTATTGCCTCCATTGCATCCTCTCTGAGTGACTCTGTTCTGGTCCAAGCTGACAGTAATATGCTTCGCCTCAGCAAGACATGATTAGGCAATTCAAACACCAGGCTTTCGATTGACTGGCCTCATTAATTTGCTACGCATATAAAGTGCAGGAAAACCCGGTATATCTGAAGCAGGTGGAAAAGAGAGAGGAGAAAGATAGATAACGAAGATACTGTGTCTGGATACTGTGTTAGATAGTGTGAGAGACAGAGATATGATGTGTTGAAAGACATTAAAGAGTGGTAAAGACAAGAAAGGGAGAGGTGGGAGATCGAGACTTAGAGCGAGAGAGAGAGAGTGTGTGAGAGTGAGAAGAACTCGCGTTCGGGTGGCTAAGCTCCTTTCCCAAGACAACAAAAGTAGAGGACAGATAAGAACAGAAAGACAAGTGTGCATGTTCTTGTGCAGCAAGATAAACAACACCTAATACACAAAATCCGTAGAAAACATATGCCTAACGCAAAATCATCAGACTAGCATTGGTGTCACCTAATTCCTGAAAATGAAAAAAAAAAGTTGCCTTCCCGTCGGAAAATCGAACCTCGAGCTCCTGCGTGACAGGCGGAGACACTAACCACTAGGATGCTGAGGACACGTTAACAGATCAACAAACTATTGTAATATGGACACACGCACAAGAATAATCACGTGACCTACTTCGATTGCGAATATAATTTTTCTCTATTCGCAATTCCATTGCCAATATAATTTTTTTTTATTCGCAATTCCATTGCGGTCTCTTTCCTTACTGCGGCCTGCCGAAAGCATCGTACAAAGCTTGAGAGTCTCAGGTTCTCTGACAAAAATGCATTCGACTTTTAAGACCTTTCGATAGAATGTGCTGTGACCTAAAAAAATAGCTGCCCATTTATATTAATTAAATGTCATGTGAAATGTTCGTCGTTAGTGAAAATTCATGAAAATGTACTCATATTGTCTTAATGTACCAACTGCATTGCGACAGCTTTCTTTTGTTGATTAAATAGCATGCATTAATGTAAGTAAATAAGTTTGTAACTGCTGCATTAATTAAGCAGCAGTTAATAAATTATTAAAAAATTAAATAATAAAAAATAAAAATATTAATTAATTAACTATTCACTAAAATTAATTTATACTTCTGCTCTATAATTACACTGTTCTGTATCTAAAAGTGAGCAATTAATAATTAAATACTAACATTTTGAAAAACAATAATTTCTTCTTCTTCTGCGTTCATCCAGTGTTTTTTATTTTGTTTGGACGTGATTGTGTTGTGCCTGTTTACAGCACAGCTGCGTTCTTACGCTTTTAGGCTGACACACCCAACTTCTGTGGGCATTTGTTGACCGGGTTAACCTTCCCGGGGCAATAATTTATTTCACAGTATTTTATGTAATAAATACTATCTGTAGTGTGGATGTCGCCATAGATAGAATTTTGTGAAATGGATGCATTATTTCAATTTCATTCTCAATCTGACTGGCTATGCTGCACTAATCTTAGACTATACTGGTTATACTAAAAAAAAAAATTTCCTAACAAAGGCCAAATCGGGCAATGTTGAAACTCTTCACATTTGTGTAAAATTGAATGGGGGATTCAAAAATGCAACAAAAAGCTAAGGTTTCTTTAAACTACAGGAGCTTTTATAGAAGCTACAGGAGCTTTTACAAATTAGCTTACTATTCGTGAATAGACTCCAAGAATTTAAAGAGAAAACAGTTTCTCGGCCTCAAACTCTTGGCGCTTAGCAGAAGAACCTCTACTGCAAATATCAGAGTAGGTTCCCCTTTCGTCGTACCACGCTAGTTTCGAATAAATCAAATCTAAACAGACATGGTAACAACCGGAAGTGAATTGTTGGTCGCAATGAATAGCACGCAAAATCGAAATTGGTCACACACACACACACACACCCCCCCCCCCCCCCCAGGGCAAAGTTCAATAACTCTGACATTGCTACTAATAGTGAGCAATTAATTAATAATTAAATACTAACTTATTTAAAACATATAACTTATTTTACAGTAAATTAAGTTGCATGTCCTTCACAGGACGTAGCAGTCAACCCCAGCATTTTAATTTGTGTTCTACTGCGCTGTTTAAAAAAAAAGTACTCCTTACTTACACTACTTACAGGTTTACAGACGGGTCTGAAAACTGGCTTTCAAAATTATTTTCAGTCATGTCAAATGCTAAAATATTATACAAGTACACAGATACATTACTACTACAAATGACACTTGTATTCTGTTTAATTTTAGTAGCTAAATTACCAGTTCTAATTATAAATAAATACAGATCCGCTATAGTTTATTGTATGGGCGCCATATTTTTTCCTGAACGCCAGCAAACACCAGCAATGTTGAAACTCTTCACATTTATGTAAAATTGAACGGGAGATTCAAAAATGCAACAAAAAGTTAATGTTTCTTTAAGCTGCAGGAGTTATAAGACACATTAGCTTACTATTCATGAATAGACTAAAAAAAATTCAAGAGAAAATGGTTTCTCGGCCTCAAACTCTTGGCGCTTAGCAGAAAGACCTCTACTGCAAATATCAGAGTAGGTTCCCCCTTTCATCGTACCAAGCTAGTTTTGAATAAATCAAATCTAACAGGACATAGTAACAACCGGAAGTGAATCATTGGTCGCTAAGAATAGCACGGGAAATCGAAATTGGGTCTTCCCCCCCCCCCCCCCCCCCCCCCCCCCAAAAAAAAGAGGGCAAAGTTCGATAACTCTGACATTGCTAATAGTTGTTGTACTTGGTTTGTGATGGTTATGTTTATAGTTGTAGTTGTTGTTGCTCTTGGTTTGTGATGGTTGTGTTTATAGTAAATTATAGTTGTTGTACTTGGTTTGTGATGGTTATGTTTATAGTAAATTATAGTTGTTGTACTTGGTTTGTGATGCTTATGGTTATAGTTGTTGTACTTAGTTTGTGATGGTTATGTTTATAGTCGTTGTACTTGGTTTGTGATGATTAGGTTATGTTTGTACTTGGTGTGTGATGGTTATGCTTATAGTTGTTGTACTTGGTTTGTGATGGTTATATTTGTACTTGTACTTGGTTTGTGATGGTTATGTTTATATTTATAGTTGTAGTTGTACTTGCTCTGTGATGGTTGTTTATAGTTGTTGTACATGGTTTGTGCTGGTTATGTTTATAGTTGTTGTTGTTGTACATGTTTTGTGATGGTTATGTTTTTAGTTGTTGTACTTGGTTTGTGATGGTTATGCTTATAAATGCTGTTGTACTTGGTTTGTGATGGTTATGTTTATAGTTATTGTAGTTGTACTTGATTTGTGATGGTTATGTTTATAGTTGTTGTAGTTGTACTTGGTTTGTGATGGTAATGTTTATAGTTGTTGTGCTTTGTTTGTGATAGTGATGTTTATTGTTGTACTTGGTTTGTGATGATTATGTTTATATTGTTTTCGTAATTGGTTTGTGATTATTATGTTTATATAGTTGTAATAGGTTTGTGATGGTGAAGTGCATATAGTTGTACTTTTTTGTGATGGTGATGTTTATTGTTGTTGTACTTGGTTTGTGATGGTTATGTTTATATTGTTGTTGTAATTGGTTTGTGATGGTGATGTGCATATAGTTGTACTTTTTTGTGATGGTGATGTTTATTGTTGTTGTACTTGGTTTGTGATGTTTATATAGTTGTTGTACTTGGTTTGTGATAGTTATGTTTATATTGTTGTTGTAATTGGTTTGTGATTATTATGTTTATATAGTTGTTGTAATAGGTTTGTGAAGGTGATGTGTATATAGTTGTTGTACTGTGTTTGTGATGGTGATGTTTATTGTTGTTGTACTTGGTGTGTGATGGTTATGTTTATATAGTTATTGTACTTGGTTTATGATGGTTATGTTTATAGTTGTTGTACTAATTTTGTGATAGTCATGCTCATAGTTATTGTAGTTGTATTTGCATGTGATGGTTGTAGTTCTAGATTGTTGTACATGGATGTGATTGTAGTACTTATAGTTTTTGTAGTTGTACTTGCTTGTGATGGTTGTCGCTAGTTTGTGCTGGTGGTAGTTGTAGTCGTTTTACTTGGTTGTAGTGATAGTAAATGTGGAATATTGTTGTACTGTACTTGACATGTTGCTGGTTGTAGTTGTTGAACTTGTACTTGCATGTGATGGTTGTAGTTGTAGTAGTTGTACTTGCTTGTGATGTTTGTAGTTGCACATATTTGTAGTGATTGTAAGCGTGGACTAGTGTACGTTACTGGATGTGTTGCTGGTTGTAATTGTAGTAGTTGTACTTGGTTTGTAATGATTGTAGTTGTAGCAGTTGTACTTGGTTTGTGATGATTGTACTTGTAGTTGTACTTGGTTTGTAATGATTGTAGTTGTAGTAGTTGTACTTGGTTTGTGATGATTGTACTTGTAGTAGTTGTACTTGGTTTTTAATGATTGTAGTTGTAGTAGTTGTACTTGGTTTGTAATGATTGTAGTTGTAGTAGTTGTACTTGGTTTGTGATGATTGTAGTTGTAGTAGTTGTACTTGGTTTGTGATGATTGTAGTAGTTGTACTTGGTTTGTAATGATTGTAGTTGTAGTAGTTGTACTTGGTTTGTAATGATTGTACTTGTAGCAGTTGTACTTGGTTTGTAATGATTGTAGTTGTAGTAGTTGTACTTGGTTTGTGATGATTGTAGTAGTTGTACTTGGTTTGTAATGATTGTAGTTATTGTAGTTGTAATTGGTTTGTGATGATTGTAGTTTTACTTGGTTGTGATGATTGTAGTACTTTGTACTCTGCTTGACGTGTTGCTGGTTGCAGTTGTTAGAAAGTTGTAGTTTTAGTAACTAGCAACCATTGTGTAGTAAGTAGTTACCAATAGTATATTAGTAGGCTTTTTTTCTGGCAATACATAATGGTAGTTGTCCCCAATTACAACGGTAGGAACTTGAAAACAGCAACATTATAATAGAATGTTATCTGTTGAGGAAAGGAAATGGTCACCTCAGATCATATAGCCGTAGCCTATTTTCACGCATCTAGTACATAACACGTTAGCATGCATATACAACAGATGTGCTAATGGCCGTTGATTGCAGGTGAAAATTTTGGTCGATAGATAATTACGGTAATAAATAGCGTTAGTAGTTTATGGGTGGTTGTGATACTAGATTATTAGCAGCAGCAGCAGCGGCAACAGCAACAACCATAGAAGAAGCGCACACAATACACAGTCCCCTTCTCTACGTCACCATGCTATACTGGACCAATGTTGCTGAGCCTCATATTTTCCTGACCAAACGGCGCAGGTTCGTGACCTGGCCAGTGTCACCTGACACCCCCCCCCCTCTCCCTCCACAGAACCCTTTCTAGTAGGCAATTTCTGATGCTTGAGCCTGGTGGACATGGGGAGGGGGGAATCCGCCCGAGGAGGATTTAAGCCGATGACCACCGGGCCCATAGTGGATGTGGGCCCTCATCATGGCCGAATGGATAAGTGCGCTCGTTCTTAAACTTCCGCTGTGCTGATGCCAAGGTAGCGGGTTCAACCCCCACATCGATCAGTTGGACTAACATGTTGAGTTCGCGTCCTTGACTTTGGGACGTAAATTACAGTACACCAGAAGCTGGAGTGGGTTCGCTTAATGGCTAGGGACACTGGTAATAGAAAAAGCTAATCCTCACGCAAAAATTAGTCCAGTGCACTAGAAGAAGTAGCACGTGTATGGACTACGCTTGAGTTCAAAGAACGGGGAAAAACATTGCCAAGGGGGAGGGGCAGTTTGTGGGTATGCAATGAGATTATGGCTATTCATATGTAACCGGCCGAGATAGCTTAAGGTATTGTAACTATAGTATACATTCTTCTTTCTCTGCTACCATGATCTTCCATTGGGGCATTAGACCTTCAACCAACTCATTCCCATCCCTCCCATCACTGGCAGCTCTCTGCACCCCCTCCTCCTCCTCCTCCTGAGTGACAGAAGGGCAGAATGTTAGACAGACCTGTATGCCCAATTCTTAACCCTTTGAAAATTGTGGGCTGTATGCATTATTGAAATATGAGTTCTTTACATCTCGCACACGAACCAAAGAAATATGAACGCGTTTCAAATGTTTTGACATTACGATATTGTGAATCTGCCAACCAGTTCCCGTTCTACAGGTAGTCAGTTAAAGCTTCAGGTTGCCGCGCGGTTGCTTCGATGTATCAACGGGTACAATTGTAGGTCAGCTGTGCGGTGTGAGGACAAGTTGTGGTCAGACATTCGACTAACGTTGTCAAAATGCGACACACGATTTGTGTTGGATTATTTATTAGCTTGTTATGTTCTCAGCCCAGTGTGTGTGTGTGTTTGTATGTGTGAGCTGCTGCTGCTGCTACTGCTGCTGCTGCTACTACTACTACTACTACCACTACAATTGCTACCGCTACTACCACTACAATTACTACCACTACTGCTGCTACTACTACTACCACTACTACTACTACTACCACTACTGCTGCTACTACTACTACTACTACTACTACTACTACTACTACTACTACTACTACTACTATTACTACTACTATTGCTCCAACTACCACAAATACCACCATCATCACTGCCTCTACCACTACAATTACTTCTGTTACATTTAACAGTAATTTATATGACATCTAACATACTGTTTCTCTCCACATTCAGGAAGACTCGTCTAACAACTTAGAATGTCCATGCTACATGGCCAATCAGCCCCATACACAGATGTCCAAGCTTTGAGTAGCATCTCGGTGTCCGCTTCAGAAGCCAGGTACATTACGTCAGTAATCTCTTCCTTGTTCACACTCATCATGTCTGTCCCTCATCACTGACTGATGTGTAGAGGTCAGGCTTTACATTGACCAAGAGCTACTTTCATGTCCACACTGGGACATCCTGGGCAAACACTAGTTCGTGGGACATCTGGGTAGTCACTAGTCCTTGGCAGACACTTATTGGGAAAACAACATTAGAGCAGTCATTATTGGGAAAACATTAGAGCAGCCATTATAGGGAAAACATTAGAGCAGCCATTATCGGGAAAACATAAGAGCAGCCATTATTGGGAAAACATTAGAGCAGCCATTATTGGGAAAACATTAGAGCAGCAATTGTTGGGAAAACATTAGAGCAGCCATTATTTCGAAAACACTGTTAGCACAATTATTACTGGGAAGACATTGTAAGTAGATTAATTACAGTTAAGACAGTGTTAGCACAATAATTACTTGGAAATCATTATTAGCTCAGTCATTACTATGTAAACATGAGAGCAATAATTGATGGGAAACAACATTAGTACAATCATTACCGGGAAAACATTGTTAGAACATTCATTACTAGGAAGACAGTGTTAGCACAATAATTACTGGGATGACAATGTTAGCACAATAATTACTGGGATGACAGTGTTAGCACAATCATTACTGGGAAGACAGTGTTAGCAAAATCATTATTGGGAAAATATTATTAGCATAATCATTACTGGGAAGACAGTGTTTGCACAATGATTATTGGGGAAAACATTGTTAGCACAATCATTACTGGGAAGACAGTGTTAGTGCAATCATTACTGGAGGACAATGTTAGTACATTCATTACTGGGAAGACAGTGTTAGCACAGTCATTACTGGGAAGATATTGTTAGCACAATCATTACTATGCAAACCTCCCCCGATGTGTCTCCACCTTGCCGTGGTGGGGGAGCTTGCGTGTCCCATCGACCCCATGTGCTTGCCGATGGGTGAAAAACTACATATCGGACAACATATGGGATAGGGACCAGACTAAGAGAGACACAACCTGCTGCTCTGCAGGTGACTGAGGATAGCAGTCAAAAGTTCAAAAGGTGCACGAAGGCAGACGCTTTTGGTCTGGACAAAACTCTTAAGGCTCCCTGTCGAGGGCTGTGGCTGAACGCCTCTAAGCCACAAACCCCCGGATCTGAGAGCCAGGCCGATACCCGCCTACCGAAAAATAGAAGCGTGATACTGAGCAAGCTACATGCTTAGTTCTTTTACATGTTCGAAGGCTCTCGGCTGGGGAATATGAGAGATTCCCGGATGAGAGGGCTAGGCCGTTTCTCGTCCACTGCTTCACGAAGGTAAGGTGCTGAGCCGGCAGCACATGTAGCCTACCTGGTGAGCGAGTACAAAAAGTCAGAAAAGTGCCCCAGTCGAAGTAAATGGTTACGAAAAATGTCTGTACCTACCCATAGAGAGTGTAGACAAAAGTGGAAGAACGTCTTAATAACGCGAAATGGAACGCACGACGAGCGAACCTAATGCGTGGTCTGAAAGCAAAAGCTAACCGAGTGGATGTCGCTCGCAGTCTGACCGCTCCTGGTGTGTGCTTGAGAGCGATCAGTGGCAAGCGGGATGCCCAACACATGGAAGTGAGGAACTGAAGCAGCCATGGGCAGGACGTGGCAACTCCTTGGGTGATCTAGTCTCAGAGCAATATGTGCCGGCTCTGCAATTATGGAAGCCCCCTTGGATAGCGAGGGAATGACCATGGTCTGCCCCTGCCTTCCCTTGAGGGCCGACCGCGATGTCGTTGATTGTTCTATCTTGACCAGCTGAGATGTGGGTGACATCACAACAGTCTAACGTGTCTCGAAACCAGAGGAAGGCTAACCTCATTAAAAAATGCCCGCCGGAAGCCGGAAGTGTCGTCCTACGGGAGGCAAACTAAAAATTGACACTACGCAATTACGTCCGAGTGTAATGTCTCGTCCGAATGTCTCTCGTGCTAGGAACAGCTCTGACTACCTAGTTTCCGAATGCCGCTCTTGTTTGGAACAGCTCTGACTAGGTAGTTTTCCGAATGTCTGTCGTGCCTGGAACAGCTCTGAAGGGCGCAACGACAAGCACATGTCCGAAAACTCGCTGAGTGAATACCGTCTGCAGATCTGTCTGGTTTGTGCGGGAACGGCACGGGGCAAACGAAATGCCCCGAAATAGGGAGGTGGACAGTACCACAAAAGTGAGAGTCTCCCAGGAATGCTAACCTGGTCAAAAATGCACGCTAAAAGCCGGATGTGTTGGCCTAAGGGTTTCGATCCAAGACACACCGCAATCACATCTGAAAAAACACTCCGGATGAACGCAAAGAAGAAGAAGATTACTATGCAAACATTAGAGCAATCATTGATGGGAAACAAAATGAGCACAGTCATGAGGGAAACAGATATCAGCATATTTCATATGGAGGTAGAGTTAGTTTGGCTGTCATTAGGTGAAGACAGATGGAGGGTGTTTGTTCCTGCCTTGTAAGATAACTTTAGGCATGATTGTTATTGATTGATTACTCAGTGAATATCCAAGGATTCAAGATAGTGTAGAAACAATCAAACATGACTTTGACACTTCTGCTGAAGAGACTGATGACATGTGAGTTTACTTGTGGTGCAAGCAACATATTCATGTGACATTGTCAGCTGTATCATTTTCTGGTAATGATGTCTTGCCTCCCACAGCTTACAGCAGAGCATACTAAACTTGGCCACACAGGATACGTCGTCCTTGACCCAAAACCTGTCCTCATTGCCTGCAGAAGTTCAAGGCCATGAGGGCAGTGACAGTTTCAATGCCTTTAAGCAAAGTATATACAGGTAGGTTTGTTTGTTTGTTTGCTTGTCATGTCATGGACATCCTAGGTACTCGTCTGTGGGGCATCCTGGGCAGACACTGATTTATGGGACATCCTGGGTAGACACTAGTCTGTGGGGCATACTGTACAGACACTAGTCTGTGGGACATCCTGGGCAGACACTAGTCTGTGGGGCATACTGTACAGACACTAGACTGTGGGATATCCTAGGCAGATACTAGTTTGTGGGACATCTTGGGTGGACACTAGTCTGTGGGGCATACTGTACAGACACTATATGTGGAACATCATGGGCAGACACTAGTCTGTGGGACATCCTGGGCAGACACTAGTCTGGGACATCCTGGACAGACACTAGTCTGTGGAACATCCTGGGCAGACGCTAGTCTGTGGGACATCCTGGACAGACACTAGTCTGTGGAACATCCTGGGCAGACGCTAGTCTGTGGGACATCCTGGACAGACACTAGTCTGTGGAACATCCTGGGCAGACACTAGTCTGTGGGACATCCTGGACAGACACTAGTCTGTGGGACATCCTGGGCAGACACTAGTTTGTGGGGCATACTGTACAGACACTATATGTGGAACATCCTGGGCAGACACTAGTCTGTGGGACATCCTGGACAGACACTAGTCTGTGGGACATCCTGGGCAGACACTAGTCTGTGGGGCATACTGTACAGACACTATGTGTGGAACATCCTGGTCAGACACTAGTCTGTGGGACATAATGGGCAGACACAAGTCTGTGGGACATCCTAGACAGACACTAGTCTATGAGATAGCTGACGGAGAAGAAAACATTGACTGCTATATTGACAACTGCAGATGTTGCCAGATTACTACTCTAAATCATAAGGAAAAAGTACATTAAATGTATGAAGCATTGAGTGGGACATGTCACTGCATTAATATGGTTCACTTTCCTGTCTGCAAATTGTAGTATATCAAAGTCTAACATAAAAACTAGCCAATTTCTTAGCTAGGACCTAGAGCTTTTACTGTCTTGTATCGACTCTGTAGCCATCCTCCAAACGAGTGCGGTGCACTTGAGACTCAAACTCTGCAATGTAATTGAAACACCACGCTACAGCCGTCACCGAAATCAAGGAAATGTCGGCCAAAGTCCTACCTCCAGCATAGTTTCTAACGTTGGTGTCAGACCTCTTGCAAGGACCATGCTCCACAACAGAAACGGGGTGAGGGTTGAGATGCCCATCCCACAACCAAGTAGCCTAGAGGAAGAGCTGGCTTCCTAGGGGCCAGCAGGAGTGAGGCTGCGTGGGTCATGAATGGGGTGTGAAGAAGGCAACATGGCGGCAATGATATGTATTAGTGCATAGTGAACCGCCGACATGGAGGAGACGACAGAGGTGAACATCCAGGAAAGAAGCTAGCGACTCATGATTGAAGATGCTTGAATATGTGTCAGGGAACAAAGCACCGGGTAAGCATGCCTCTCAGAGAGTGTCATGAAGGTAAAGGACTAAACAATTCCAGGAAGAGGGACCTCTTCTGATGATCAGAAACCTCCTATCATCCTTGGTCTAAGGTGGAGTTTGTATCACTATGAAGCATATCAGCATAACAAGTGAAATATATAAATCAGCCTTAAGTGGTGCAATACTAGGCAAAAGAGGTAGAGAAAGACAAACAAAAATGTATGAATGAAACAGCTTGGCAAAAAATTGTAATATAAGCAACAAAGACTTCATGAGAGAATCACAAGATAAAATGTGAGACAAAGTAAGGCAGCTTTACAGAATACAATTATGGAAAACACAGGAAGTTGTGGCGACTAGCCTTCATCAGTAAACAAATACACACAACACAACATTTAAACATGAGGAAGACACTACTACAGTGACTACATTAAGGTATAATAACTGAATGAGAATAATGGAGAGATGGAAAACATGAGAACAATGAGTTGTTTTTAAACAAAATCACAACACAGTGAGAGTTTATTCATGATCATCAGTGGTAGGTTAAGTTATATGTTTATGACTAGTGTTTATAAAGTTACATGTTAATGACTAGTGTTCATAAAGTTGTATGTTAATGACTATTGTTTATAAAGTTGTATTTTTATGACTAGTGTTTATAAAGTTGTATGTTAATGACTAGTGTTTATAAAGTTGTATATTTATGACTGGTGTTTATAAAGTTATATGTTCTTCTACTTCTTCTTCTTTCGTTCACTTGAAATATGTCTCTAACTGCAATGTTGTCTCTTGTATGAATTTAACTGTCTTTTTTAGTTCACACAGTGGTCCATAGAATTTATCTTCCACTGTCGTCTCTTTAGGCCAGAAAATTTGCCTAGATATGTTATATTTTGGGCAGTCTTGGAGAGTGTGCTCTGCTGTCTGCGACGCCAATCCACATGTGCACATGGCTGTTTCACCAATCTTGAATTTTGTATACATGTGGTTGCGTAATCTATTGTGTCCTGTTCTGAGGCGCAGAATAATGACTTGTTCTGGTCTGTCCATAACGTGGTAGTCATCTTGAGCAGGTTTTTGTGGCTTTCTGACTGATTTGATCATTCTTTTCTTCTGGTGGTATGTAACGGACACATCAGGCTGTTCTTCTTTGGCTCCTTCCTTAAGCCAATTGATCAGCTCTGTCGTTTCTGGATACTCCACAGTGGGATGGTATCCACTGTATAGTGACCTTATGCTGATTGCTAAGTTCAGAAAGTAGTGTCCTTAGTACTGGCAATTTCCCAGAGAGGAGCTCCTCGAAGACTGATTTTGCATCTGTCAATAGCACCACAGGTTGTGTACCATTGCTGGTATTAAGTAATTTCTCTATTACTATCTTGATTGCCTTAATTTCAGCATCATAGTTATGGCAGTACTTTCCTGTCGGTACTCTGGCTGTGTCCCTAGTATTATTTGGGTATTCTATGTACACTCCCGCTCCTCCATTTCGAACAGCATTTTGTGCTGACCCATCTGTGTAGACTCAGATCCAGAGGTCCTGTGGGTATTCTTCATCAAGGAAGCTGAAAGTGGCTGTTATGCGCTGCACACTGTTCTGTTCTTCCTTGTCAAATATTCCTCTCACTTTTGTCTGGATTTGTAACGATAGTCTATGCTCATCTTTCCATGGAGTTCGCTCTGGAATAGTTGTTAGGGGGATACCAACTGTGGGCAGATCAGTGGTTTCTCTGCAGAGTCGTTTGGCCTGGTGGATAAAACTACTTCTTTTCAACCGCCCCATAGCTAGGTTTTCAAATCTGTTCTTCATAGGGTGGCCTGGCAAGCTGAGGAACTTTTCTGCTTGTATTAGCGTTTTCGTATCTCTGCGCTCACTCAGTGCCTGTGTCCTCCCCATCTTCTCCATTTCCACTATAGGGGTTGATCTCATCCCTCCTGTGGTGACTCTAAGTGCTTGATTTTGCACCTTGTCCAGCTCTTGTAGTGTGGTATTTGAAACTGAACACCACGCAGTTGACCCATATTCCAGGTGTGGTCGTATGCTCTGTTGGTAAACTTTGCTAAGTATTTTCGTACTGGCTCCCCATGTGGTTCCACTTAGCTTTCTCAGGATGGCTATTTTCCTTCTGGCTTTTGCTACTGCTTTGTTGATGTGCTTTCTCCATGTCAGCTTGCCATCAAATGTTACTCCAAGGTATGTTGGTTCTTTATCTTCTCTTAGGGGTGTTCCATTTATCTGGATGATCCCTGCATTTTGTTTTGGAGAGAGGGTAAATAGAGTGGTGCTGCACTTGTCAGTGTTTATGCTGACACACCATCTGTTTGCCCATGCACCAAATGTATCTACAGCTCTTTGTAGCAATCTGGTGGCCACTGATGCATGTTCATAGAACCAGGTCATCAGCGTACAATACGCAGCAGATTAGCAACGAGATCATTGATGAAGATTAGAAAAAGTGTGGGGGAAAGACTCCGCCCTGGGGAACACCGTGACACAGTAGTACTTTCTTGCTCTTGAGTCCGTCTATCTGTACTCAGGCTCTTCTGTTGTGCAAGTATGCTTTCACCCATTTGTACACTCTTCTATTGACTTTGCAGTTTACAGTTTCTTCATCAGACCTTCTTTTCAGACTTTGTCAAAGGCTTTCTTGAGATCTATCTATGCTGCAAGCACCAGCTTCTTCTCTTGGAATGCATCCTAAATTTCTTGAGAGAGGTAGGTTGTCTGATCTTCTGTAGAGTGGCACTGCCTAAATCCAGCCTGCTGTGGCACAAGGATGTTTTTACTTTCAATGTACCACTGCAGTCTGTGATTGATGATGCGCTCCAGTGATTTGCAGAGACAGCTGGTGAGGCTAATTGGTCTGTAGCTAGAGGTATGGAACTATCTTTCCCTGATTTTAGGAGGGGTATCATTGCTTCTATCCAGGCTTGTGGAACACTGCCTAAGGTCCAGCTGTTATTGAAGATCTGCAATAACTTTGCTTTGGCCTCTGTTCCTAGGTTCCTGATCATTTTATTGGAGATACCATCAGCTCCTGGTGACTTTTCATTTTCAGTTTTGATATGGCTAGCTCCAGTTCGCTGATTGTGATGGGTGCCTCCAGAACCTCATGTACTATTTCCTTCTGTCCTGTCTGTTGCCATTTCTCTCGAATCTCTTATAGCTTCTCTGGACTAATGTTGATATTGTTATCTTGTGCGAATGAGTCCGCAAAATGGTCAACTGCTTGCTTTCTTGTTGAGATGTTTCCATCTTTATGTAGTGAAATGCCCTCATCGTTAAGTTGTTTTATTAGCTTCCACAATTTCCTTGTGTCTCTTTCAAAGTTCAGAGACTCCGTTTTCTCCTGCCAGCTTTTCCTTCTAGCCTGCGGCTTGGCCCTTTGAAATTTGGCTTTTGCATGCTGGAATTTATTGTGGTGCTCTTGGCTGGGTGTGACCTCTGCTTGCTTTCTACACACTTCCACATCATTATGCAACTGTTCCAGTTCACCACTCCAGTAGGGTTTATATTGTTTATGGGCTCCTCTTGGTACTGTTTCTCGCGCTGCCTGTAGTATGCATTTTCCAAACTCTTCAATTACTTTATTTATGTCTTTCTCAGTGTTCAGGTTTCTAACCAGTATGCTGGTGCGATGCTTGTACATTGCCCAGTCTGCTTTCTTGTAGTTCCACCTCGAGAGGGTGCTGCTTTCACTTACAAGCTCATTTTCTACAGTTAGAAAGACTGGCCGATGGTCACTGCCACCAAGTTGTTTCCCAACAATTTGTGTAATGTTCCATTCCAGGTCTGGTGAATGAAAAGCCAGGTCAGGTGTAGTTGTAGTGTGCCATGATCTCGAGTAGAAAGTATGTGGGTTGGACGGCTTGTTAATCAAGATGAATCTATTCTCATCCTGCCAGTCTTCCAGTCTCTCTCCTCTCTGGTTCATGTGATCATAGCCCCAGCTCTGCGAGTGGCTGTTGAAATCGCCACACACAATCATTTTTTCTGTTAATGGTAGTGTGTCCAGTGCCTGTGGGCGGTCACTTGGACAGTAGTAATTGATCAGATGTAGGTCTGTATTGCCTGTCTTAAGTTTAAATGTCTGATACTCAGCCCCTTCCCTGTAGACTTCGATTTGGGAAGCAGTGATGTTATTTTTTACAAGGGTCAGTATCCCACTTTTTCGCCTGTCCTTTTGGTCAGATCGGTAACACTGGTAGCCTCTGATTTTGAAGGCTATATTTTCTTTGAGGTGAGTTTCTTGCAAGCAACATACGCTTACTTTTTCTTGGTCCAGGATGTTTTCTAATTCTATTTTTGTGTTGCCGACTCCCTCCGTATTCCAGTGCATTATTTTATGTCTTTGTTTAGTATGGCCAACCGTTCTATTCTCAGGTCCCCTGGCTCCACAGGACATCTGAGAAGGTTGTGGTTGGACCCTTTCGAGACATAGGGCCTGACACTGCACCTGCCTGGGGGTCCAAAGCAGGGCGAGCACCATTAAATTTAGCAGTAGTCGACATATTCCATTTTGCATAATTGCATGGCATCCTGATTTCTGTGGTGCGTCTTCAGTACCTTTCCTTTGCTAGAGCAGACTGTGGTCTCACTCGAATTTAGATGTGTACGCGTGCACACACGTGTCTGCGCATGCATGTACGTACATACACATCTAAAGCATACTGGTTATTTTTCGGCGCCAGAAACTCGCCGTCACCCCTTCTCCTGTTAGTTAAAATAGTTCTGCCACGCGAAGGCCAGGAGTTTGACTTTTGTTGCCGGGGTTGTGTATTCACGAACCATTGAGGTATTTAAGCAAGGTTGGACGCTCACCCCAACACTGAGCCCCAGCTACATACAGCAATATTTGGAACCAAGTTATATGTTAATTACTAGTGTTTATAAAGTTTATGACTAGTGTTTATAAAGTTGTATGTTAATGACTAGTGTTTATAAAGTTGTATGTTTAAGACTAGCATTTATAAAGTTATATGTTTATGACTAGTATTTATAAAGTTGTATGTTAATGACTAGTGTTTATACAGTTGTGTGTTTATGGCTAGTGTTTATAAAGTTATGTGTTTATGACTAGTGCTTATAAAGTTGTGTGTTTATGGCTAGTGTTTATAAAGTTATGTGTTTATGGCTAGTGCTTATAAAGTTAAATGTTTATGGCTAGTGTTTATACAGTTATATGTTAATGTCTAGTGTTTATAAAGTTATATGTTTATGACTGGTGTTTATAAAGTTGTATGTTTATGACAAGTGTTTATAAAGTTGTATGTTTATGACAAGTGTTTATAAAGTTATATGTTTATGACCAGTGTTTATAAATTTATATGTTTATGACCAGTGTTTTATGAACTAGTGTTTTTAAAGTTGTATGTTACTGACTAGTGTTTGTAAAGTTGTGTGTTACTGACTAGTGTTTGTAAAGTTGTGTGTTTATGGCTAGTGTTTATAAAGTTGTATGTTTATAGCTAGTATTTTTAAAGTTGTATGTTAATGACTAGTGTTTATAAAGTTATATGTTAATGACTAGTGTTTATAAAGGTTATTGTTTATGGCTAGTGTTTATAAAGTTGTGTGTTAATGACTGGTGTTTATAAATTTATATGTTAATGACTAGTGTTTATAAAGTTGTATGTTTATGACTAGTGTTTATAAAGTTGTATGTTAATGACTAATGTTTATAAAGTTGTGTGTTTATGGCTAGTGTTTATAAAGTTGTATGTTTATAGCTAGTATTTTTAAAGTTGTATGTTAATGACTAGTGTTTATAAAGTTATATGTTAATGACTAGTGTTTATAAAGGTTATTGTTTATGGCTAGTGTTTATAAAGTTGTGTGTTAATGACTAGTGTTTATAGATTTATATGTTAATGACTAGTGTTTATAAAGTTGTATGTTTATGACTAGTGTTTATAAATTTATATGTTAATGACTAGTGTTGATAAAGTATGTTTGTAACGTGTGCTTACAATGTCGTATGCTTATAATTCTGCATGTGTTTCAGCCACCCGTTGTTCCCCTTGCTGGCCATGGTGTTTGGCAAGTGTGAGGAGGCCACCTACTCCCCAGACCTGGCCTCTCAGGGCATGGAGAAGGAGCTGCAGGCCTTCATCAAACACAACAGCGAGGTCTCCAAGACCCCTTTGCTGGGATCTAATGATGAAGTTAATGAATTGGTAATACTTGTTTGTGTGTACCTTTGTTGCATGCAAAAAGTCGCTTAAAAGTTGACAGGGTCGACTTCATTGCACCGGGTTTTATCCCATATGGCTCGGTCTCTTTCTGTAGCACGGAAAGTGTCGCACAAAGCACGAACTCCGTAGCTTTTAGCGACGACCCACAGGAGTCTCCGAAACATTTAACTCGTAAACCGAAGGGCGCGGTCCAGGATCGAACCAACAACCTTCGGAACATGAGTCAAACGGCTTGACCACTTCTTGTTGCATACAACCTTCATCAAACACAACAAGATCTTCAAGACTTTATTGTTGGTATTTGTATGTGTGTGTGCTTTCTTTTGTAAAATCTTCATCAAACACAAAAGCGAGATCTCCTAGATTTCATTGTTGGGATTTGTTTGTGTGTGTGCTTACGCTCACTTTGAACTCAAGCATAGTTAATATATGTATTACTACTTCTAGTGCACTGGACTAATTTGTGCGTGTGGATTAGCTTTTCCTATTATCAGTGTCCCTCGCCATCTGGTGAACTCACTCCGACTTCTGAGGTACTTGTAATGTACGCCCCCAAGTCAAGGACGAGAAGTCAAGATTTTAGTCCAACTGACTTGTAGGGGTTGAACACATTATGTTGGCATCGGTACATCAGAAGTTTCAGAGTGAGCTCTCTTGTCCAATCGGCCTCCTGAGGAACTGCTAAAACCTTTATCAAACACAACAACAAGACTTCCAAGACTCCTTTATTGGGATCTAATGATGAAGTTAATGAATTGGTAATACTTGTGTGTCTGTACCTTTGTTCTGTAAACTCTTTATAGATCGAATAGATAGAGCAACAAAGGTCACAGACCAAGAGGATGTATATTTTGTGTAAGAACACATATTTGGATTCCCCCAGTGCTATGGAGTCTGTGCGCTGTGATATGATTCTCCTTGTTTAATCTATGGTAAGAGAATGAAGCTCTTATGGAGATACATGATATCCGTGTGCTTTCCCCCACACACACAAATTCTATTATGAAATTTTAAATTAAAATTTTAATTGATTGCTATAATTGTGTTGTAAACTTATATATTCTTCAAGTCATTCACACTGTTTGTTAATTATTCATTATTTTTGTTCATTCAGTGATTTACTTGCTCTACACATGTTCTACATAGTTGACAGACAGAAGATCCAGATCTTCTAGTTAAAAGAAACACATGTTCTGTGTGGTTAACAGACAGACAAACCACATCTTCTTGTTAAAAAAAAAAACATGTTCTATGTGGTTAATGGACAGTCAATCCAGATCTTCTTGTTAAAAGAAACACATGTTCAATATAGTTTACAAACAAACTGATGCTAGTGTGTTCTCTGGTCTGTTTACAGATGATCAAAGCCATTCAGGTGCTGCGGATCCACTTACTGGAGGTCGAGAAAGTCAACGAACTATGCAAGGACTTCTGTGCCCGCTACATCTCTTGCTTGAAGGCGAAGCTCACCTCGGAACAGCTGCTGCACGTGGACGGTTGTGACTCCCCAGAGCCTCAGGATTTAAGTCAATGTAGGTCATGTGTTGGTATTAGAGCAGTTGAGTTGTAAGTCAGTGTAGGTCATATGTTGGTATTAGAGAGCCTCACGATTTAAGTCAATATAGGTCATAGTTGGTATTAGAGAAGCTCAAGATTTAAGTCAATGTAGGTCATGTGTTGGTATTAGAGAGCCTCAAGATTTAAGTCAGTATAAGACATACGTTGGTATTAGAGAAGCTCAAGATTTAAGTCAATGTATGTCATATGTTGGTATTAGAGAAGCTCAAGATTTAAGTCAATATAAGTCATATGTTGGTATTAGAGAAGCTCCAGATTTAAGTCAATATAAGTCATATGTTGGTATTAGAGAGCCTCAAGTCAATATAGGTCATATGTTGGTATTAGAGAAGCTCAAGATTTAAGTCAATATAGGTCATATGTTGGTATTAGAGAAGCTCAAGATTTAAGTCAATGTATGTCATATGTTGGTATTAGAGAAGCTCAAGATTTAAGTCAATGTATGTCATACGTTGGTATTAGAGAAGCTCAAGATTTAAGTCAATGTATGTCATATGTTGGTATTAGAGAAGCTCCAGATTTAAGTCAATATAAGTCATATGTTGGTATTAGAGAGCCTCAAGTCAATATAGGTCATATGTTGGTATTAGAGAAGCTCAAGATTTAAGTCAATGTATGTCATATGTTGGTATTAGAGAAGCTCAAGATTTAAGTCAATATAGGTCATGTGTTGGTATTAGAGCGCCTTAAGAAGTCAATATAGGTCATATGTTGGTATTAGAGAAGCTCAAGATGTAAGTCAATGTAGGTCATATGTTGGTGTGGCATGTTGGGAGGTTAAGATCAGTACCCACCAAAGCATCCCCCATAGTGAAGTAACGCTAGAGCGATGGGACTATTTTCTAACAGAGTGGATAGGTCATTGGAAGCCAAAGTGACCCAAATGAACTCGGAATGTCTAGGGAAATCCTGGGTATATTGATGAATCCACACCTGTTTATTTATTCCCAAATTAAGGAGAACTAAAGTTGACTCATTATGAACCCCCACTTGTATCCATTTTCCCGTTAAGGTGAAATGGTTACAAGAATTTTGTTTTAATATGTTCTCCTCAATGAACAATTTGGAACCAGGGAGCTTACAGTGGAATCAGGAATTTACTGTCCACTCGTGGTTACCCAGCCACATAGCGCTCCAAATTCTTCAATATGTTAATTAATGGTTTAATTAAACATATAATGAAAACAGACACATCACGAGTTATTCAATAAGAAGAGAGTTAAGTTTCACCAGTTTAATACTGAATAAAAATCCTGTGGAAGGCAGAAACATTTGGTAGGCCATTGAACACAAATTACATATCAGTACACACAGCATATATGAATATATAATGTTAACTTAACTTAATGAAATATGCATTGTTCATAAGGTCCCACACCTAGTTCTCTTCACACAGCCTATTCCTCTCTACTGTCATTAATTCAGGTGGTGATATGATTGTACTTCTACTAGGATCCATGATTCTGAATAAAAGTATTATATAAAACTTTGACTAGAGTTCACATTTAATTTGTTCTCCGTCCTTGCTGCAATGATGTTAAGAATCAATCTGTCAAGTGTTGACAATGATTCTTTTCAGAATGGTTTTAAGGTGGTGGAATGAAATGATGATGTTGAATGGACTTCCAAGTAACAATATAGCATCTTGTTAGTAGCTGAAGATATTGGGTTTGGCAGCTCCACTGTGGAATGTATTACCATTTTGGAGTACTATGAGTGACTAGGAATTAACAGACGCTGGGATGACTGTCCAATGCTCCGACCAATGCTGAGCTTTCCCTGGTTTTATCTCAGACTAATCTTGTGCATAGTTTGTACTGGATTCGTCCATCTCTATTCTTTGTCCATCCATCCTTCTTCTCTTCTCCTCTTCTATCATCCGTGAACACCGTCTTTCCTCTCTAAATTGAATAAACATAATGCACCTATTCATATTTTGTCACACTGAATGTGCTAGTGCAGTTGACAAGAATGAAAAGCGCTACAGATAGAAGGTTTGAGAAAGAAGAAGAGCACGGCAGTGTCAGAGGGGGAGATCTACTATTCTGCGTCTCTCCTTTGTACTGGAGCAACTTTGATTGATAACAGGCAGAACATATTCTGTATTGCCACTACTTCTTGCCCTTGCTGTGTTGGTGGTATGAATGTGCTGGTGATCTCATATAAGACACAGACCTCAGAGAATAACAAAGTTTGAGAAGTCTGATAGAGAATAATGAGCAGGTACATATATCAAGGCTGGAGCCTAGATAGTGATGTTACAGGATGACATCGATGATGGCATGATCACTGTTAATGCTCATACTACTGATCAGGGCAGTACCAGATTGTTTTGTTACCTGAACACAGTCTATGTTCTATTCTTAAGTGCGTCTTGCTTTCCTCTCATCTCTTCATCTATTCTTCTAACTGGGGTATTGTATTCTGAATGACTTTCCCCCACAATGGTTAGAAGTTACAGTTTATTACAAAGCATATAATGAATATTTTGCATTTCTATAGAAATTGTTATGTTCATGAAGCAAATACATTAAGAATGCAGGTGAAATGTTCACACATGGAAATTCACACTGACTATCATTCATGAACCACAACATATACATATATATGAGAATGACAGAGTACATAGTTCTCTCTCTCATACCAAATCAATCTTCTTCTTCATTGGCCTGAGTGCATATGTGTTTTGTCCCTTCAGCTTAAGCTGGGGAACAAGGGTTTGTGTCCCTAGTCTGGTCAGATAAATTGACGTCAGTTCGTCAGGAGTGCAATGGATTGTATTTAATCATCAGGCAACTCTGAATGAAATATTACCACAGCATGATAATTTCAGCTGGATCTCAACACCACTCACAAATAGAGGTAGATAAGGAAAATGAAACACTCTTTCCTGCTCTCACTCTGTGTGTGTGTGTTCAAGATTTGCTGTTTATCAGAAAGAAAGCAATTGTCTGCTTGCAGACAGCAAAGTTTGGTCTTTCCAACTAGGTTCATAATTAAAATAAGAGGCTAGGAGGTTTTCATGTTAGAAAAGCATGGAAATACTCAGACAGCTTCCTCTTACAGCATTTTATTTAGTGCACAAAAAAAATGCATTTCTCAAGAACCTGAAGATTACAGACTAGATTGAATATTTCAGCAGAGCGAATGTAACATTTGCAGAATGAAGTCAGGCAGGGATAGAAACTGGCGGCTGTCTTCAAAATTAAAGATAGCATTGCGTTGTGTAGGAACATCACATACAGAAACCACAGACACAAAGCTCTACGTTTATGTAAACATCTGAATATATATATCCTTCACATATACATAATCCAGGGCCATATCTGGCTGATTCACAGAGAGGGGCACACTATATTATTACATCCACAGAAAACACAACTTGTCCCTGTGAAATCTAACGATTGAGTGCGGGGTATCTAAATGTGGGTGGTCCCAGAAGTCCCTCTGTGACACTTTTTCTCCCTCTTTAACCAATGAAACACAAGTTTAGGCACGCTGGCCTTACGTGTCATTTTTAGACATATCTAAATTTAGGTATGTTTTTATGCAGCATGGTGCAATTCCGTGTAAAGCAGTGCGTGTGAATTTCCATTCCGTGTTTCTGTCGCAACTGATGTGAATGAGCTGAACATTATGTTACAGTTGGTATTAGAGAGCCTCAAGATGTAAGTTAATATAGGTCAAATGTTGGTATTAGAGAAGCTCAAGATTTAAGTCAATGTATGCCACCGAGAGGCTGAAGTTGTAAGTCAATGTAGGTCATATGTTGGTATTAGAGAGCCTCAAGATGTAAGTCAGTGTAGGTCATATGTTGGTATTAGAGAGGCTGAAGTCGTAAGTATAGGTCATATGTTGGTATTAGAGAGGCTGAAGTTGTAAGTATAGGTCATATGTTGGTATTAGATAGCCTCAAGATTTAAGTCAATGTAGGTCATATGCTGGTATCAGAGAAGCTCAAGATGTACGTTAGTATAGGTCATATGTTGGTATTAGAGAGGCTGAAGTTGTAAGTATAGGTCATATGTTGGTATTAGATAGCCTCAAGATTTAAGTCAATGTAGGTCATATGCTGGTATCAGAGAAGCTCAAGATGTACGTTAGTATAGGTCATATGTTGGTATTAGAGAGGCTGAAGTTGTAAGTATAGGTCATATGTTGGTATTAGATAGCCTCAAGATTTAAGTCAATGTAGGTCATATGCTGGTATCAGAGAAGCTCAAGATGTACGTTAGTATAGGTCATATGTTGGTATTAGAGAGGCTGAAGTTGTAAGTATAGGTCATATGTTGGTATTAGATAGCCTCAAGATTTAAGTCAATGTAGGTCATATGCTGGTATCAGAGAAGCTCAAGATGTACGTTAGTATAGGTCATATGTTGGTATTAGAGAGCCTCAAGATTTAAGTTAATGTAGGTCATCTATTTGTACAAGTACTTGCTTGACTGTGTATAAGTTTCAGCTTTTATGAGTCATTTTTGCTTGTTTGTGTGTATGTCATGTTTGCTCGTTTGTGTAAGTCACTTTTCACCTTTTTGTATGATTAATTTGTGTTCCTGAGACTGACTGCGATTAGGTCAAGCTTGGTAATGTTGTTTCTACATGTTCTTCGTCATCTTCATCTTTGTACACTTTCATACATCCATATGAATAAATCCAAAGAAAGCATCGGAGACTCACTGTTGCCCCTACTCCTGTTAGTTAAAACAGTTGAACCAAGTGAAGGCCAGGAGTTTTTCTATCAAAGGTGATGAATGCACAAGCCATGGCAGTATTTTGCAAGCTTGAGTGTTCACCCGTAACTCTACATCCCCGGCTACAACAGAAATTTAGAACCAGTTGAAACAACATTGCAGATTTAGTCAAATTTCAAGAGAACAAAAGAAGAAGAATCTCGTTATTTATTTCCCTTGATTAGCATTGATTGGTTGACATTTGACCTATCTTATCCCACAGCTTCCCAGAGCATGGTGTCCATGAACTCCACGTTACAGGTTCAGCAGCCGCCCTTGGTGACCTCTACAGTTGTAGGTGGCAGCATGCTCCTCCCTCAGCAACAGCAGCAGCAACCACAGATTGTGTCCGGAAACACGGTGTATCAGATGGTTCACACACCACAGGGAATTGTGGCCCAGCCTATTCAGGTAGGCTGTGTTCCGTTCTGCTTTCTATATCTTACATCTTTGTAATTAGCATTATCAGTTCATTATGTCATCATGAGTATCATCATATTGCTGTCAACATTATCATTTCATTGTGTTTATATCAGTGTATCATCAATTTATCATATCATCATCAGCATCATCATATCACCTTCAACATTATTTCATTGCCTTGTCATCAGTGTATCATCCGTTTATCATATCATCATCAGTGTCATCATATCACTATCAACATTATTTCATTGCCATGGCATCAGTGTATCAATAGTTTATCATATCGTCATTAGTGTCATCATATCACCATCAACATTATTATTTCTTTGTGTTAACATCAGTTTATCATATCATCATCAGTGTCATATCACCATCAACATTATTATTTCATTGTGTTAAAATCAGTTTATCATATCATCAGTGTCATCATATCACCATCAACATTATTGTTTCATTGCCTTAACATCAGAATATCATCAGTTCAAGATTTCATCATAATATTGCTTGCAAATCACTTTGAATTTGGTATGTCAGGATTGTGAAACCATGTTCATTATAGATGTCGACGTTTTCTATTATAAATGTGTTTATTAGTAGTATTTGTGCTGTCCCTGGCAAAAATTGGTTGTAACCAAAATGTCGGACTATGTGGCATGATATATTACATTTAGTCTTATTTTGTAAAGCATTTTTTAATATAGTTGGTGTATATTTTTACAGAATATTTTCTGGGATAAATGTCACTGTCGTTTCTGTTCATCTGACTTGGTATTTTTGTGTGGTACAATTCTTCTTCTTATAGCCCACGTCGTTTGGCGTTGGTGATCATGTCTGCTCACAACCTTCTGTCTCGTGAACTGTTAGTTATTTCTGGTACTGATGTTCCTCCATGTCAAACTGTTCAGCATCTTCTCTCTTAGTGTTCCCCTGCCTCTCCTTCCCTCCAGTTTTCCTGTTTTCACGACATACTCCAGCTCTTTCCTTTTCATGACATGCCCCAAAGAATGTGATTTATCTTTTTCTGATGCCAGTAACCAGTTTACTTTGTGAGTTAATTTCTTTCATGATTTCTTTGTTACTCTTTCCATCCATATTGCGGTCAATAGTCTTTATCTTGTGAAATGCTGCTTTTTTTCTTGACTATTCTACTTTCAACTTCTTTAATACATCTTCCATCTCCTGTTTAGGTTGTGTACTGGCTCCCACCCTTTTTGGAATATACTTTTCACTTCTTCTGAAATATGCCTTTCCTGATCAGGATAGTGGTATATACATTCACTCAGCTTAGATGGCGGCCTCTAAAATGCTCAGAGATTGAAGGCCAAGACCAAAATTAGGATGGTACTGATAAGAGAGTTGTTTTTTGCGGATGATGCTGCAATTACAACCCACTCTGAGTGTGACAAGACCCCCGGGGCTTGGACGGGTTTGCCACTATAGATAATATCCCCAGCCTTTGCTCCGACCACCTCAATAGAACTCTACCTCTACCAGGCCCCACACAAGCCGGGACAGCTGAACCTCCCCTCCCTCACCTAGGGTTTCCCACCCACAGGGGGCTCGGACAAAACACCAGTCATATCAATACACAAAGTCATAGCTAACACAACAAAATTTAATTTATAACTACGTCAACTGCAACACAGAGAAGGATGGCTGAAAGCCGGACTAGAAGACACTATTTACAAGAGAAGATCTACAGATGATTCTTCTGCATCATAGAGACTGTGACTATAGTTCGTGCGGTTGTCCTGTCGTGGTTACGACTCACCCAGGAACCTCTAGTGGACAGGAACTCCAAGGTCTGCCTCCTTTCCACGGTTATCTCTTCCCACTGTAAGCAATACCTCGGGCTGGTCAAGCGTAGTACCACTGCCTGACAGACACTGCACCGGTGATCAAGGGTCCTCCCTCGATGTCTTATCTCACCCGTCACTCTCTACTGATGAAGTCTGGGCCGACCCTAGAATACTAGCTGTCTCCCAACTGCAGAAAAGTACATGTAGCACCGTACCCTAATGTACAAGAGCCTGGTTGCTCTTCTGTCTCGTAAGTGACAGACACACGGTTAAGTCACCTATCACATGAGCGTTCGCTCCACATTATCATAATGTCACTTGCAAAGTCTAACAGGTGAATGCAACACTTCACCTATTCACCTGTTCTTAGGAATATACTATCTTCACATAAGCACAAGTTCAATGGATATTCCTCACTTCACAATATACACTGTCTATATTCAATACCTAGGAATGGGTAGATCCCTACCCTATCAAGTATGTCACTCCGGTTTTCACACCAACAAGTAAATCAATGTTTTCTGTCACTGGACCAAGTTTAGGCTTCACTAAAGTTAACCATTGTAGAATCACACCACATAAGCATGTTAATATACAAGGTGTCCCATGATGACCCAGCCGGGCCGGAAGCATAACAAACTGGCCATGGTGACTGGTAACAGAGATCACTCATATCAACTTTGAAATTCATTGCCTTGAAATTACCAAGGTCCTCACTGAGTTCGAATTACACCAGTGCTTCACTGGTCAGAATCAATAGACATTTCATTGCCTTGAAATTACCAAGGTCCTCACTGAGTTCGAATTACACCAGTGCTTCACTGGTCAGAATCAATAGACATTTCAGTCGTGGACCCTACCTGGATCTGAAGACAATCGTCGGACTCTGTGCGGCGGTCTCAGCATAGACCTACCACCTTATTCTTTACTCAGACCTTTCAAACGTTGATTTCGGCAGATTCCGATGACCGCTCCCAGTAATGCTTTAACCATCATCTTGATCGGCACTGGAACGAGCCGGTCCCTTTGAGCTCATGGTTAAACTCAGGAATCTCCTTAGGATATATCTATAACAGATCCCGAAACACGGAGAGGTGGGTGTGAGTACTCAACTACAAGGACTATACTGCATCTCCACCATTACACCTGCCTCTCAGTTATACATAATACAATATGCATATATGTATGAGATCATCACATTCTAGATCCACTCTTAACTATAATGTATCAGCATGAGGCTGTAACAGAAAGCGATAGTACACAAGTGCATAGTCAAGTAACTCATCTGGGCCACCGATAGCCCCCTAGCACCAGAGTTGACTGTATGACTCTGTCAAAGCATCCTTCGCCTGGTGCTAGTCCCCTCCTGTTTCATCTTCAACTATCAATCAACAAATACACCTACTTCCCTTTCAGTGTAGGGATTACTTTATCTAGGAGGTGCCCAGCCGGACATATCCTCCTTCCATACATACTCACCAATTAATCAATCCCTTCACCCATGGATCGATCAACTACACCTTAACAACTATATGACCACAATAAACTATACTCCTTATAATTCATTACTATAGCGTTAACCAAGGATAACTCATGACTTGTTAAACTTAAATAACAAACTCATAACACAGCCATAGTTTCAGTCCTGGGATCCCTGTCCCAGAACATGTGTTGCCTTTTATTAACCAACCTTCATTCAGGTCGGTCACATCTGTGCCGGTCGAGCACAGCTTTGGTGGCCATCCACCAATCCACTTTCCCACAGCTACTGTGGGCCCAGTGCATCTTGTCCCATGACGAATTAGGTCACGTCATCCACTTTAGCAAGGCCTCCAGCCCCCCTCTCCTCAACCTCCAGCTCCTCCATTTTGGGGGACCATTACCCCCAGCATACTACTACTACTTCACTGTAGTAACTCAATTACTCCTTGAACATAGTCAGGTTTCTGGAAGAGTAGAATAATAGAGACAGACCAGAGTCGGTTCATAATTCGCATCTACCTAGACGCAAGGACTCGATTACAGAGCGCCGCATCGCTCTCCGTCAGCTATGTTCAACCATCGCTTAAGCACGATCGCTTTGGGTCGGATCGACAACCTAACGGGTCGGGCGGACAGGCTACTACCCAGTCGGTTGGCTAGACATACGCCAGATTGAACACGCATGGTCACTCTAGCGGACGGACATGTAACCAAGCAGTGACAATAGGTATCATAAATATTTCCTATCAACTGCTATCCATTAAATATAACACAATTCTGCCTACTTGGAATCACACTGGTATCATCACACAGCAAGTACTTACCTGCCTATCCTTCCAATGAAATGACACCTTGGTTCCCAGAATAATCACCACCACTGATCTAACACCTAAGTTACAATCATAATCTAGCGAAGCAAATTACACATTCATAATAATAACAAGCCCTAACTTATCATTATAACCTGCGTCTAGCATCTCTATGTAATGACTGACAAACATCCTGCCCTGAGTGTGCACTCACTCCACTACACAAGTAACATTTCCTACACACCTGGTACACTACCTGAATCTTCCTTGCACAAAGCAGTGATAATAACATTCATATCACTAATAATGCACATAATGTGTAAACTAACAGTTAATCATCCTATCACATCTACAAACATGAGATTTACACCATTATCAGAAAGAACATACGTTCAGGTCTGTTGGATATACACACTCCCAGCTGTTGGCGGCTTCTGCACGCGTCTGTCAAACACATTACCTAGCCAATCGATAATAGCTAATTAACATTGCAGACAGTCGACGGCAACGTTTATGTGCTTCACGGAGATTCTCTCGGTCGGCAATTCATTATCTCGGAACCGTAGGCGCAATATATATCTGGACAACAGTTAACCAATAGCTAAAGTATTCAACATACCTGTGATTCAGAATCACAATCTTTCACTGCCGATGTCCGCATGGCGGCGATTATCGACATCTTCTAGCAGTGACTTTCTGTGGTCAGCATTCGACGATGTCCGACGTGCGACTGATCTTGCCCAACTAAGTGAGTCTTCACAATGCCTCCACGGGCCCAGTGAATTCCATGAGCCACGGAGAAATCCTGTGTCACGGGTAATTCCACAACCCCGTGTTCCATGATACAATTGTGGGTCCGGCGTGATCCCAAACCACGCACGCACTTCACTGGGGACATTCTAGATCTTTCTAGAAGTAACCAGAATAGTGACGTCACGCACTACTTTCGACGGGGAAACCCCTAATTTCTCAATACCAAATGAAGGGAGACCAACCCGTCGCCATCCCTTCAAAGGGATATAATACAGAGAACAGACTGTATAAGTCCGTTTCGTCACACTGAGGAAGAAGTACAACGTCTACTATCTGCATTCTCAAATGCTTGTTCTGAATTTGGTTTAACAATTAGCAAAAAGAAGACAGATTATGCCACAAGGTGCACATGGGGTGCCATTAATCTTTATTGACGACGCCGAGCTAGAGATAATAGACCATTTTACATATCTAGGATCAGAGGTAAATAGCAAATTATCCCTCTATAAGGAAATCAACATCAGGATTGGTAAGGCAGCAACAACAATGAACAGGTTAAGAAAAAATCTGTGTCTAACAAGCCTGTGTCCTTAGTACTCTTCTTTATGGCAGTGAAGCCTGGTCAACTTACTCACACCAAGAGAAATGTTTAATCCTTTACCGGACTTAACGGCCAAAATCGGCTTTACCCGTGGACGGGCGAAAACGCCTGTGAATACTAAGCGTTTTAAAAACACGATCTCGTGACTTTCCGAGACTTCTGATTGTCTACTTTCAGTTTTGCCGATAGTTTGACAACGTGGCCGCCATTTGCAAGTGTGTACTTTGAATTTGAACAGATTTTAAAAATAGTTTTTGGGTTTATGCTTTGTATTTCAAAATATGGATGGGTTTAATTTAAGTGACATTGAAGGGCACGAAGTTGACTATTAATCGGAGCTAGATATCAGTCATCAGTGTTAGCAGTCCTGAGTCAGACTTTAAAGAAAGTGATTCTGATTCTGAAAATGTGTTTGTAAATTGCCATACAAATGACTGACAATCACAAACATGTTGCATTTTGTAAATATTTGTGTTCATATGTGGATTACCAGCAACATTGGATTATGTATTCATGTGAGTAAAATAATCTGCATGCATTTTCCTTAATTTCGTTTTTTATTTCACAAAATCTGTTGACTAACACCTTAAATGTGATGTTTTTACTAATGTAACCGAAATTTTGCCGGCTTCCTGGCCAAGAGGTTAGCGACTTATCTCCGTAATCTTGAATACTCTCTAAGTAACGTGACGACGGTGAGAATCAGCAGTGGTTCGAATCGCGCCGGTAACTTACGGCGTATGTGAGCCGGCTGCTCAGAAAGCAATGACAAACTACTGAGCGTAATCTTGCCAAGAAATCAACAATCAGCTGAAAAATCTTGCCCGTTCAGAGCTAAAAAAAAACGGACAAACGTCTGCCCTGTAAAGGGTTAAACAGCTTTCATATGCGGTGTCTGCGAAGAATACTTGGTATTAAGTGCACGACAAAGTCACAGATACTGAAGTATCGGAAAGATCAGGTTGTGTATCAGTTTATTCCATGCTTAGTCTTTGTAGACTTAAATGGATAGGACACTTTAGGAGGATGGATGATGGTAGAATACCAAAGAACATCTTTTCTTGGGGTGAATTACAGATAGGTAAGAGATCTCGGGGTCGGCCTCTTCTACAATACAAAGATGTGTAAGAAGGACATGATTGATACAGGCATTGATAATGCACATTGGGTGCAAGTTGCCCCCGAACATGTTGCATGGAGGGCAAATATCAGAAATGGAATAAAGACGAAGGAGAAAATTATTGCAGATAAGTCACAAACTGAGCATGTGAGACGTAAGATGGTGCAAGATGGTGAAAATGATCAAGTGCTCACATGCATCCACTGTAGATGAACATCTGTAGCGTGAATTGGTCTGATCAGTCACATTCGCTACCGCCATGGGTTGTAGTTATTATGCCTTTTTTGAAGCACAATGTAACAAACTATCATCTGTCAAGACAGCCTGGTGCCAATGAATGATCTCCTGTTTTTGGTCCCCAAGTACTTAAATATATTGGTTTGTTTAAGATTTGTTCTGTTCATATTGATGTTGCATTTGAGGAGACAAGTTTTCTTTGTACTTACCATTACTTCTCTTTTTCTGTTATTCAGGCTAAGTCCTGTATTTTGACTGTATGTTGCAATTAATCTATCACGGGGTACAGTTTGTGAAATGGAATTTATTGTTTCTCTGCAAAATCTTAATCATCATAATCAAGTGCCATGCCAGCTGGCGTAAGCATTCATGACTCTCCACATATCTCTGTCTTTGGTTTGGTTTAGTCGACGGATCAACATCATGGCACACGGGTGTAACCCATAAGTGCTCCGTTCTACTCCTAACTCAAGGCTGAGTCTGGAGAAACTCAGCTCAATGCACGAACTCCGTAACACCAGCGACAATCCTGAAATATTTTGAGTAGATTTTTAACTCAAAATTTTGTCGAAGCAGTGCCGTTAGGCTACTCTTTTTCGATTTCCAACTGCTAAGGGATTCATTTACGTGCACAGTGATACACGCGGGCATCCAATCTCACTACCCAGAGACCAGGGGAAATTTTGTTACTAGAAGTCCATGTGAAAAAAATCCCGGCCCTCACCGGGGCTTGAACCCGGGACCACTAGCACTCGAGGTGGACACCATACCTTGAGGCCACCCAGCCCCCCTAAACAAAGTGCATAAGGTTTGCTTTCTCTAGAAACCAAGGGATGGGTTCTATCTCCTTGATGTAGGAATTCTTTCCCAACAATCTTTGGTGTTCTGGATCAACTGCTGCTGATATTCCTCCTTGCCACCGTCTCAATTCATCCAACATCATTTCTCTTGGTCAGCCTCTGCCTATCTTCTCCTCGATCTTTCCAGTCGTCATGATGTTCTCCAATGCCTCTCTTCTCATCATATGAGCAAAGACAGCTGTTTGTCTCTTTCTTGTTGTTATATATAATGTTCTAGTTTCATTAGCTTCTTTCAGGCAATCATTGTTAGTTACTCCCCCAGTCCAAGGAATTCACAACATTCGTCTTAGGAACCACATCTCTGTTACTACCAAGTTCTTCCTAATTTGTTCATCTACATTCTAAGATTCACTGCCATACAGTAAAACGGGTTCCATATAGTATTTCAGTACTCTCTTACCTTTGATTATAGTGACTTATTGCATAAGATACTTTTCATTTTCTGAAATGCAGTTTTTGCTTGCCCTATTCTGTTCTTACTCTCTGTTGTGTAACATACTTTTCTTTACATTTTTGTCTTGCCTTAATATATACCAATACCTGGCCTGCAGATCCAGGGTCCGTTGACGCCTCTCAACCAGCCTGTGCAACAGGTGATTCATGGCAGCACACCCCTCTCCCAGATTGGGGTTTCATTAACCACTCCACCACACCATCAGCAGCAACAGCAACAACAACAGCAGCAGCAACAGCAGCATCATCTTCAGCAGCAAACACAGCAGCATTCTGATATCAAGCCAAGTAAGTGTGCGTTTCTATGGGTATAACATTCCTCGGAGGCTTAGTTGTCGACATGTGCCAGTAGGGGAACATGTCAAGATGTAGATAAAGATGTAGATATCTGTCTCTCACCTTGATTGTACATTCTGTCAGACTGCTGTTCATCCATCTTTTGATGTTATCTTTCCACTTGTATCATTGTCTACCTCTTGCTCGCTTCAATGGATCTCCAACTGTCCGTCTTTCGCCTTTATTGTACATTCTGTCAGACTGCTGTTCATCCATCTCTGGATGTTATCTTGCCACTTGTATCGTTGTCTACCTCTTGCTCACATTAATAGATCTCCAACACTGTCTGTCTCTCACCTTGATTGTACATTCTGTCAGACAGATGTTTGTCCATCTCTGGATGTTATCTTTCCACTTGTATCATTGTCTACCTCTTGCTTGCTTCAATGGATCTCCAACACTGTCTCTCATCTTGATTGTACATTTTGTCAAATAGCTGTTTGTCCATCTCTGGATGTTATCTTCCCACTTGTATCATTGTCTACCTCTTGCTCGCTTCAATGGATCTCCAACACTGTCTCTCATCTTGATTGTACATTTTGTCAAATAGCTGTTCGTTCATCTCTGGATGTTATCTTCCCACTTGTATCATTGTCTACCTCTTGCTGCAGTGGATCTCAAACACTGTCTGTCTCTCACCCTGACTGTATATTCTGTCAGACTGCTATTCTTCTATCTCTTAATGTTATCTTCCCACTTGTACCATTGTCTACCTCTTGCCCAGTAAATCACAAACAACCAATCAATGCTGGGGTTGATTGTCATGTCCTGCAAAGGATATGCAACTAACTTTTAACTCATTGTTCTTAAGTCGTGAAATCTTTCTGTACATTATTATGACCTTGAACCCATCTCTTTGATACCATCTGTAACCTGTAACCTCATGTGATAACTGTGTGTTATAGTTTGTTACTTTTCTCCCAGATGTTCATCGTTTGTCCGAGGATGAAGATGAAGACAGAAACTCCAAACAGAAAAGAGGCATCTTACCCAAGCAGGCCACGCAGATTATGAAATCCTGGCTGTTTCAGCATATCGTGGTACTTCTTGTTTTGTTACTATGTTTATTTATTCAAAACAATGTTTTCTTGGAATTTAAATTCATTTCGGCTAGATGCGTACTGGCCTACTCATGTCAGTTTGGCTTTATTTATGTTATACTAGCTGACCAGGCCCGGCTTCGCCCAGCCCCTGGCGGGGATCAATCTATCTATCTGTCTGTCTATCTATGTTTGGCCCTTTCCCGTTCTCGTACTTTGAAGATGCAAAGTTTTAATGACTTTGTTTTTACCAGACACGACTGCCCTTTCCCGTTCCCTTTGCGGGAAAAATGGGTTCGAAAATTGTCACGTATCTAAAATAGATCCATTATTTTTACGAAAACTTTGAAGATGCAAAGTTTTTATGACTTTGTTTATACCAGACACGACTGCCCTTTCCCGTTCCCGTTGCGGGAAAAATGGGTTTGAAAATTTTCACGTATTTAAAATAGATGCATTATTTTTATGAAAACTTTGAAAATGCCTTAAATATTTAAGCATTATATTATAACGCATATGACTGTAGATAACTACTTTAAACATTTTATGAAACAAGAAAAATACAACAATTATTTAATTACATAATACTACATGCTACTAAAAGTTATGTCCCTTGATATAACTTTTCTTAAGTTAAGTCCCCTTGTAATATTTTAATTAAATTCAATTTAATATGTAAATAACTGTTTTTAAACTAACAAACTATGCCAGTTGGCTTGGCGGGAATGAGAAGAACATCTGTAGAAAATTTCATCTCAATCGGATGGACCGTTCGCGAACGTATAAAGGACACACAAGACACAAACAAAGACACACACAAACATTCTCTTTTATATATATAGATTTGAATTCATTCATGCCATATTTGGTTTTACATATGCCAGGTTGGTTTTCACCTATGCAAAATTGTCTTCTACGTATGCAAGATTTGATCTTTATTTTGTCTTAAGCATCCGTACCCGACAGAAGATGAGAAGCGACAGATTGCAGCTCAGACAAACCTGACCTTGTTGCAAGTTAACAATTGGTTCATCAATGCACGGAGAAGGATTTTACAGGTTTGGATGCATATTTTCTTTGGGTGTCTGGTCAAGAGTAGATGTCAGTGTTCATGACTCTCCAGTCCTCTGGCAACTTCTTCTTCTTCTTCTTCTTCTTCTCTTCTTCTTCTTCTTCTTCTTCTTCTTCTTCTTCTTCTTCTTCTTCTTCTTCTTCTTCTTCTTCTTCTTCTTCTTCTTCTTCTTCTTCTTCTTCTTCTGAGAGAGAGAGAGAGAATGAGTGTGAGAGTGTGTGTGTGTCTGTGTAAAAAAAAAAAGAGAGAGACTTGAGTGCACACGTCACGTAACATGCTATTCCATATTTTTTGTGGGTTGGGGAATGGGTATCTGGTGGGGATGTGTGTGTGGGCGGAGCATATGCCTGTGTGTGTGGGTGGGGGTGTGTGGGAGGTGAGGATGTTTTTAGGTGGAGGATGTGTGGGTCAGTGGAGGATGTGAGGGTGGGTGGGGATATGTGTGGTTGAGGGATGGGTGATTGGGGGTGTGTAGGTGGATGGGTGGAGGATGTGTAGGTGGGTGAGTGTGTGTGTAATGGGGAATGGGTGTGGGATATGTGTGAAGGTGGGGATGTGTGGTTGGGTGGGTGCGGAATATGTGTGTTGGTGTGGGAGTGTGTGTGGGTGGGTGCAGGATGTGTGAGTTGGCAGGGGATGTGGGTGGGGGGATGTGTGTTTGGCTGAGTAGTTGGGGATGTGTGGATGGGTGGAGGATGTGTGGGTTGGGTGATGTGTGTAGTTGGGGGATGAGTAGGTGGGTGGGGGAATATCAGTTAACAGTTATCAGTTGGGGTATCTTTATTGCACTCCTGACAGGTCCATAGGTGCTCAGATCGGATAGGTGCTGGTCATTCAGAAAGCATCAACAAACTACTGAATGTAAACTTGCCCAGGAATCACGAACAGCCAAAAAATGCTGGGGTTGACTGCTACGATCTGTAAAGGATATACAACTAACTAGGTGTGACACAGTCCTCTCAAAAAAGGAACAAACAAACAAACTTTAATTTTAAAGGGTCACAAATTGGGCACGCAGGCCTGTCTTACATTCAACCCTTCCAATTACTCATCTTTCATACATCAATTATCTATTGTGCATGTTACATTCACATAAAAAAAAACATCACATGAATGTTGTGTACATAAACAAAGACGAAGAAGGCGATTCCTACCAACTATGATTGGAATTGAGGTGTTCAGTTCTCTTTCTCCACAGCCTATGTTGGAAGCATCCAATCCAGAAAAAGCCAAAGCCAAGAAGCCCAGCAAGCCAGGAAACAAGCCGCAGCAACGATTCTGGCCCATTCAGCCAAATAGTTCCATCAAAGAAGATAAAGACGACGACGACGACTCACCTCCCAAACCGCAAGTGCTGCCTCCGGCATCGCCCAGAAAGATATCCGTGCCATCAGTCACAGCTACTGCAGCAACTTCAGCGGCAGTCACAGCCACATCTGTGGCTGAGAGAGTACAGCAGCAAATTATTGCCACGGACAACACTTTGGCTAGCCAGACGGAAGCACTCATGAGTTTTATGTCCAACGGAGGCTGTAAGTATTCTTCATTGATGTTCTTCCTTCATCCTGGTTTGAATTCCAGCATTGGGGTGAGCATTTTACAAGAATCACTGTTGTGTAATCGCATCATCTACATCCCCCTGATTTCTTTGGTAGTGAAGTCCGATCCCCAATCATCTGGGATAAGGGAGAAAAAAAAACGGGTAGTCCCTGTGCCAGTTGTGTACATTAACCAGGAAGTCCCTGTGCCAGTTGTGTACATTAACAATTAAATTGCAGATGGTAAATGTAAAGAGTAGGTCTTATTGCTGATTCTGTGGCGAAAATATTAGGAAATAAAAATCTATTCATGGGTATACAGTGATACTTCGGTTTTCATCAATAATCCATCTGAAAACAGTTGGTGAAATAAGAAACCGATGAAAACCGAGGCAAATTATTTCCATATGAATCAATGTAAATCCAATTAGTTTGTTTTAGACACTCCAAAATTTTTTTTTTTTTTTTTTTTCCGCATTTCCATCCTGTTTCAGGATATTGCGGTCAACACCAGCATCTTTCAGCTGTATGTTGATTCCTAGGCTAGATTACGCTCATCAGCACGCCACGACTTTCTGAGCGACCGGCTCCATACTGTCATAAGTCACTTTTGCAATTCGAACCACTGCTAATTCTCGTCGCGTCACGTGACGAGAGTATTCGGGGTTAGCGGAGAGAGCTGCTAACCCCTCGGCCATGGTAGACACTCCGAAATACATTTTATGGAGAATAAATATAGTTTTTAATACTATAAACAATAAGAAATTAATATAAAATGAATATAAAAGAGCATTTTCCATTACCGGAGGTTTTTAAGGAGCAACTAACCTGGAGGTATTTTTTCACACTCGGGCCAAACACTTCATTCATCTATTCAGTGAAAGTTGGTCTCGTGACCCATGCAAAAAAGCACAAAAACACAGGAAAGCAATGGAATTGTTTGGCTAGACGTGTGGTGATGCTCACGTAACAAGAAACAATGCTAAACTGAGCAGAAGAATGCATGGGTGCCTTTGTTTTTGCAAAATTAGCAGCGAGGTCACATGAGAAACCCTGACTGTTGCATACCACCAAAAGAAAAGAATCATAAAATCAAGCTACCAACACCAGCACAAGATGGTTATTTTATGGACAGACCAAGATAAATTATTATTCTTGGCTCAGAACGACATAATAGAATTCACAACCACATGTATATAGAATAACAGATTGGTGAATCAGTCTGGCACCACAGACAACGGTTCGGCCAGTTTTGTGCATACATAAGGAGTCCTTGTTAAATTTGAAATAACCGTGGGGATAGCAGATGTTTCACATTCAAACAATACCTGTGACTTTATGTTTTAATTGTTTCAGCTGAAGTATGATTCATTTACTCACTTCCTATGATATATAACTCTGCAGTATGCACCTGAGGAGATGCAGCGAATTATGCCAGGCAATAAATCATGCAACCTGTTTGTGGCTTCTGTGTAAAGAGAAGTGAGCGTGATGTGGGAAACTGAAGGCATGAGCATCTTTGCTGTTCATGGAAACCACACTTTGAGAACCCTAATAGTGGGGTTCAGAGATCAAGGCTTATAAGAGAATCATTATACAAGTGAAAACCCTGATAGTGGGTCAGAGATCAAGACTTATAAGAGAATTTTTATACAAGGAGAAACATTGATAGTGGGTTCAGAGAGTGGGCTTATAAGAGAATCATACAAGGAGAAACCCTGATAGTGGGTTCAGAAATCAAGGTTTGTAAGAGAATCATTATACAAGGAGAAACCCTGATAATGGATTCAGAATTCACGGTTTATAAAAGAATCATTATACAGGGATAAGCCCTGATAGTGGGTTCAGAGGTCAAGGCTTTTAAAAGAATCATCATACAAGGAGAAACCCTGATAGTGGGTTCAGAGGTCAAGGCTTATAACAGAAATATTATTCAAGGAGAAACCCTGATAGTGGGTTCAGAGGTCAAGGCTTATAAGAGAATCATTATACAAGGAGAAACCCTGATAATGGATTCAGAGGTTAAGGCTTATAAGAGAATCATTTTACACAAGGAGAAGCAGGACCAGCTGAAAATGGCTTCAACAAGTGTTGGGATAGGTACTATCTGGAATCAAGACAAGTTAACAGAGAGTATGGTGGAATCAAGAGCTATGACTTGTCAAGAACACAGAAGAGATGCAGTTGTGGAGAAGTATTGTCACTGACAATAGCACATGGTGATTATCAGGAGGCATGATATCACAGGAAGTGCTCCAAGTTAAAAACATTCAACACACACACACAATTTATACTTTCATGATGGGATAAAGTGAGTGGTGATTTTCTTGTTTTGTGTGATATATTTATTTTAATGTAGGATTCTTAGAGTCTGAAGAAGAGAGTTGAAAAGCTCTGGAATCATTGCTTAGTTGAATTGTTCATTGTGAGTATAGAAACTAGCATAGTCTTTTCTTATGAAGTGGAATAGCCACAGGGTTTTCATAAACAATAATGATTTTCTGTTTCAGTTGTGGTCAAAGTCAGCCCTGAAGGTCATTTAATCCCTAGTGCTCCCATGCCCACTCACAACCCCACGTCCATCACCCTGGAGAATCTGCAAGCTCTTCAGTCCAGTGGGTTCGTGTTTACTCCAGGCCCCACCCCTCTACCTTTCAGCTTACCCCTGGGAGCCCTGTCACCATCAGCGGGGGCGGGGCTAGGCTTAGGGGTGGGGCATTTCTCCAGTCTAGCTGCCTCACCAATGACATTAGGAGCTTTAAACTTTGCACCGGCCTACCATGCTCCATTACAGGTAAGAAGCAGGTTTTTTTCTTCAGATTCTATTCGTGTATTTGTCAGTATTGCAAGGTACCACCTCAGCCCAGAGTAGAAGAGGAAAGACTAAACAAAACTGTATGGTATCTCTACAAAACATGACAGAAGAGGAGAGGTTAAATATGACTGTAAGGTATCTACAACACAGGGTTGATGAGAAAAGGCTAAACAAGTTTGTCAGGTACCTCTATGTCCCAGTGTAGAAGAGGAAAGACTCAACAAGACTAAGGTACCTCTACATCCCAGGGTTGAAGAGAAAAGGCTAAACAAGTCTGTAATGTACCTCAACATCCCAGGGCAGAAGGGGAAAGACTAAATAAGACAGACAACATTAATCAGTCACAACATTTATCTGCTACAACATTCTTCTATTACAACATTTAGCTGTACAACATTTATCTGTCAGAACATTTATCTGTCACAAAATTCACCAGTCACAACATTTATCTGTCACAACGTTTATCTGTCACAACATTCTTCTGTCACAACATATATCTGTCACAATATTTATCTGTCAAAACATTTGTCTGTCACAACATTAATCTGTCTCAATATTCATCTGTCACAACAACACCTGTCTCAACATTAATCCGTCACAACATTCATCTAGTCTGAGAAAATCTTCATCATTTACATCTTCTAGAGGTTTAATTACTTATATTTCTTCAGTTTGCGAACTGCATCAACACCGCTCCGATCGACCTCAGCACAATGTCGGCGTCCACAGCACTCCACCTGGGCACGCTGGCAAATTCTGCCGCTCAGAATACTTTCCATCTTGGAGGCGCTGGCCAGGTAAAACATGTGTACTCACCTTCTTAGTCTGTCCTCTCAAACTCAGCTATGTTGAAGATTGTCTTCATATTTGCTGCAGTTTAGTATTGTTCTCGTGGTGTGATAATGCAGGCATGGGGAGAAAGTTGCGACTGCTGTCTTGTGTGCTCACCTTCTTAGTCTGTCCTCTCATACTCTGTGATATTGAAGATTGTCTTTGTATTTTCTGTTTCATAGTAATGTTCTGGGAGCTGCAATAGCCTGCCCACCCGGTGGTCAGGGGTTCGGTCCACATTGGATTAGAGCTTGACCGTGGCTCCCAGTCAAGTCAGCCTAAACTGTCTACCAGAGAATGTCATGGGAAGTACAAGCACTGGCACGATACTGACCACATGACCCACCCAGTGCTGATTGATCAATAGAATATAGGTTTAGATAAGGGGTCGACTACGGGGAAGAGCATAATACAACATCAACTTCAATCTATGATGTGGTAATACTTGCTGTCCCTATGGGCCAAGGGCCAGATGTCCAATGGGCCTGAAGAGTTCTTAACTGTAGTCACATTCTCATGTAGTCACATTCTCGTGTAGTCACATTCTTGTGTAGTCACAATCTCGTGTAGTCACATTCTCATGTAGTCACATTCTCGTGGGGTCATCATTTCTACTGGGAGTCATGGGAGTAGCTGCGGCTGTGACATTGTGTACTCATCTACATAGTTCGTCATCTTATACTCTGGAATGAAGCCGATTTCACATTTGCAGTAATTTAGTCATGTCCCTGAGATGTGATGCTGCTGCTGCCAGGCACGTAGTTGCAGCCGCGGTGTTGTGTGATATGCTGGACGTCGCTGTGGGCGGCAGCGGACCTTATGCTGGATTGACAGAATCCCACGGAAGATTCTGACTCTACGTTCTCAGTTTCCACCGCAGATGAACGGAGATCACAAACCTGAACTGGACTGACAAAGGATCTTGGAGTTGATGGACTCATCAAACTTGACATCCCACATTGTGCCAACGAGCTCAATTGGGAGGATACAATTCTTATCCCAGTGCTTGGAAGTGCAACCTAAAGACTAAATGTCATGGCAGGGCAGACCAGGCCCTAAGCCTTGGTTGGTAACTTGTCTAGGATGGAAGCTACGACTGGTGGACAGTTAGAGTATTGCTCTGCTGATCTGGCAGCTTCTGCATCTTGCCTTGTTCCAGATGTATTGATGTTACCTTTCCTATGGAGTAAACTAGGCAGGTCGAGAGAGAGATCAGGCTGCATGGGCAACCCATGGTCTCTACAATTCAGCCCAGGCTTTGAGCTATGGAAAGGTATAACTCCATCCCTGTTCCCGCCATGGGCTGTAGTTATTATGTCTTTTGTAACAAACTATCGTCTCTCAAGACGGCGAGATGCCAGCAGTAGCAGTATATCATTGTCAGTTAGGTGAGAAAGAGAGTTCCCAAGAGCTGTATTAACAGTTTATAAATAAAAGTAGCAGTATATCATTGTCAATGAGGTGAGAAAGAGAGTTCTCAAGAGCTGTATAAACAGTTTATAAATAAACACACAGGTATTGTTTGGCACTCATAGAAGTAGAAGAAAGAATTAGAGATTAGAGGACACACTAGACAACATAAACATTGAAAACTGTAGTCATCGACTGGGATTTAATCTATCACCTCCAAGTGCTGCAGGAACAAGTGTACTTCGATGCATGACCAACTAGACATATTAAGAGCTATAGTGAGTCAATTCTGATGTATGGAAGTAGATCATCAACATTCAGCAAATTAGTGAGGATATATGTGGAAGCTACAGAGATGTAGTTTTATATATACAGACTATACTGGATGGTTTGACATCTTTGGATGAAGGAATATCTGTATCAGAAATGACTGACAGTAAATGAGACAGAAGATGGCTGACAGACACACACAAAATCTGTGAACTGACCAGACACACACATCCATCCACCCACACATCCATCCACCCACACATCCATCCACCCACACAACCATCCACTCACACTGACACATCATACATTCTTGTTAGCATTTCTCATTCACACACATGCCTACACACTAAATCATTGACAAACCTCTCTCCTTTTCTCTCTGCCTCTATATTTCTCTGCCTCTGTCTCTCTGCCTCTATATTTCTCTGCCTCTGTCTCTCTGCCTCTGACTCTCATACACACATCAGCACACCTAATACAAAACCACCCACACAAACTCCCCAATCATCCCCTAAGATGACCAGCGCCACACTGCCTGGACTATAAGAAGATGAATCATGCTTTTCCAGTGGTGTCTGTTTTCGGCTGCTGACTTCACTCCTGCAGATGTCTCCAGAGGTAGGGCTTTGTACACTGGACAGTGAATGTCCTCCTTGGCTGACCTCTTCTGTGTTTGCCAAGAATTTTCTTTGCATGGCTCCCTTTTGTGAATCTTGTGACAAGCCATGTCCACCTTCTCTTGTGTATTCATCATCATCATGTGCCATGCCGATACGTGTGATCAGTCATGTTTCACCATCTCACACGATCACCCGAGTCGTGGATCAGCTCCATGTTCTTGTCTTGACCATGCCATATGACCAAGCTATCCAGGTATTTACCTCTCTGTCTTCATCTTGTTCTTTTCCCCCTCAATCTTTTAAAAGAAGTTTTTTGGAGCTTAAGGTTCCCCAGGGGCCAGAGCTGCCCCATGAGGTTCCAAGTCCCTGTCTGTCATTGGGATGTCTGGCTCTGCTGGTGGTCACAGCTAGATCAAAGTGCAGGTGACTACACTTTGATTTTAGCCAAAAGGTTGCCTCCTCAGTCTTGCCAGTTGTCACCAAGTTCTCCAGTTGATTTTCTCTCATAACGTGCCCCAAAAATCTTGACAGCCTACATCTAATTTCTCTGATCAGTTTACGGTTGTCATTTGTTTCTTGTAGGGCTTGTTCATGGGTTTTTGTATTGCATTAATTTAAATACTGAAGCAGCAGCAGCAGCTTTGAAACAAGCAGCAGAATGACCTACTCAGAACACAACAAATTCTAAGAGACAGAAAGTGAGTTTTGCTGATTTCCTGGCAATATTACCTGCCCTGCATAAATAACTGATTTGATTCCCTCCCTTGAGAACTTGACCCAAAGTGTCAACAAATACACATTTCAAAAGATGCCAGCCCACTGCAATATTCCAGGCACCAAGGATCAGATGGACTTGCAAATTTGTGTGAACAAAATGATTTAGGCACAGCTTATGAAACAGCAAAAACGTCAATGAAAGCTTCTTATGGGGCAAAATTAACAAAAAGACTCACCTGGCCACGTGAAGATGACGTTTATCATCATTGTTCAACACAAGCTCAGGGCATAGTTAAAACAACATTCTGAGCAGGACACAAGAGACTAGAAAACAATCTTCATCGTAGTTTTAATATTGGTTCAGCAAACTCTGTGTGTGTGTGATTGTGGGTGGGTGGGGTAATATAGAGGAAGGGCAAAATAGTCTCGTGACGGCCTGTCACCTTCTACAACCATATATTTTTATAGACCACTTGGTGTTCAATGAATCATGTGATTCCTATATATATCCATAACCAACTGTTTGCACACCTTTGGCTGCACATTTTCTTATTTGGCACCTTTCACAACTGAACTTCTGAGCCACCTTCCTGGCAACGAAGGATTTGTGTTTTAAAGTTATTACATTTTTTAATTTCATGTTTTTCTTTAAATCTGTTTGTGTTGTTCCATTTCTGATGAAGATTAGTATAATCGAAACAGCACTCCTTGTATCATAGTATACTTCTTTTTATTTTATATTTTATATAATATTAGTTATAGTTTCCTGCTGTTTGTGTGGAATCTGATACCTTATGTTGTCGACAGATGTTTTTTGGAGTGCCTCTACAAGATAACAGTGGAGACCAAAGTCTCGGGGACCCCGACGAGAGTTCGGAGGTTGGGGAGCTGAAAATTGACATCAGCGATGTACGGGACCTCCACGATGTCGGCGAAGGGTGATGCGATATTATTGTTCAGAAAGTGTATAGGAGAGTCGCTGGTTTGTTTCTTCAGAGATGATGTAAATACATTGTATATTGTTTAAACGATTGGTTGGTGTGAGTAGTTTGTGGATAAGTGAGGTCTGTGAATGTGTGAAGTGTGTTAAGGAGACGGAGAATGTCTTAGGGCATGACTGAGGAGTATGTTTGGGTTGTTTTGTATTGGGTGTGCTGAAGTGGGTCTGGGTGTGTATGTGTGTTTGTGTGTGTGTGTGTGTGTGAGAGAGAGAGAGAGAGAGAGAGAGAGAGAGAGAGAGAGTTTGGCAATGATTTAGTATGTAGGCATGTGTTTGAATGAGAAATACTCACAAGAATTCATGGTGTCAGTGTGAGTGGATGGATGTATGTGTCTGGTTTACAGATGTTTAAGAGAGTGCATGCATATTTGCATACAGGTAATTGTTTATGGGTAATTCATGTGTGGTCATCACTAGTTTGTGCATATGTCAGGTGTATGTTTCACATCATTGTATACATAATTCACAAAAGTGTGCATGATAGATTTGTGAATAATGCATACATGAAGGACATTGTTATAAATAATTCAGGTGTGTCTGAGTGTGCACACACATGCGGGTGTAGATAGATGAACATTACTGTGTTTGGACAAAGTATTGGATAATTCACATATTATTGTCATTGTTTTTATAAATAATTCAGACCTCCGTAATTGTTAATCATTTTATCAAGATGTCGTTATTTCCCCATTTGTCCCTTGAAGGTAGTTGAGTTGCTTTCCTTATTACATTGAAAATAACATGTATTTGGAGTCCTCTTAGTCCCACAATGAGCCTTTTGGCCCAGTTTGGTCCACCAAGGCCTGTTTACTAGTGTTAGTCATCCTACCAGTGTTAGTCATCCATGGTCCAGTATTGTTGTAAACAAATATATTGAGGGCTCCAGGTTCCCCAGGGGTACAAGCCAACCCATGTATTTCCACGTCCCTGTGTGTCATTGAAGTGACCATCTCTGCCGGTGACTAATGCTAGATCAAAGTGCACATCACTACACTATGACCTTAGCCATAAGGCAGAGAAGCAAGTAATTTTTTTTTCTTTTGGCGCTTGCTCCCTTTGAACTCAAGCGGAGTCCATACACACTACGTCTAGTTGCGCTGGATTGAATTTTGCGTGCGGATTAGTTTTCCTTATTACCAGTGTCCCTCCTCATCACGCGAACCCACTCAAACTTCAGAGTTCTTGTTATTTACGTTCCCAAGTCAACATCGAGATGTCAACAGTTTAGTCCAACTGTCCGGTGCAGGGGTTGAACCCCTTACCTCGGCATCAGCACACCGGATCTTTCAGAAAACATGTTCTTACCTATTTAGCCATAGTGACCTCCAGGCAAATATTTAAAATGATTTTGTCAGCTTTGGAAATGTGTGCATTGAGTTCAGTTTGGGATGTTTCAAATGTAACTGGAACTGGTAAAATGACAGCTAAACATTTGGTTGCAAGAGTGTCAAACATGAGCTATTTTGGCCTATAACTCCATGCAGTTGCCAACAAGCTCAAACTGACTGTTGCAGTGTTTGGATAGATTCATATTGACATCTGAAGAAATGATTTTAAAAAGCAGATTTTATTATTTCCCTTAGCAGTAATTGGATTATTCCAGCTGTTAAACAAGTTAGTTGCATATCCTTTACAGGATGTCCCATTCAACCAAAGAATTTTTTGGCAATTTAACATTCAGTAGTTTGCAATGGCTTTCTGAGTGGCCAACACTCATGCAATGGAAATTAATACAAGGCAGCCTGCTTCCAAATTCCCTCTGAGGCTGCGGGAATTTCCCCGTCCTTTAAGAGTTAAATGGGTCAGTTTGATTCTGACCACATAAGGCCATGGAGTATCTGTAGGTCCAGAAATGTAGGCCTGGCAATATGTCCCCAACATGCCACAGTTATGTGTGTGCGCATATATATATATATATATGTGTGTGTGTGTGTGCTTGTTTGCATGCATGCGTGCACATGCGCGTGTGCGGTTTTTTCCCCTGTATCCTATGCCATCAGCCCCAAACTCGGATTGATTTACTAGGGAATTTTAAGTTCAGTAGTTTGCCATTGCTATCTGAATGAGAAATACACATTTAAGTCCTACTGATTGGCATGTGTGTTGAACCTACAGCTCCACTGACTGCGAATGCGGACCTGTATATATGTACTCAAACTGGCAAGTAGGATACACACTGGGAACTAGGATTGAAACCCAAGAACTAAGATTCAAACCCAATAACTAGGGTTAAAACAGAACTAAACTGAAAACTAGGATTAAAACAGAACTAAACTGAGAACTAGGATTAAAACAACTAAACTGAGAACTAGGATTAAAACTTAGAACTAGGATTAAAACCATGAACTGGGATTAAAACAGAACTAGGATTAAAACTGGGAACAAGGATTACAACTGGAAGGTAGTATTCAAACTGGGAGGTAGTACTTAGCCTGGCAGATAGAATTCAAACTGGAGGTTAGAATTATTCAGACTGGCAGATAGAATTCAACTGGAGATTAAAATTATTCAGATTGGCAGATATAATTCAAACTGGAGGTTAGAATTATTCAAACTAGAAGATAGAAATCAAACTGGAATGTAGAATTCAAACTAGAAGATATAATTATTCAAACTCGAAGATATGATTATTCAAAACATGGGATAGAATACTGGAATGTAGAATTCAAACTGGAAGATAGAAATCAAACTTGAAGCTGAAATTATTCAGACTGGAAGATAGATTTCAGACTAAGTGATAGGATTGTATTCATCATTTGAATCCCCTTTGAACTTACAATCTGTTATGTAATATCTGTGATTTTACTGTCTGATAGTGAAGATCGTTTGTCCTGTGATGACTGTTTGTGTGTGATGATTGTGTGTGTTATGGATGTTTCTTGTTCTGCACTCAGAGAAAACCCTGTGCCTGTACTCATGGAAGAAATTACTTACCATACCATATAGTCCAAAGATTGGTTTGGAACATATTGCAGCACAAATCTAGTTTTGTGACTGTCCATAAACTTATTCTTGGGCCTTAATGTAGCTTCTCCTTGACTTTCACTCATCAATTCACGTCACGTCATCTAAGGATTGATATGAAGTGAAAAATATGGGTCTAGCAACATATACCCAATGCTTGAGTCCAGAACCCACATCACAGCACTTGGGACATACCATTAGGTGCTCCATCCTCATCTGCGACAACCAGTGAAGAGTCCCAGTACTAATAGTACCAGGAGCAATCTGTATGTCCGTCTGGCCTTTCCTTAGAGTTTTGAGTGTCGGTCAGATCCTCTGGTCACTTCCTGCAGCACCATTCTCCCCAAGCTATGATGATCTACCCCTCCTTCCACACTATACACACGATCCTAAAGGGTCCAGACCACACCTGTCTTATCATGCACAAATACCCCACCAAGCTGTGCAGACCCAACCAATCTGTCCGCTTGCTTGTTTCCCACCACACCAGCATGTCCTGGGGAAAAGATCCAACAAATGCTCTCTTATGTTTGATTACTGGATGGAAGCCTGTCTCTCTGCCTAAAGCATGTCTGTCTTCATCTTTCTTATCAGACTTTGTGAGTCTGTTACAATTGCGACATGCTTGTACTGTTTGTCCCCAAGCCAGCGGAACGCCATTGTGACTACCTCCACCTCCATTCTCTGACTAGATGTTGTGGTATCATATGCCAGGCTCTCCTGTACCAAATACCAGCAAACCAATCTTTACCATGAACCTTTAGGCACTGCTAAGGTATGTGAAAAGGTCCTTACTTATGAGGGTAAGTTAATAAGTAAGTCACAAATGGCTGCAGAAAAATAACTAAATATGATAACAACTTGAAACCAGTTTATTTTTATACATACATTGTCCCTTTATTTCTCAACATAATTTCCACCAACATTGATGCACTTATCCCATCGTTTTATCAGTTCTCCCAAACCCGCTGCATAGAACTGCGGGCTTTGTTTTCATTTACCTGCCATCCCACAGAACTGTGTGACTTATTTATTGACTCGCCCTCATAACTTTTTCTACCCAGCTATGCACCGCTTTACAGGATAAACATTTGTCAGTATATACACTAAAAACCCACCTTGGCGGAAGACATTTCATGAATGACGCCAAAGTTGAATTTGAAGTGAAAACATGGTTTAGAAAACAGAGCATGCAGTTCTATACAGCTGGTTTGGGAGGACTGATAAAACAATGGGATAAGTGCATCAATGTTGGTGTAAATTATGTTGAGAAATAAAGGGACAATGTATATATAAAAATAAACTGGTTTCAAGTTGTTATCATATTTAGTTATTTTTCTACTGCCATTTGTGACTTACTTATTAACTTACCCTCGTACTTACTACAGTAACACAACAGGATCAGCATTTTGTAAACTTGATGAACTCTCATCTTCTGAAAGACAAGAAAAGTTATGGCTGCAGCAGGATACAATAAGAAATAAAAACAGTTATGTTTGTGTAACTCCCGCCCAAAGTGAGAGATACTAAATACAGTCACCATGTACATACCTTACAACAAACTGCACTACAGCAAATGTAAATCAGAGGGGGAAATCCACAAACAAATAATAAAATAAAAATAAGTATACTACGGCACAATGAAGAACGTTTCAATTATACTAAAACACATCTAGAAAATCATGTGTTGTTCTTGAGGAAGAATAACATTTAAACATTTCATTGTGCCATAGTATACTTATTTTTATTTTATTATTTTTAAAATTTTCCTCCTGTGATTTAATACGCCATAGTGGAGTTCATTGTATGTATGTACACTATGTCTGTGTTTAGTATCTCTCACTTTTTGGCAGGAGTTACACATAACTTACTGTTTTTATTTCCTATTCTGAAAGATATGTTGCACACAGTTCTTTATCTTGTGGAATACCGCCCCGGCTTCAGCTCTCCCACATTTCACCTCTTTAGAAGTTGAGAATACCTGAATCTGTGAATTGTGTTTTAAACAATTTGTATACATGCTTATATGTTTGGCAGCCATGCTTGTTGGTGTGTGTTTTTTTTTTTTTTCATCTGTTGCCTTGCCTTGTATAGTTATGACAAATATAATTGATACCTTGATTCTGGCTTGATTTCTGATTGATTGATTGATTTGTACTTAAAATACATGGACAAATTCTTATTGATTGATTTGGTTAAGTAGAATTGACACCACTGTACTCAAACACACCTACATTCTGATCAATTGATTTGTTTAAGTAGAATTGACACTGTACTCAAATACACCTATATTCTGATAAATTGATTTGGTTAAGTAGAATTGACACAACTGTATCCAGAACACATCTATATTCTGATTCTGTGTTTTCAGAAAGTAGAATTGACACCACTGTACCCAGAACATATCTATATTATGATTCCATGTTTTCAGAAAGTAGAATTGACATCACTTTACCCAGAACACATCTACATTATGATTCTGTGTTTTCAGAAAGTAGAATTGACACAGCTGTACCCAGAACACATCTGCATTATGATTCCGTGTTTTCAGAAAGAAAAATTGACACCACTGTACCCAGAACACATCTATATTATTATTCCGTGTTTACAGAAGTAGAATTGACACACCTACAATCTGATTGCCTGCTCTGTGGTGACGGGCTTATGGACGCAATTCGTAACCCCACATACCTCGTTCAAAACACAGCTGTGGGCGATTTGGAAGCAGTGTTGGTTTCCCATACACAGGTTTGAGTGCCGGTTGTTCAGAAAGCAATGACAAATTACTGAATGTAAACTTGCCAAGAAATCATGAACAGCCAAATAAATGCTGGGGTTAATTGCAACTCTGTAAAGTATATGCATCTAACTTAAACATTCTGATTGATTGATTTGGTTAAGTACCTGGTGTTTATAAAGTCTCACTACACTTTTTAATGTAGGTCAAATTTGAAAAATTTAGTTGATATCATCAAAAAATGTGCTAAAAATTATTTAAATTAGTTACAATAGTCATATCTATGGTCTAACGCTGTTTTCAGGAAGCTGGAAAGTACCAATGAAGTATTCATTATAACAGGTATTGGAAATGTCTACCACGGGCTTAAAGACATGACTGGATATGTCTCTTCATATTGGCAAATACCTTCTACAATGTGTCTGTTGTTATTTCACTGTGTATCAACCGCCATTTCTAAACACTTTCTCAACCAAAAAAATTCTTTCTACCATTGAATACACCATTCTATTTGGAGTGCAAAGAATTATTCCAGCAGACAACACCCATTCGCTGCATATTGCTTCACAGTGGACTTTGGTGCACATTATTTGATGATGTTATGTACTTCATTTTTCAAATTCGTTCTACATACAAAGTGTAGTGAGACTTTACAAACACCCTGTAGAATTGACACCACTGCAATCAGGACACACACATTTTCTGATTGATTGAAGTAAAATTGACACCACTGCAGCAAGGTCACACCTCCATGTTCCCTGTCTCCCCAGCAGAAGCCATGATGTAGGGATGCTAACTGCCCTGTAGTGCAGTCATTGTGAATACAACTATGTTGTCCTCGCCAGCTACTTCCACAACTGTCAAAAAAAGCTGTCATTTACTGCCAATATAGTACCTTGCGGAGTATGGCAGAGGGGTCTTTCAGCCTGAGGAATTAAGGCTGCCTGGCTAGTGCAGTCGCCGCGAACTGTGCAAGTTAGGATTTTCTTTTTGCCCCCGACAGAAAAATATCCAACACCTTACCGAGGGATCGAACTCGGGTCATCCGAATGAGAGTCCGGCGTTCTAGCCACTCGGCCAGCCGTTCCATAAGTGATGACCAAATGAAAAATGTCTTAGTTGGGTTGTTTCATCCTCATGCCTTTAGCAACCTGCCATAACTGAAGTCTTTTGCTTTTTTTAAGCATCCTCAGGTCCTTCATAACTGTTGCCCTTGAGGGCCGAGTATTAGCTTGTTCATTACTTCGGACCGTGAATGACCTGGGCAGAAGATCCATGTAATCTATGGAAAACATCACCATCATGTGATTGCAACGTGGCATAGATGTCCATGTCTCTCCACAGATCTTGGTCCTTGGTGTTATGGATCAGTCTTAATGATGATATTCCTCCATGTCACAGTCTTACATCATCAAACATCCTGTCTGACATTCTGCTTCTGCCTCTTCTACACCTGATATTTCCAGTCGTCACGATGTTGTTAATCTCTCTACTCATTTTATGACTTTTGAAAACTGTTTGTCTCCTTCTTATAGTTGTGTATAATGTTCTGCTTTGATTAGCTTCTGCCCTGCAATTGTTATTAGTTATTGAGGCCTTCGAAGATATTCGCAACATTTGTAGTTACTCAGGCCTTCAAAGTTATTTGCAACATTTGTAGTTACTCTGACCTCAAAAGGTATTCTCAACATTTGTCTCAGAAACCACATCACCGCTGCCTCCTAGCTCTTCCTAATTCCTGTGTTCACATACCATGATTCACTGCTTACACTGGAACAGGTTCGATATAACGTTTTAATACTCTCTTTTGGACTTCCTTTGAAAGTGATTTAGTGGAAATGAACAGATTCGTTTCTACATCTTTACCATTCATACCGCACCCAGCCGAGTCAGACCTTTCAGGGTCTCATCTCATCTCATCTCATCAACTCATCTCATCTTGTTCCTCTTATAACTTGCAGTGTTTAGGAGAAGCATAAACAGCGGGAGAGTGCCCGTTTATGGGCTTCATATGTCAAGATTCTCATGGACTTATTCCCTCTGTCCATAGTTTACGTGGTCAGCCTTTTCTTTTATTCCCATTTGGTCTAATTATTGCTTGTTGTGGTTTACTGTTAGTTGGTAGCCAAGTTATATGAGCAGACCATTTAACTTGCTGTTTTCTCATGAAATCTAGCACCGCTAAAACCACCACTTTAGTCGTGATTTCTTCATGTCTGATTTTCTCTCTTTGTTTTTTTTGGTTCTTTTTTAAATTAAACACATCTATTTATTGTATATGCAAATAAAGTGTTTACACTTTTAGTACAGCAATCAATCCACAGACCTCTGAAGGTTTGCTTGACTAGCAAACCCAGTTCGTGGAAAGTCCGAACTGAAAGCTCACTGAATGAATGTTGTCTGCAGACTGATCTCTCCTAGTTGGCGTGGGAGCGGCCTGGGGTGAACGAAATGCCCTATATATGGAAGTGAGGAAGTGATACAGCCATGCGCAGGACGTGAAGATTCCTTGGCTGAGCCCTGTACCACAGTGCCAATCTCAACAGTATTGCCTGAAGCCACATCTGCAGATGTCAAGGCCATATTTCCTGATTAGACCATGGGAATTTTTGCAGACTGGACTTGATCGAGATCCAAGTCCACATTTGCGAGGGTGACAGTACCACATTGATGTAACACCCATCTTGCTCGGTGTCAGCGCAGCAGAGAAAGAACGATATTCTCAGGTGGTCAGAATACGTTTATGTATGATTTTCTCTCTTCCTTTTGTTTTTTTGGTTCAAGTTAATAATTATTTATTGATAAATTTATGCAGTCAGCACACAGGCACCACCGACTTCCTTGATTCTCCTTTCTGCAACTTTGCTGAAGAACTTGGTCTTGACAATCACTGGCCTCTCAGCTAGATTACCTTTACGCAAGACCTTGTAATAATCAGCCTGGATGACATTGATGACTGGTGCTTCTCGGTCTGCTGGTCCAGGTATCTGGCTTTGGACTGCTCACTCAACATGACCACAGCTTGTCCACATTGATGACTGGTGCTTCTCAGTCTGCTGGTCCAGGTATCTGGCTCTGGACTGCTCACTCAACAGTGACCACAGCTTGTCCACATTGATGACTGGTGCTTCTCAGTCTGCTGGTCCAGGTATCTGGCTGTGGAATGCTCACTCAACATGACCACAGTTTGTCCACATTGATGACTGGTGCTTCTCAGTCTGCTGGTCCAGGTATCTGGCTCTGGACTGCTCACTCAACAGTGACCACAGTTTGTCCACATTGATGACTGGTGCTTCTCAGTCTGCTGGTCCAGGTATCTGGCTGTGGACTGCTCACTCAACATGACCACAGTTTGTCCACATTGATGACTGGTGCTTCTCAGTCTGCTGGTCCAGGTATCTGGCTCTGGACTGCTCACTCAACATGACCACAGTTTGTCCACATTGATGACTGGTGCTTCTCAGTCTGCTGGTCCAGGTATCTGGCTCTGGACTGCTCACTCAACATGACCACAGCTTGTCCACATTGATGACTGGTGCTTCTCAGTCTGCTGGTCCAGGTATCTGGCTCTGGACTGCTCACTCAACATGACCACAGTTTGTCCACATTGATGACTGGTGCTTCTCGGTCTGCTGGTCCAGGTATCTGGCTCTGGACTGCTCACTCAACATGACCACAGTTTGTCCACATTGATGACTGGTGCTTCTCGGTCTGCTGGTCCAGGTATCTGGCTCTGGACTGCTCACTCAACATGACCACAGTTTGTCCACATTGATGACTGGTGCTTCTCGGTCTGCTGGTCCAGGTATCTGGCTGTGGACTGCTCACTCAACAGTGACCACAGCTTGTCCACATTGATGACTGGTGCTTCTCGGTCTGCTGGTCCAGGTATCTGGCTGTGGACTGCTCACTCAACAGTGACCACAGCTTGTCCACATTGATGACTGGTGCTTCTCAGTCTGCTGGTCCAGGTATCTGGCTGTGGACTGCTCACTCAACATGACCACAGCTTGTCCACATTGATGACTGGTGCTTCTCAGTCTGCTGGTCCAGGTATCTGGCTCTGGACTGCTCACTCAACAGTGACCACAGCTTGTCCACATTGATGACTGGTGCTTCTCAGTCTGCTGGTCCAGGTATCTGGCTGTGGACTGCTCACTCAGCAGTGACCACAGCTTGTCCACATCGATGGATGGGCTGTGGAATTTGCTGTTGGTCTTGTGGTTGAATCTCATACCCACTTTGCCAAAGTAACCAGGATCTAGATACACTGAGGGTGTAAATCAGACCCAGTTGTAACTCCTGTGTGTAGAGTCTCTGATGATCACAGAAGGATACAGTTGCAGCTTCTGCTTCCATCCTCTCACTGGCTACGGTTGTTCCACATGCTCCAATGTGCTCAGCCAAGATCTGTGTTTGACATCCAGCAGCTGTCCCCACCCTGCCATCTCAGCGTGAAGGACAGACCTATTGGAATATGTATTTCTATCATGCACTCTATAGTTTACTTTCCTTTGGTGAGCTGCTATTTATTCTCTCCCTTGGCACCACTCTTCTGGTATAATTATCTTCAGAATTGACTATCTATTGGTGAGCTGTTATTTATTGTCTCCCTTGTCACCACTCTTCTGGTATAATTATCTTCAGAAATGACTATCTATTGGTGAGCTGTTATTTATTGTCTCCCTTGTCACCACTCTTCTGGTATAATTATCTTCAGAATTGACTATCTATTGGTGAGCTGTTATTTATTGCTTCCCTTGGCAGCAATCTTTGGTATAATTATCTTCAGAATTGACTATCTATTGGTGAGCTGTTATTTATTGTCTCCCAGTACACCAGTCTCTGCAATACCTGACAAACACATGCGCACACACATTTACAAACACATATAATAGTTTGTTGTGTCCTGGCTCAAATTAATCATCTTGTCCCCCAAGTGACTCTGCTCAATGTTGGCAAAGTATGCAGTTGCTGGGGAAATCCTGATACTACCAAATAGCAAGGATAATGCTATTTTTTTTAAAAACACTACAACAAACAGAGGTCCTTGTCACACACTGCTACACTAACTACAGCTTCATGTCACATACAGTTACAATAACTACACCTTGTCACATACTGCTACAATAACTACAGCTTGTCACATACTGTTACAATAACTACAGCTTGTCACATACTGTTACAATAACTACAGCTTCACATCACATACTGTTACAATAACTACAGCTTGTCACATATTGTTACAATAACTACAGCTTGTTGTCACATACTGTTACAGTAACTACAGCTTGTAGTTACAGTAACTACAGCTTGTCACATACTGTTACAATAACTACAGCTTCACATCACATATTGCTACAATAACTACAGCTTGTTGTCACATACTGCTACAATAACTACAGCTTGTCACATACTGCTACAATAACTACAGCTTCACATCACATATTGCTACAATAACTACAGCTTGTCACATACTGCTGCAATAACTACAGCTTGTCACATACTGTTACAATAACTACAGCTTGTCACATATTGCTACAATAACTACATCTTGTCACACACTGCTACAATAACTACAGCTTGTTGTCACATACTGCTACAATAACTACAACTTGTTGTCACATACTGCTACAATAACTACAGCTTGTTGTCACATACTGTTACAATAACTACAGCTTGTCACATACTGCTACAATAACTACAGCTTGTTGTCACTTACTGCTACAATAACTACAGCTTGTTGTCACATACTGCTATAATAACTACAGCTTGTCATATACTGTTACAATAACTACAGCTTGTTATCACATACTGCTACAATAACTACATCTTGTTGTCACACACTGCTACAATAACTACAGCTTGTTGTCACATACTGCTACAATAAACAGCTTGTTGTCACACACTGCTACAATAACTACAGCTTGTTGTCACATATTGCTACAATAACTACAGCTTCATGTCACATACAGTTACAATAACTACAGCTTGTCACACACTGCTACAATAACTACAGCTTGTTGTCACATATTGCTACAATAACTACAGCTTCATGTCGCATACAGTTACAATAACTACAGCTTGTCACATACTGTTACAATAACTACAGCTTGTCACATACTGCTACAATAACTACAGCTTGTCACATACTGCTACAATAACTACAGCTTGTCACACACTGCTACAATAACTACATCTTGTTGTCACACACTGCTACAATAAACAGCTTGTTGTCACATACTGCTACAATAACTACAGCTTGTCAAATATTGCTACAATAACTACAGCTTGTCACACTGCTACAATAACTACACCTTGTTGTCACATACTGTTACAATAACTACAGCTTGTAGTCACATATTGCTACAATAACTACATCTTGTTGTCACACACTGCTACAATAACTAAAGCTTGTTGTCACATACTGCTACAATAAACAGCTTGTTGTCACACACTGCTACAATAACTACAGCTTGTTGTCACATATTGCTACAATAACTAGAGCTTCATGTCACATACAGTTACAATAACTACAGCTTGTCACACACTGCTACAATAACTACAGCTTGTTGTCACATATTGCTACAATAACTACAGCTTCATGTCACATACAGTTACAATAACTACAGCTTGTCACACACTGCTACAATAACTACAGCTTGTTGTCACATATTGTTACAATAACTACAGCTTCATGTCACATACAGTTACAATAACTACAGCTTGTCACACACTGCTACAATAACTACAGCTTGTTGTCACATATTGCTACAATAACTACAGCTTCATGTCACATATAGTTACAATAACTACAGCTTCATGTCACATACAGTTACAACAACTACAGCTTGTCACATACTGCTACAATAACTACAGCTTGTCACATACTGCTACAATAACTACAGCTTGTTACATACTGCTACAATAACTACAGCTTGTTGTCACATACTGTTACAGTAACTACAGCTTGTCACACACTGCTACAGTAACTACAGCTTGTTGTCACATACTGTTACAGTAACTACAGATTGTGACATACTGCTACAATAACTACACCTTGTTGTCACACACTGCTACAATAACTACAGTTTGTTGTCAAATATTGCTACAATAACTACAGCTTGTCACACACTGCTACAATAACTACACCTTGTTGTCACATACTGTTACAATAACTACAGCTTGTAGTCACATATTACTACAATAACTACATCTTGTCACACACTGCTACAATAACTACAGCTTGTTGTCACATACTGCTACAATAACTACAGCTTGTTGTCACATACTGTTACAATAACTACAGCTTGTCACATACTGCTACAATAACTACAGCTTGTTGTCACACACTGCTACAAGAACTACAGCTTGTTGTCACATACTGCTACAATAACTACAGCTTGTCACATACTGTTACAATAACTACAGCTTGTTATCACATACTGCTACAATAACTACAGCTTGTTGTCACATACTGCTACAATAACTACAGCTTGTTGTCACACACTGCTACAAGAACTACAGCTTGTTGTCACATACTGCTACAATAACTACAGCTTGTCACATACTGCTACAATAACTACAGCTTGTTGTCACATACTGTTACAGTAAATACAGCTTGTCACATACTGCTACAATAAATACAGCTTGTTGTTACATACTGTTACAGTAACTACAGATTGTCACATACTGCTACAATAACTACAGCTTGTTGTCACACACTGCTACAATAACTACAGCTTGTTGTCAAATATTGCTACAATAACTACAGCTTGTCACACACTGCTACAATAACAACACCTTGTTGTCACATACTGTTACAATAACTACAGCTTGTAGTCACATATTGCTACAATAACTACATCTTGTCACACACTGCTACAATAACTACAGCTTGTTGTCACATACTGCTACAATAACTACAACTTGTCACATACTGCTACAATAACTACAGCTTGTTGTCACATACTGTTACAATAACTACAGCTTGTCACATACTGCTACAATAACTACAGCTTGTTGTCACTTACTGCTACAATAACTACAGCTTGTTGTCACATACTGCTATAATAACTACAGCTTGTCATATACTGTTACAATAACTACAGCTTGTTATCACATACTGCTACAATAACTACAGCTTGTTGTCACATATTGCTACAATAACTACATCTTGTCACATACTGTTACAATAACTACAGCTTGTTATCACATACTGCTACAATAACTACAGCTTGTTGTCACATACTGCTACAATAACTACAGCTTGTCACATACTGCTACAATAACTACAGCTTGTCACATACTGCTACAATAACTACAGCTTGTTGTCACATACTGTTACAGTAACTACAGCTTGTCACACACTGCTACAATAACTACAGCTTGTTGTCACATACTGTTACAGTAACTACAGATTGTCACATACTGCTACAATAACTACAGCTTGTTGTCACACACTGCTACAATAACTACAGCTTGTTGTCAAATATTGCTACAATAACTACAGCTTGTCCCACACTGCTACAATAACTACACCTTGTTGTCACATACTGTTACAATAACTACAGCTTGTAGTCACATATTGCTACAATAACTACATCTTGTCACACACTGCTACAATAACTACAGTTTGTTGTCACATACTGCTACAATAACTACAGCTTGTTGTCACATACTGCTACAATAACTACAGCTTGTTGTCACATACTGTTACAATAACTACAGCTTGTCACATACTGCTACAATAACTACAGCTTGTTGTCACACACTGCTACAAGAACTACAGCTTGTTGTCACATACTGCTACAATAACTACAGCTTGTCACATACTGTTACAATAACTACAGCTTGTTATCACATACTGCTACAATAACTACAGCTTGTTGTCACATACTGCTACAATAACTACATCTTGTCACATTCTGTTAAATAACTACAGCTTGTTATCACATACTGCTGCAATAACTACATCTTGTCACATTCTGCTACAATAACTACAGCTTGTTGTCACATACTGCTACAATAACTACAGCTTGTTGTCACATACTGCTACAATAACTACAGCTTGTCACATACTGTTACAATAACTACAGCTTGTTGTCACATATTGCTACAATAACTACAGCTTGTCACATACTGCTACAATAACTACAGCTTGTCACATACTGTTACACACATACTGTTACAATAACTACAGCTTGTTATCACATACTGCTACAATAACTACAGCTTGTTGTCACATACTGCTACAATAACTACAGCTTGTCACATTCTGTTACAATAACTACAGCTTGTTATCACATACTGCTACAATAACTACATCTTGTCACATTCTGCTACAATAACTACAGCTTGTTGTCACATACTGCTACAATAACTACAGCTTGTCACATACTGTTACAATAACTACATCTTGTTGTCACACACTGCTACAATAACTACAGCTTGTAGTCACATATTGCTACAATAACTACATCTTGTTGTCACACACTGCTACAATAACTACAGCTTGTTGTCACATACTGCTACAATAAACAGCTTGTTGTCACACACTGCTACAATAACTACAGCTTGTTGTCACATATTGCTACAATAACTACAGCTTCATGTCACATACAGTTACAATAACTACAGCTTGTCACACACTGCTACAATAACTACAGCTTGTTGTCACATATTGCTACAATAACTACAGCTTCATGTCACATACAGTTACAATAACTACAGCTTGTCACATACTGTTACAATAACTACAGCTTGTCACATACTGCTACAATAACTACAGCTTGTCACATACTGCTATAATAAGTACAACTTGTCACACACTGCTACAATAACTACATCTTGTTGTCACATACTGCTACAATAACTACAGCTTGTTGTCACACACTGCTACAATAACTACAGTAACTACAGCTTGTCACACACTGCTACAATAACTACAGCTTGTTGTCACATACTGTTACAGTAACTACAGATTGTCACATACTGCTACAATAACTACAGCTTGTTGTCACACACTGCTACAATAACTACAGCTTGTTGTCAAATATTGCTACAATAACTACAGCTTGTCCCACACTGCTACAATAACTACACCAAGCTGTAGTTATTGTAGCAGTATGTGACAACAAGCTGTAGTTATTGTAGCAGTATGTGATAACAAGCTGTAGTTATTGTAACAGAATGTGACAAGATGTAGTTATTGTAGCAGTATGTGACAAGAAGCTGTAGTTATTGTAGCAGTATGTGATAACAAGCTGTAGTTATTGTAACAGTATGTGACAAGCTGTAGTTATTGTAGCAGTATGTGACAACAAGCTGTAGTTCTTGTAGCAGTGTGTGACAACAAGCTGTAGTTCTTGTAGCAGTATGTGACAAGCTGTAGTTATTGTAACAGTATGTGACAACAAGCTGTAGTTATTGTAGCAGTATGTGACAACAAGCTGTAGTTATTGTAGCAGTATGTGACAACAAGCTGTAGTTATTGTAGCAGTGTGTGACAACAAGCTGTAGTTATTGTAGCAGTATGTGACAATCTGTAGTTACTGTAACAGTATGTGACAACAAGCTGTAGTTATTGTAGCAGTGTGTGACAAGCTGTAGTTATTGTAGCAATATTTGACAACAAGCTGTAGTTATTGTAGCAGTGTGTGACAACAAGCTGTAGTTATTGTAGCAGCATGTGACAATCTGTAGTTACTGTAACAGTATGTGACAACAAGCTGTAGTTATTGTAGCAGTGTGTGACAAGCTGTAGTTATTGTAGCAGTATGTGACAAGCTGTAGTTATTGTAGCAGTATGTGACAACAAGCTGTAGTTAATGTAGCAGTATGTGACAACAAGCTGTAGTTATTGTAACAGTATGTGACAAGCTGTAGTTATTGTAACAGTATGTGACAACAAGCTGTAGTTATTGTAGCAGTATGTGACAACAAGCTGTAGTTATTGTAGCAGTATGTGACAAGCTGTAGTTATTGTAGCAGTATGTGACAAGCTGTAGTTATTGTAACAGTATGTGACAACAAGCTGTAGTTATTGTAGCAGTATGTGACAAGCTGTAGTTATTGTAGCAGTATGTGACAACAAGCTGTAGTTATTGTAACAGTATGTGACAAGCTGTAGTTATTGTAGCAGTATGTGACAACAAGCTGTAGTTATTGTAGCAGTATGTGACAAGCTGTAGTTATTGTAGCAGTATGTGACAACAAGCTGTAGTTATTGTAACAGTATGTGACAAGCTGTAGTTATTGTAGCAGTATGTGACAAGCTGTAGTTATTGTAGCAATATGTGACAAAAAGCTGTAGTTATTGTAACAGTATGTGACAAGCTGTAGTTATTGTAGCAGTATGTGACAACAAGCTGTAGTTATTGTAGCAGTATGTGACAACAAGCTGTAGTTATTGTAGCAGAATGTGACAAGATGTAGTTATTGTAGCAGTATGTGATAACAAGCTGTAGTTATTGTAACAGAATGTGACAAGATGTAGTTATTGTAGCAGTATGTGACAACAAGCTGTAGTTATTGTAGCAGTATGTGATAACAAGCTGTAGTTATTGTAACAGTATTGACAAGCTGTAGTTATTGTAACTGTATGTGACATGAAGCTGTAGTTATTGTAACAATATGTGACAACAAGCTGTAGTTATTGTAGCAGTGTGTGACAAGCTGTAGTTATTGTAACTGTATGTGACATGAAGCTGTAGTTATTGTAGCAATATGTGACAACAAGCTGTAGTTATTGTAGCAGTGTGTGACAAGCTGTAGTTATTGTAACTGTATGTGACATGAAGCTGTAGTTATTGTAGCAATATGTGACAACAAGCTGTAGTTATTGTAGCAGTGTGTGACAACAAGCTGTTTATTGTAGCAGTATGTGACAACAATAACTACAGCTTGTCACATACTGCTACAATAACTACAGCTTGTTACATACTGCTACAATAACTACAGCTTGTTGTCACATACTGTTACAGTAACTACAGCTTGTCACACACTGCTACAGTAACTACAGCTTGTTGTCACATACTGTTACAGTAACTACAGATTGTGACATACTGCTACAATAACTACAGCTTGTTGTCACACACTGCTACAATAACTACAGTTTGTTGTCAAATATTGCTACAATAACTACAGCTTGTCACACACTGCTACAATAACTACACCTTGTTGTCACATACTGTTACAATAACTACAGCTTGTAGTCACATATTACTACAATAACTACATCTTGTTGTCACACACTGCTACAATAACTACAGCTTGTTGTGACATATTGCTACAATAACTACATCTTGTCACACACTGCTACAATAACTACAGCTTGTTGTCACATACTGCTACAATAACTACAGCTTGTTGTCACATACTGCTACAATAACTACAGCTTGTCACATACTGCTACAATAACTACAGCTTGTTATCACATACTGCTACAATAACTACAGCTTGTTGTCACATACTGCTACAATAACTACAGCTTGTTGTCACACACTGCTACAATAACTACAGCTTGTTGTCACATATTGCTACAATAACTACATCTTGTTGTCACATACAGTTACAATAACTACAGCTTGTCACATACTGCTACAATAACTACACCTTGTCACATACTGCTACAATAACTACAACTTGTCACATACTGCTACAATAACTACAGCTTGTTGTCACATACTGTTACAGTAACTACAGCTTGTCACATACTGCTACAATAAATACAGCTTGTTGTTACATACTGTTACAGTAACTACAGATTGTCACATACTGCTACAATAACTACAGCTTGTTGTCACACACTGCTACAATAACTACAGCTTGTTGTCAAATATTGCTACAATAACTACAGCTTGTCACACACTGCTACAATAACAACACCTTGTTGTCACATACTGTTACAATAACTACAGCTTGTAGTCACATATTGCTACAATAACTACATCTTGTCACACACTGCTACAATAACTACAGCTTGTTGTCACATACTGCTACAATAACTACAACTTGTTGTCACATACTGCTACAATAACTACAGCTTGTTGTCACATACTGTTACAATAACTACAGCTTGTCACATACTGCTACAATAACTACAGCTTGTTGTCACTTACTGCTACAATAACTACAGCTTGTTGTCACATACTGCTATAATAACTACAGCTTGTCATATACTGTTACAATAACTACAGCTTGTTATCACATACTGCTACAATAACTACAGCTTGTTGTCACATATTGCTACAATAACTACATCTTGTCACATACTGTTACAATAACTACAGCTTGTTATCACATACTGCTACAATAACTACAGCTTGTTGTCACATACTGCTACAATAACTACAGCTTGTCACATACTGCTACAATAACTACAGCTTGTCACATACTGCTACAATAACTACAGCTTGTTGTCACATACTGTTACAGTAACTACAGCTTGTCACACACTGCTACAATAACTACAGCTTGTTGTCACATACTGTTACAGTAACTACAGATTGTCACATACTGCTACAATAACTACAGCTTGTTGTCACACACTGCTACAATAACTACAGCTTGTTGTCAAATATTGCTACAATAACTACAGCTTGTCCCACACTGCTACAATAACTACACCTTGTTGTCACATACTGTTACAATAACTACAGCTTGTAGTCACATATTGCTACAATAACTACATCTTGTCACACACTGCTACAATAACTACAGTTTGTTGTCACATACTGCTACAATAACTACAGCTTGTTGTCACATACTGCTACAATAACTACAGCTTGTTGTCACATACTGTTACAATAACTACAGCTTGTCACATACTGCTACAATAACTACAGCTTGTTGTCACACACTGCTACAAGAACTACAGCTTGTTGTCACATACTGCTACAATAACTACAGCTTGTCACATACTGTTACAATAACTACAGCTTGTTATCACATACTGCTACAATAACTACAGCTTGTTGTCACATACTGCTACAATAACTACATCTTGTCACATTCTGTTAAATAACTACAGCTTGTTATCACATACTGCTGCAATAACTACATCTTGTCACATTCTGCTACAATAACTACAGCTTGTTGTCACATACTGCTACAATAACTACAGCTTGTTGTCACATACTGCTACAATAACTACAGCTTGTCACATACTGTTACAATAACTACAGCTTGTTGTCACATATTGCTACAATAACTACAGCTTGTCACATACTGCTACAATAACTACAGCTTGTCACATACTGTTACACACATACTGTTACAATAACTACAGCTTGTTATCACATACTGCTACAATAACTACAGCTTGTTGTCACATACTGCTACAATAACTACAGCTTGTCACATTCTGTTACAATAACTACAGCTTGTTATCACATACTGCTACAATAACTACATCTTGTCACATTCTGCTACAATAACTACAGCTTGTTGTCACATACTGCTACAATAACTACAGCTTGTCACATACTGTTACAATAACTACATCTTGTTGTCACACACTGCTACAATAACTACAGCTTGTAGTCACATATTGCTACAATAACTACATCTTGTTGTCACACACTGCTACAATAACTACAGCTTGTTGTCACATACTGCTACAATAAACAGCTTGTTGTCACACACTGCTACAATAACTACAGCTTGTTGTCACATATTGCTACAATAACTACAGCTTCATGTCACATACAGTTACAATAACTACAGCTTGTCACACACTGCTACAATAACTACAGCTTGTTGTCACATATTGCTACAATAACTACAGCTTCATGTCACATACAGTTACAATAACTACAGCTTGTCACATACTGTTACAATAACTACAGCTTGTCACATACTGCTACAATAACTACAGCTTGTCACATACTGCTATAATAAGTACAACTTGTCACACACTGCTACAATAACTACATCTTGTTGTCACATACTGCTACAATAACTACAGCTTGTTGTCACACACTGCTACAATAACTACAGTAACTACAGCTTGTCACACACTGCTACAATAACTACAGCTTGTTGTCACATACTGTTACAGTAACTACAGATTGTCACATACTGCTACAATAACTACAGCTTGTTGTCACACACTGCTACAATAACTACAGCTTGTTGTCAAATATTGCTACAATAACTACAGCTTGTCCCACACTGCTACAATAACTACACCAAGCTGTAGTTATTGTAGCAGTATGTGACAACAAGCTGTAGTTATTGTAGCAGTATGTGATAACAAGCTGTAGTTATTGTAACAGAATGTGACAAGATGTAGTTATTGTAGCAGTATGTGACAAGAAGCTGTAGTTATTGTAGCAGTATGTGATAACAAGCTGTAGTTATTGTAACAGTATGTGACAAGCTGTAGTTATTGTAGCAGTATGTGACAACAAGCTGTAGTTCTTGTAGCAGTGTGTGACAACAAGCTGTAGTTCTTGTAGCAGTATGTGACAAGCTGTAGTTATTGTAACAGTATGTGACAACAAGCTGTAGTTATTGTAGCAGTATGTGACAACAAGCTGTAGTTATTGTAGCAGTATGTGACAACAAGCTGTAGTTATTGTAGCAGTGTGTGACAACAAGCTGTAGTTATTGTAGCAGTATGTGACAATCTGTAGTTACTGTAACAGTATGTGACAACAAGCTGTAGTTATTGTAGCAGTGTGTGACAAGCTGTAGTTATTGTAGCAATATTTGACAACAAGCTGTAGTTATTGTAGCAGTGTGTGACAACAAGCTGTAGTTATTGTAGCAGCATGTGACAATCTGTAGTTACTGTAACAGTATGTGACAACAAGCTGTAGTTATTGTAGCAGTGTGTGACAAGCTGTAGTTATTGTAGCAGTATGTGACAAGCTGTAGTTATTGTAGCAGTATGTGACAACAAGCTGTAGTTAATGTAGCAGTATGTGACAACAAGCTGTAGTTATTGTAACAGTATGTGACAAGCTGTAGTTATTGTAACAGTATGTGACAACAAGCTGTAGTTATTGTAGCAGTATGTGACAACAAGCTGTAGTTATTGTAGCAGTATGTGACAAGCTGTAGTTATTGTAGCAGTATGTGACAAGCTGTAGTTATTGTAACAGTATGTGACAACAAGCTGTAGTTATTGTAGCAGTATGTGACAAGCTGTAGTTATTGTAGCAGTATGTGACAACAAGCTGTAGTTATTGTAACAGTATGTGACAAGCTGTAGTTATTGTAGCAGTATGTGACAACAAGCTGTAGTTATTGTAGCAGTATGTGACAAGCTGTAGTTATTGTAGCAGTATGTGACAACAAGCTGTAGTTATTGTAACAGTATGTGACAAGCTGTAGTTATTGTAGCAGTATGTGACAAGCTGTAGTTATTGTAGCAATATGTGACAAAAAGCTGTAGTTATTGTAACAGTATGTGACAAGCTGTAGTTATTGTAGCAGTATGTGACAACAAGCTGTAGTTATTGTAGCAGTATGTGACAACAAGCTGTAGTTATTGTAGCAGAATGTGACAAGATGTAGTTATTGTAGCAGTATGTGATAACAAGCTGTAGTTATTGTAACAGAATGTGACAAGATGTAGTTATTGTAGCAGTATGTGACAACAAGCTGTAGTTATTGTAGCAGTATGTGATAACAAGCTGTAGTTATTGTAACAGTATTGACAAGCTGTAGTTATTGTAACTGTATGTGACATGAAGCTGTAGTTATTGTAACAATATGTGACAACAAGCTGTAGTTATTGTAGCAGTGTGTGACAAGCTGTAGTTATTGTAACTGTATGTGACATGAAGCTGTAGTTATTGTAGCAATATGTGACAACAAGCTGTAGTTATTGTAGCAGTGTGTGACAAGCTGTAGTTATTGTAACTGTATGTGACATGAAGCTGTAGTTATTGTAGCAATATGTGACAACAAGCTGTAGTTATTGTAGCAGTGTGTGACAACAAGCTGTTTATTGTAGCAGTATGTGACAACAATAACTACAGCTTGTCACATACTGCTACAATAACTACAGCTTGTTACATACTGCTACAATAACTACAGCTTGTTGTCACATACTGTTACAGTAACTACAGCTTGTCACACACTGCTACAGTAACTACAGCTTGTTGTCACATACTGTTACAGTAACTACAGATTGTGACATACTGCTACAATAACTACAGCTTGTTGTCACACACTGCTACAATAACTACAGTTTGTTGTCAAATATTGCTACAATAACTACAGCTTGTCACACACTGCTACAATAACTACACCTTGTTGTCACATACTGTTACAATAACTACAGCTTGTAGTCACATATTACTACAATAACTACATCTTGTTGTCACACACTGCTACAATAACTACAGCTTGTTGTGACATATTGCTACAATAACTACATCTTGTCACACACTGCTACAATAACTACAGCTTGTTGTCACATACTGCTACAATAACTACAGCTTGTTGTCACATACTGCTACAATAACTACAGCTTGTCACATACTGCTACAATAACTACAGCTTGTTATCACATACTGCTACAATAACTACAGCTTGTTGTCACATACTGCTACAATAACTACAGCTTGTTGTCACACACTGCTACAATAACTACAGCTTGTTGTCACATATTGCTACAATAACTACATCTTGTTGTCACATACAGTTACAATAACTACAGCTTGTCACATACTGCTACAATAACTACACCTTGTCACATACTGCTACAATAACTACAACTTGTCACATACTGCTACAATAACTACAGCTTGTTGTCACATACTGTTACAGTAACTACAGCTTGTCACATACTGCTACAATAAATACAGCTTGTTGTTACATACTGTTACAGTAACTACAGATTGTCACATACTGCTACAATAACTACAGCTTGTTGTCACACACTGCTACAATAACTACAGCTTGTTGTCAAATATTGCTACAATAACTACAGCTTGTCACACACTGCTACAATAACAACACCTTGTTGTCACATACTGTTACAATAACTACAGCTTGTAGTCACATATTGCTACAATAACTACATCTTGTCACACACTGCTACAATAACTACAGCTTGTTGTCACATACTGCTACAATAACTACAACTTGTTGTCACATACTGCTACAATAACTACAGCTTGTCACATACTGCTACAATAACTACAGCTTGTTGTCACATACTGTTACAATAACTACAGCTTGTCACATACTGCTACAATAACTACAGCTTGTTGTCACATACTGTTACAATAACTACACCTTGTCACATACTGCTACAATAACTACAGCTTGTTGTCACATACTGTTACAATAACTACAGCTTGTCACATACTGCTACAATAACTACAGCTTGTTGTCACTTACTGCTACAATAACTACAGCTTGTTGTCACATACTGCTATAATAACTACAGCTTGTCATATACTGTTACAATAACTACAGCTTGTTATCACATACTGCTACAATAACTACAGCTTGTTGTCACATATTGCTACAATAACTACATCTTGTCACATACTGTTACAATAACTACAGCTTGTTATCACATACTGCTACAATAACTACAGCTTGTTGTCACATACTGCTACAATAACTACAGCTTGTCACATACTGCTACAATAACTACAGCTTGTCACATACGGCTGCAACAACCATAGTTTACTGTCGCATACTGCTACAATAACCAGGCTTGATGTATGTGACAGGAAACTGTGGTTGTAGAAAAACGAAAAGGAGAGGGTAGGTAAAACAAAGGAAAATAGTTTTCCTATGTTTCAAGGGTTTCGTGCCAAGACACGAGAAATTTCTAGAGAGATCTGAAGCATTGGGTTGGGACATTGGTCAACAGTTTCACAGCATGTATCACAACATGAACAGCCGCCTCGCAACATGAGCAAGCGCCTCAAAACATGAACAGTCGCTTAAAAATGTGAATACGGCATTACGGAATGAACAACCGCGTTACAATCTGAATAACCTCCTGACAACTCAACACCAACAAATGCAACTCAACACACACAATCACAACTCAACACACAATCACAACTCGATACACACAGTCACAATTCAACACAATCACAACCCAATAAACCCAATCACACTCAACACAAAGATTCGCCCCTCCGCGCCCCACCAAGAAATCCACAACTCCAGGGTAGACACACCACCATACGAACCTGCGGAAAAGCCACACAACCCCCACCTGTTTCAAGAGATTACTCACTTGTCAACTCGCTGTAGTTTTCACTTTGGAATCTGCGAGCATCGGTTAGCGACACCAACCGTCTGTGATGTTGTACAGGTGAATGTGAACATTTTACAAGAACATTCACGCGCCGTCAAATAGCCGGTTGAGTTCTACTCCTGCTGCTTGAGTCTGGTGTTTAGTTCGTTTGCTTGACTTTAACTAATTCAATGCCATGGGATGATAAATTGTCTGTTTCGAACTTCACGAAACTGCCATGGGCTTATATATCAAACTATAGCAAAAATATCAATACAGTAGCTTTTCTTATGCAACCCTTTTTAATTTGATACGTAATACAACACGTCTACTACCATATTAACAACGTGGGAGGTCATAACTGTGACACACCCCTACTTCACATTTTCTGACATACATTTTTGTTTGGTTCAAAACCTACTTTTTGTTATGCACTGAATCTGTGAACTCTGTTTCTTCTAGGCGTGGCTACTTTAAAATAAGACTATGGGAATGAGGAGTTAAAGTCAACGCTGTTCCCAGATAAAGGCGATAAATTAAACTTCTTCTGCGTTCTCCCGGAGAGTTTTTTCGGATGTGGTTGTGTTGTGCCTGTTTACAGCAGAGCTGCGATACTTGCGCCTTCGGCCGAACACCCGACTTCTGTGGACATTTGTTGACCGGGTTAACCTTCCCGGGTCTAAAATAAACTTTCTGACATGTTGCAAGTTCTTGGCAGGACGTTGCCATCAACCTAGATCGCAGTTTCATTTCCTAGACAATTTGACGTTCAGTAGTGTCACACGTCGTTCTTTATGATAAGTTCAATGTTCTTGGTGATAAGTTTTCGTGTGATGGTCGTTGTCTAGGTAACGATGTTCATGGTGTGTCAATCGAGCTATCTAACTGTCTCTTAATCCAACTCACCCCAGAAGTGCCCCTTCACCAGTCATGAAACAAGATTGAGTTGGCGCACATAATAATTTATTCCAGAAATAAGACGGACAGACGGAACATGTTTATACATCCAGAAATAATGTAATCCAAAGAATATCAATATCCTCCTCACAATTTAACCAGCACACATCAATGCCTTCTCACGCCTGCTTCATATCAAATCCACAAGACCTTTAGTCCAACTACTATCCACGGCTGGATCTCCTACAATACAACCCACACATTGGGTCGGAGCCACTGCTCAACTATGCAACCCACTCTGGGTTTAGGCCCTCACTCCCTATAGAACCCACTCTGGTTCAGGCCTGTCTTCACAACTCGGAGCACAACACAACACCGTTGTCCGTGGACTACCGACTCCTTCGGTATCTCAAACTCAACTCCCTTAAACGACCTGACCCGCAGTCGGTATCTTCTCTCACTGACTTTCCAGTCTCCTGACTTCACACAACACACAACTGTCTTTCGCCCCATCCCCCCTGGGGTCTTCCACTCATATCCGCCCCATTATTTCTCAGGGTTGATTGTTTTCCTCGTAGCCAGGTCACTCACCTTACTGTCTCCCACTTTCATCTCCATTATTTCTCATGCCCGGTCACTCAACTCACTGTCAATGACCCAGGCTTATGTCATCACCCCCCCCCCCCCTCTCTCTTAAAAGAAAACTTCGTTTTCAAATATTGGGCGACTAAAACTTACTAAACATGTGACCCAGACATATTGCCTGGGTAGCCCTAAGTATGGCTCCATCTCACTTTAGCTACCACCCTAAATAATACATCAAATGCTAATAGTACACTCCCCTATTCCCCACACATAAATACAAACATCTTTCTATCTTGTGTACCAATACATCACATAATAATAATACATCATAGGAAAGCATTATACTTATGTACCCACAGGTCTCTTACTACTTCACGACCACACAATACTATTTGTGTACCGACCCTATATCAGGTGGTTCTGTTCTTGCATGAACCCTCCTCTGATTCCTGTCGATGCTGTGTCCACCTTTCGTGTACCCATGACTCATGGTACCTCTACAATTACAACATCTGTTTGCTATCCCTAGCCCTGGGTCAGTACTGTCACGAACACTCTTTAGACCTAACTCAACTTTCCTATCTGCATATTGCACCGTTACACTTGAGTCTCTGTTTAGTCTGAACTCTTTATTCAATCTTGGCCCATATACCTGGCACCTTGCTTTCTACTGCATACGCCTTATGCCTATGTGCCCTGCACATGCACTATCCTGAGCTGTTCTAGTATATCGGTCTCTGTGTGCTAAAGGTACTGCTCCTTGCCCACGTGCAGTTCTGCTATCTGAAAACCTGCGAGTGAGAACATTGTTCTTCCTCTCGAAGTACCATCTACCTTTCTTTGCCTGCCTATGTTCTACTCTCCTACACCCATGGGAACATTTGTTCAGAGTAGTATCTTGTCTCTGGGAGTCACTAGCACTATATTTGGGATCCATTCTCATCTGCTCAGCTGTACTATCCTTGTCCCGAGTTCCTGTGTCTACTTCAAGTGCCTCTTCTACCTCAGCTATACTCTCTAATTTAGGTTCTCTTGTGGTAACTACCTCATTACTGCTTACACTATATTTTCGGTCCCAATAAACTACTTCCTCTTCTGTACAATCTTTAACTCCTATAACATTTCCTATGATCAAATCAGCCACTGGTGAGTCCAAAACACACGCTGTCACTCTTCCAGTGATATATGGTGTTTTTACTGTTATTATGGCTAATGGGTAGAACTCTACTGTGCCATTAAATGTTATGGATCTAATCTTTTTCCCTGTATAGTCCGAGGGATGCACAAAACTCTTTCTCACCCCGATGGACGTACATCCGGAATCCCTAATTGTTAACGCTGGCCTATCATTAACAAACCCATGATGCATCTTCAGACTTCCTCCTTCATGGACTGCTGATCCTGCTTTCACTGTATGACCACATATTAAGACTGGCTGACTGTCTTTTTCAAAAAGAGGTTTGCACCCACTACAATCTTCATTGTTCAGCGTCTCAATTACTTGCGCTGCATTTGAGTGCTCTGTTTCTCTCATCCTACATTGATGGCTGAAATGCCCCTTCTTTCCACATTTGAAACAAGTAATCTCCCTTTTACTGTTGTTCGTTGGTCCATCTGATGGTTGTGCATCACACTCTGCTGCCTTGTGTCTCCAGCTCCCACAATTCCAACATCCGGCATAATTTGGACGTCTCTGGAAGTTCCCTCTTCTATATGGGTACCGTCCTACTCTACCAACATTGTTTCCTCGGAAACCCTTATCTTGAAGCTCTTGCTGCTCACCTTTCTGTGCTGAATCCACACTTTTCGATCTTGGTCTAATAACTGGATTCTGGTCCTGTTTAGTGTACGCTGCACAGACTATTTCCTCACTCATTAGTTTCCTAATAGATACGTTAGGATGTGCAGTCATGTAGTTTTGCCCTAACTGAGACATTGTGTCTATGTCCCTTGGCTTCCGTTCCTCAAAGAACGCCACTAAATTAGAATTGCATGCAGATACTACCTTGTCTCTTAACATTAGATCTACTAATTTATTAAAATCTTTCCCTACCTCTGCAAGCTCCATCCATTTGTTAAATGTATTCTTTACAGTGTTAACAAAATCTGTGAAATCTTGATTTGTCTCTGGCACTAACTGTCTAAACTTTGTCCTATATCCATGCTCAGTGAGTTGGAACTTTGTCAGCAAACGTTGACGTAAGATAGTGTAGTTGTTTCTTTCTTCTACAGGTAAATTGAACATGGTGTCTAGTGCCTTGCCGTAAGAAACTCGCCAAGTCTCATCGCATACTCCTTCTCTGGAATACCTAACGCTTTGGCTGATGCCTCGAACCTGGACAAATAATTTTCAAGTTGGTCCCGGTCTGTAAAATATGGCAGTTTTAATCTCTGTGACGACTGCGAAGGTCTTCTGCTTTCCTCACTTTGACCCTTCGAAGATAGTTCTAGTTTTTTAAACTCAATTTCAGTTTGCATCTGACACTTAATCTTCTCTTTCTCGATTTCCACCGCATTTGTGTGTTTTAACTTTTCAAGTTCCATTTGTGTCTCTCTCTCTTCCTGTAGACGTTTGTTTTCCATTTCAGCTAGTTTTACTTGTGTCTCTTCCTGTAGACGCTTTGCCTCGCGTTCATTATGCCTCTCCTCTCTTTCCGTCTGTTTTTGTTCTTTTGCTTCTGCATATTCCTGTAACTCTTTACCTTTCAGGCCTATTCGTTCACCTGCTTCAATATATTCCATTAAAGTAGGCATCTTGTACTTGTGGACACGTTGCTGTCAATCAGCCAACTATAAATGTGACGACTCTGCTGTTAGTCTTTGTGTCACTTCCCTACGTACACCAGCACTCCCTGTGTACGTAAATTCGTAGTGCTAAAATATCACTCTGTACTCACCCAGTCACTCTATACGCACTAGGTAGTGAGGGAAAATATCCTCCCTCGCATATATCTATAACCAATAGTTGTATAACATTTCTGGAAATATTGTTAAACCTACATATAAATACATATACAAACAAATGGATGATAACACTAAGTGCTTTCTATAAAAAACGTTAGGCTCACAAGCCAAGTACACGGAGACAGTGATCACAAAGAAATAAACTACAGTAACAACCACAAGCTTGTGTAAGGACACCCACAGTGTGCGTAAAATATAAACTGACTCAGACCACTAGACAGTAGATACGACGAAAGATCGCAATAATAATATATATCCGAACACAGCAAATATCATATGCACATATTATGAAAGAAAGAGAAAAAAAATAATTTATAGCATCAAAATATACACAAATCTGACGTCAGACAACACGTCTCTAGATATTAGTTAGGATTTCAGTGCCACTGCACGACACGCTAACTCATTAACGTTTTCCTCACAAAAATATCATAAGCACCAGAAAGAAAATAAATTTTTGTGCTGTCTCCCGGCTCTCGAGAAACAACCCAAAAAATCCCCTACACCTGACAACCACTGGACCACATACACGTAATTGCGTAACAACCGACAACAATAAATATCACGATGGGAGCAAACAAAATGTCCAAATGGCTGGCCGACAATAATGTTCTTCTTAACCAGTTCAAAAGTTTTTCGTTCCGTTGTTAATTGTTTTTAATAGTTTCCCACAATCGGCTAGAAATGTCTACGACACTAGATTTCAAACTGACTGATTGATTTGTTGAGTGGTTCCTGAATTCACGTGGTGATCACAAGTTCCAACTGTCGACAAAAGTTGAAGATGATAGTGATATCCAAACTGTTCTGTCTCGACACAGTCCGTAACGTTATTGTACTTTCTCCGGACGTGGTGACACCCCAGTAATAATCCAAAGTGTTCTTTCGATATGTTGTTACTTTCGTTGCGGAGATGGCGCTTCGCTGTATCATTTATGTGATAGACTCACGTTTAACGGCAAAGTTCAGCAACAACCAAAAAAAATAATAATAATAATGCTACCAAATATCCAGCGCTTTAAATTTTGATATATAGATCCTTATTGGCAAAGCATTACGACCATGGTTGCGATGATGATACGTTAAAACTGTTTGCTCATAACAGAATAATGATGACAATAGTAGAACAGTTCAACAAAGACGAAACATTAAATCTGGCTTTCTTTCAAAACAACCTTGTTTTGTTCATTCACAATGAGTCATCTTGACCACACTAGGCCGTGGAAATTTTCCCGAGTACCTTTCCTCCTTCCACCCCCAACTCACAATGTCACCTCAATTTCTCTTTATCACTCTCAGTGAAAAATTCCTCCGTAAAAACAGTTTCCACACAACCTTGAAAGCCCCACCCGGCTGCTCTATTAACTCCGTGGAAAATCACACTTTCCACTGCTGCCCTAGCACGGCTGTGGTAGGGGTTAACATAACTTTCCCCCGTACCTGGACACTGGTGTCTCCACCCGTCCTATTCACTGCGTCGAAAAATCTTGACCAGTAAACTCGCGACAACACAGTGCGTTCCCTCGCACACACACACACACACACACACACACACACACACAATTCTCACCACGCACAGGATGTTGTGACGAAATTGCTCGCTGTCTTCAATCTTTGGTTCAATCCTGTCTTCGTCACACCCACACACACCTGTCAGGGTATCATCCAGCCAGTATCATGGCGCCGACTTTTATGTGACTCGTCTGCTGGCGCTTTCGTCTCTTGACCTATAAACACAGGCGCCTGTCTGCGTTAATTCTCTGGCGTGCCCGCTAGCGTCGCAATAACGTGTGCTGACCGTCGTTAATTTACCCGTAGTGTGACCTTCACTTGAACTGTCTGCTAGCTTGAGTTTTTACTCCTGGTATCAATTTTACCTGGTTTCTCGTGAACTCTGTCCTTGACACACACGCACAAACGAGTTGCTGTTAATCTCTTGACGCAATACTGTCTAAATTGATGGAACGAAGTCACCCGACAATAACTCCTCTCCCAGCGAAGAGCCCACAAATATCTCAGAATGACACCAATGTCTATAATGCAATGGGTTTCTCAATATATCCCCGTCGTTCTTGCCAGGACAGACCCCAGATGACTCAACATTGCACGGTGTTCCTTAACCGAATGTAGCTGTCAGTACCGTCAGAAACTCTTTACCAAGCGACGAGTTCCCAGATGATCAATATATCCCCGTCGTCCTTGACCGGAGGAGACCCCAGAATGTCACACGTCGTTCTTTATGATAAGTTCAATGTTCTTGATGATAAGTTTTCGTGTGATGGTCGTTGTCTAGGTAACGATGTTCATGGTGTGTCAATCGAGCTATCTAACTGTCTCTTAATCCAACTCACCCCAGAAGTGCACCTTCACCAGTCATGAAACAAGATTGAGTTGGCGCACATAATAATTTATTCCAGAAATAAGACGGACAGACGGAACATGTTTATACATCCAGAAATAATGTAATCCATAGAATATCAATATCCTCCTCACAATTTAACCAGCACACATCAATGCCTTCTCACGCCTGCTTCATATCAAATCCACAAGACCTTTAGTCCAACTACTATCCACGGCTGGATCTCCTACAATACAACCCACACATTGGGTCGGAGCCACTGCTCAACTATGCAACCCACTCTGGGTTTAGGCCCTCACTCCCTATAGAACCCACTCTGGTTCAGGCCTGTCTTCACAACTCGGAGCACAACACAACACCGTTGTCCGTGGACTACCGACTCCTTCGGTATCTCAAACTCAACTCCCTTAAACGACCTGACCCGCAGTCGGTATCT
>OY992876.1:436923802-436961302 GCA_963921405.1 Cepaea hortensis
CCCAATCATATGTAATAAAGCAAAAATACCCCAGTCACTATGTAATAAAACAAAAATACCTTAATCATTATGTAATGAAGCAAAAATACCCGGGTCAGTATGTAATAAAGTAAAATTAGCACTGTCATTATTAATAAAGCAAAAATACCTGGGTTATTGTGTAATAAAGTAAAATGAGCACAGTCATTATGTAATAAAATCAAAAATACCCGGGTCATTATGTAATTAAGCAAAATTACTCCAGTCATTATACAATAAGGCAAAATCATCCCAGCCACTGTGTAAAATGGCAAAATTACCCCAATCTTCATGTAATAAGGTAAAATTAACCCAGTCGTTATGTAATAAAACAAAATTATCCCAATCATTACGTAATAAGACAAAATCACCCCAGTCATTGTGTGATAAGGACAATTTACCCCAGCCATTATGTAATAAGGCAACATTACCCCAGTCATTGTGTAGTTAGACAAAATTACCCCAGTCTTTGTATAATAAAGCAAAATTACCCCAGTCTTTGTATAATAAAGCAAAATTACCCCAGTCTTTGTATAATAAAGCAAAATTACCGCAGTCATTATGTAATAAGGCAAAATCATTCCACTCATTGTGTCATAAGGCAAAATTACCCCAGTCATTATGTAATAAGGCACAATTACCTCAGTCATTGTGTAGTAAAACAAAATCACCCTAGTCATTGTGAAATAAGCCAAAATTACCCCAGTCATTGTGTGATAAGTCAAAATTATCCCAAATTATTATATATTAAAGCAAAATTACCCCAGTCATTGTGTGATAAGTCAAAATTATCCCAAATTATTATATATTAAAGCAAAATCACCCCAGTCATTGTGTAATAAGGCAAAATCACAGCAGTTATTATGTAATAAGGCACAACTACTCCTTCGCCACGGAGTCGGCAGTCATTATGTAATAAAGCAAAATCACCCCAATCATTATGTAATAATGCAAAATTACCCCTGTCATGTAAGAAAGCAAAAATGCCCCAGTCATTTATTAATAAAGCAAACTTACCTCTGTCATTACTTAACATACTAAAAGTACCTCAGTAATTATGTAGTAAAATAAAACAATCCACATTTTATTTAATAACGTAAAATTACCGTATTGGTAAGCAGCATAAAAAATCTAGGAATAATTATCTCAACCTTTGGCAGATTCGATCTGAAGGAGTAATTTCCTTAAACCCGAGCATCATCAGATCATGATCGTGTTAACGTAAGTTGTCACATGCCGTTAAATCGTCTGTTTATTTACGGATTCAGGATGAGACAAGGCAAGTGGAGCGGCGAAGATCGGACAGACATCAACACTTCTAGGGTGTTACTACGACAGCAGCAGTGTAGGCATCTGTAGTAGTGGTAGATGCAGCAGTGGAAGCAACAGGAGTAGGGGTAGCGACAGCAGCAGCAGTGGAAGCAGTAGAAGTGGCAGACAGCAACAGCAGCAGTAGGAGCAGAAGGGGAATTAATCGCAACAACAGTGTTAGGACCTGCCACGACAAATGTGACCGAGATACTGACTACAAGAGTACAAACATCAATACAAGCAGCAGCAGTTGAAACAGCTGGAGTACTAACTACAAGAGCAGAAACAGCACCAGTGCTAGCAGCAGCAGTTGAAACAGCAGAAGTACTAACTACAAGAGCAGAAACAGCACCAGTGCTATCAGCAGCAGCATCGGTAGAACCAGCAGGTGTACTGTGCTAGCATTAGTTCAAACAGCAGGAGTACTAATGACAAGAGCAGAAATAGCATAAGTGCTAGCAACAGCAGTTTAAGCAGCAGCAGTAGAAGCACAGGGGTACTAAATGGAAAGTACACGCAGCAATAGTGCTGGTAGCAGTAGCAACTTCATTTAAGCAGCAAGAGTACTAACTGGAGAAGCAAAAACAGCAACAGTTGAAGCCGCAGGAGTACTAAGTACAAGAACAGAACAGAAGCAGTGCTAGTGGCAGCAATTGAAGTAGCAGGAGTACTAACTACAAGAACGGAAACAGCATCAGTGCTAGCAACCGCAGTTGAAGCATTAGAAGTACTAATAGAAACTAGCAGAAACAGCAAGTGCTTGCCACCAGAAGAAGCAGGAGTACTAAGTACAAGAGCAGAAGGAGCAACAGTGCCTGCCACCAGAAGCAGCAACAGCACCTGCCACCAGAAGCAGCAACAGTACCTGCCACCAGAAGCAGCAACAGTACCTGCCACCAGAAGCAGCAACAGTACCTGCCACCAGAAGCAGCAACAGTACCTGCCACCAGAAGCAGCAACAGCGCCTGCCACCAGAAGCAGCAACAGCACCTGCCACCAGAAGCAGCAACAGCACCTGCCACCAGAAGCAGCAACAGCACCTGCCACCAGTAGCAGCAGCATCAGCAGCAGTGGCAATGATTAGACTTGTGATTTCAAACTTAGCGCTGGTGGCTATGGCCTTGCGGTTTGCGGAACCAGGCAGAGGTAATTTGTCGATGGAGTGGTTGTCAATGGAGTGATTGTGGATGGAGTGGTTGTGGATGGAGTGGTTGTCAATGGAGTTGTGAATGAAGTGGTTGTGGATGGAGTGATTGTGGATGGAGTGGTTGTGGATGGGTGGTTGTGGATGGTGTGGTTGTGGATGAAGTGGTTGTGGATGGAGTGGTAGTGGATGGGTGGTTGTGGATGGTGTGGTTGTGGATGGAATGGTTCTGGAAGTAGTGGTTGTGGAAGGGTGGTTGTGGATGGATGGTGTGTGTGGAGTGGATATAGATGGGTGGTTGTGGATGGAGGTTTGGGGATGGGTGGTTGTAGATGGAATAGGTGTGTTTGGTGTGGTTGCAGATGGGTAGTTGCGGATGAAGTGAATATAGATATTCAATTCAATTCAATTCAATTCAACTTTATTTTAAAAAGGGTCGCAGATTGGGCACGAAGGCCCGTCTTACATTCGGCCCTTCCAATCACTAATCTTTCGTTCATCAATAGTGCATTATACATTCACATAGGAAGGAAACAAAACACATTGTCAAATGAATATTGTAAACATAAACAATGCAAATTACCATGTTATGAGGCACATCTCCCATCCACCCACACATCACCCCACTAACACACACACACACACACACACACACCCACACACACACACACCCAGGGACACATACATACCCCACCAACCGACCCCTCACTCTCCCACACACAACTCACCTACACACACTTCCCCCACCCGTTCCCTCAACCCACACACACTCACGTATATCATGATATGTAGATGTAGGCGTTTGGTAGTAGATTTGTTCTATATTAATAGTTGAAGATGAGTTATTGTATAGTTATAGTTGTGAGTGAGTTGTATTTTTATAGCTGTGGATGAGTTGTTGTATTTTTATAGTTGTGGATGAGTTGTTCTATAGTTATAGTTGTGGATGAGTTGTTCTATATTTTTAGTTTAAAGTGAGTTGTCATATTTTTATAATTGTGGTTGAGTTATTCCATATGTACAATTGTGGGTGAGTTGTTCTTTATGCATAGTTGTGAATGAGTTGTTCCATATATATAGCTGTGAATGACCTGTTCTCTAATATAGTTGTGAATGATGTGTTCTATAATATAGTTGTGAATGATCTGTTCTATAATACTGTTGTGAATTAGTTGTTCCATATTTATGGTTATGGGTGAGTTGTTCTATATATATAGCTATGGGTGAATTGTCCTATGTTTATAGTTGTGAATGAGTTGTTCCATATGTATAGTTGTGAAGGAGCTGTTCTATAATATAGTTGTGAATAAGTTGTTCCATAGTTATAGTTATGGGTGAGTTGTTCTATATTTATTGTTATGGGTTAGTGGTTCTCTCTCTCTCTCTCTCTCTCTCTCTCTCTCTCTCTATATATATATATATATATATATATATATATATATATATATATATATATATACATACATATCTGTGTGTGTGTGTGTGTGTGTGTGTGCTTGCGTATGTGTGTGAACGTGTTCTATATTTATAGTCGTGAATGGGTTGTTCTATATTTGTAGTCGTGAATGATCTGTTCTGTAATATAGTTGTGAATGATCTGTTCTAAATTTATAGTTGTGAATGATCTGTTCTATATTTATAGTTGTGAATAAGTTTTTCTATATTTATAGTTATTGGTGAGTTCTATATGAACAGTTATGGGTGAGTTCTATATTGACATTTGTGGATGCGTTTTTATATATCTATAGTTGAGAGTGAGTTATTCTATATTTATAGTTGTGAATATGGTGTTCTATATTCATAGTTGTGAATGAGTTGTTCTATATTTATAGTTGTGGGAATGTAAGGATGATAACTAACTAACTAACTAGCTAAGTAACTAACTAACTAACTAACTAAATAACTAACTAACTAAGTGACTGACTGACTGACTGACTGACTGACTGACTGACTGACTAACTAACTAACTAGCTACTAACTAACTAACTAACTAACTAACCAACCACCTAACTAACTAACGAACTAACTATCCAACTACATAACTAAGTTACTAGCTAACCAACTAAGTAATTAACTATCCAACAAGCTAACTAACTAACTAACCAACCAACCAATCACCCATCCATCCAATCAGCCAGCCAATCATCAAACCAACCATCCAACTACCCATCCACCAATCCACCCACCCATTCAACCTGCACTGGCAGCACTATTGCTTCCTACCAGTACAACCCTGAGGCCAACCAACCAACTACCCCCCACCCAACCATCCTATCACCCACCCACCAAACCACCCTATCACCCACCCACCAAACCACCCTATCACCCACCCACCAAACCATTCAACCAGCACTAGCAGCATTATTGCTTCCTACCAGTACAACTCTGAGGCCAACCAACCAACCAACCAACCAACCAACCAACCAACCAACCAACCAACCAACCAACCAACCAACCAACCACCATCACATATGGATACCTGACAACTGTCATAATTTTCCCAGAATATTCTCAGAACTGTCTGGGAAGCTATTTGAAGGATACTTAATTCTGAATTTAAGAATCCACATGACAGCAGCCCGGATATTCCCACACATGCTGCGTCTTCCTGTGTGAAAGCCACCTAAGGGTTCCACTGCTGGTTTTTTCACAAGCAATCTGATTACAGTCCACTTGAGGGACGGGATTGGTACATCAGTGAAACCTTTCAGAGTTAAATAAAGACAAGTGCAATCAATCAGTCAGTAACACGAACACATTTGTTAAATCAATCTCTATGTTAAATGTTGGGAGCTGTGACGGAGCCCAATCTATGTATCAATTAAATAATTAATCTACCAATCAATCGGTAACACATCTGTTAGATCAATCTCTATGTTAAACGCTGGGAGCTGCCATGACATTGCGGTTAGTACATTTCCCTGCCAAAAACAGACAGGATTATTTTTCACACCACCATGGTCACACCATCGGCCCACCCTCAAACATGGATACCTGACAATCCTGGAAGTTTTCTGGAAATTATGTCAATCATCTGGAAAGAAAAGGTAACAAGAAAGTGTATTAGACATTTCACCTTATATGTTGTGGCCTAAAATATATGAAGTCCTTACTCTTCACACGCGAAGAGCAGTATTTGCTGCGAAGCTACCTCTTACCCGTAACTGATGTAAGTAGTGTGGATTCTGGTACACACCAAAGAGAATGCACGTCATTCCTAGGCTGTTCATTTCCTGAGCTGAAGTAACCCTGCGACTTGAAAGATGAGATTGGTATATTAATATACACATTTTATATATTTTCAGAGTTAAATAAGGGTGGCAAATTTATTGCAACAAATCAACCAATCATTGAAATAATAACATATGCACATCTGAAAAATCAACATGTATGTTAAATGTTAACACAAGGGTCAAATTACATGAAGTGTTCTTGTGGATACTTCCAGCACCAATAGTGAGGACCCATGGGTGGACGGTCAAGGCTGTTCCAGGGGAGCGAGTCTACATGCCGTGTGAGGCTTCTGGAGACCCAGATCCCTCCATCAACTGGGAGAGAGATGGCATGGTAGAGTTATCGATAGTTGTAGCTATGGTTTGTTGTAGATGTGGGTAGTTGTAGATGTGGTTAGTTGCAGATGTGGTTAGTTGTAGATGAGGTTAGTTGTAGTTGTGGTTAGTTGTAGTTGATGTGGTTAGTTGTAGATGAGGTTAGTTGTAGCTGTGGTTTGTTGTAGATGTGGTTACTTGTAGATGTGGTTACTTGTAGATGTGGTTAGTTGCAGATGAGGTTAGTTGTAGTCGAGGTTAGTTGTAGTTGTTGTTAGTTGTAGATGTGGTTACTTGTAGATGTGGTTAGTTGTAGATGTTGTTCAGGTCTACACCTGACGAGAAGCAGCGAAATATACCAGGCAAGTGATCGTGCAATATTTTGTTTATGGCGTCTACGTTTAAATTCTATGCAACTCAGTTTCCTGTCACAGCCATATGTTATCACTACTTCTATGCACTAAATCACAGCCATATATTATCGCTACTTCTATGCACTAAATCACAGCCACATGTTATCGCTACTTCTATGTACTCAGTCGCAACCATATATAATCGCTACTTCTATGTACTCAGTCACCGTCATATACTATCGCTACTTCTATGCAATTCAGTTTCCGATAATACCCATATATTATCGCTACTTCTATACAACTCAGTTTCCTGTCACATCAATATGTTATCCCTACTTATATGCAACTCAGTTTCCTGTCACATCCATTTGGTTTCGCTAATTTAATGCACTCAGTCACAGCCATATGGTATCGCTAACTCTGTGCACTCAGTCACAGCCATATATTGTCGCTACTTCTATACAATCAGTCACAGCCATATATTGTCGCTACTTCTATACAATCAGTCACAGCCATATATTGTCGCTACTTCTATACAATCAGTCACAGCCATATATTGTCGCTACTTCTATGCAATCAGTCACAGCCATATATTGTCGCTACTTCTATACAATCAGTCACAGCCATATATTGTGTCTACTTCTATACAATCAGTCAAAGCCATATATTGTCGCTACTTCTATACAATCAGTCACAACCATATATTGTCGCTACTTCTATACAATCAGTCACAGCCATATATTGTCGCTATTTCTATACAATCAGTCACAGCCATATATTGTCGCTACTTCTATACACTCAGTCACAGCCATATATTGTCGCTACTTCTATACAATCAGTCACAGCCATATATTGTCGCTACTTCTATACACTCAGTCACAGGCATATGTTATCGCTACTTCTATACACTCAGTCACAGCCATATGTTATCGCTACTTCAATGCACTCAGTCACAGGCACATGGTATCGCTAATTCTATGCAACTCAGTTTCCTGTCACAGCCATGTGTTATCGCAACGTCTATGCAACTCAGTCACAGCCAAATGTTATCGCTACTTCTACGGAACTCAAGTCTCCTGTCACAGCCATATGTTATCTTTGGGTCTACTCATCATGTACACGGATTACTACGATTCTCACATCTAGTTTGGTTTGTGTGTCCGACAGCCTGTCAGCCTGTTTGGAAACAGGTTTTCTGTGAACGTGGAGAGCCAGGCGCTGAGGATCTTCAACGTGAAAGTGGATGACCGCGGAAACTACACCTGTATCGCCAAGAACCCCTTTGGCGTAGACATCATCAGCGTGCTTCTACTTGTCATGAGTAGGTGTAATTGTTGCAGTGACCGTTATTATTATCGTTGTCGTCGTTATAGGTTTCGGTATCATCAAAGTCATCTTCCCGATCATAACTATCATCATCGCCGCCATCAACAACATTATCGTCATTTTTTCTTCTTTCATTCGCTTGAAATGTATTGTCTGAATCTTCAGTATTGTTTCTTGTATGTACTTCTCTGTCGTTTTTGTTCACTCAGTGGTCCATGGAGTTTATCTTCTACTGTTGTATCTCTAGGCCAGAAGGTTTGCCTAGTTATGTTGTATTTTGGGCAGTCTTGGGGTATGCGATCTGCTTTCTGCGACGCCAATCCACATGTGCACATGGCTTATTCACCAATCTTGAATTTTGTATACATGTGGTTGCGTAATCAATTGTGTCCTGTTTTGAGGCGCAGAATAATGATTTGTTCTGGTCTGTCCAAGAAGTGGTAATCGTCTTGAGCTGGTGTTTGTGGCTTTCTGGTTGATTTGATAATTATCATCATTGTCGTTATTAATATAGTTATTACCGTAATAATCGTTACCATCATTGCCAGAATCATTTTCATCACTATCACCATCACTATCATTGACGTCGTCGTTTTCATCCTCCTCAATAACCTCATTATCAACATAATTTTTGCGGCCATGACCACCACCATCTCATCCTCATCAACATGTTATTATCATCTTCACCATCATCTTTATCACTATTATTGTCGTCGTTGCCATCGTCATCAGCACCTATTCTCCCTCGTCATCATTATCATTATCGTCGTCCTCGTGATCGTTGTTATCACCATCAGCAGGTTTACTAGTGTCGTCGACAATGATGCAAACACAACAGACACCGCGACCATCATCATCGTCATCACCACCATCATCACCATCATCATTATTGCGGAGAGCAATCTATTGCAGCACCCTCCATATGTACGAACAGAAAAATACGTCACCTGTGTGTTGCCGGGGCCCATAAGGGAAGCAAAGAATAGCAACACTGTAGCCTACCATGTATGTCGTAAGAGGCGACTAAAGAGGCTTGATGGTTCCGTCGCCCTGCTACTGAGTGAGCGCGTGGCGCGACACTGTGAGCTGTGAGTTTCGTGTGAAATGCTTTTGAATCTGCCTGAGGTTTTTTGGAACGTGACTGCATGTTCGGAGTGATGGCAGGTGGCTATGTCCCAGAGTTGACCGGTTTTTGCCTTATGCAGAAATGCGTTGCTGCGGGCTTCTGGTTGACTGCCACTGCCATCAGCGATGAATTGTATTTTCGTGGACTGTGTGGGTGAACATCTAGGAAACATTTAGATAGGAAAATGACTTCCGATTCCATCAGAGATGAACAGGGTGTTTCGTGGGGGACTGGTGTGTTGACATTCTGGTGGCGGCATTATGCACAGTGTATCTGTGCAGGCTGTTGTTTGTCGAGACTCCTGTCTTTTCCACTTTTCACATTGGACAGTGGGGAGCGTTTTGTGTGATATTCACTGACACGGGAACGGAGCATAATGGGGACGACCCGTTGCTGTGAAGTTGGAACTGCGACTAACTAACTAACTAAGAAAAATACGTCTTTTCAAAAGCAACCTCAGTTATATATTCATCATCGTCAGCAGCAGCAACAACAACAGAAACAGCTAATGTTACTACGACTATTGCTACTATTACTACTACTGCTGCTGCTGTTTCTGATCCTACTACTACTACTACCACTACTACTGCTGCTGCTGCTGCTGCTGCTGCTGCTGCTACTACTACTACTACTACTACAGCTATTGAAATAATCAAGACAAAGAGGAGATATCGCTGTTATTATTAATACACCATCTAACACAATGCAAACAATGTTCTTTCTCCGCAGTTCAGCCAGAATGCAAAATCATATCACCAACAAACTTCACATTTATGGAACTGACCAATCAAGAGTTAGTTTGCCGATCACGTGGGCTTCCCCAACCGTCATTTGAATGGCTGACCAATCGTCATCAGCGCATTCGACCAATTAAATACGTGTTTGATAATGTAAGACATTATATTACAATTACCCAATTGTATACTTACTATTCATGCTAATTTACTAGAATTATATAAAATTCACAACAACCACCACCACCACTACTACTACTGCTGATGCTCCTTCTTCAATTGCCATTACTACTGATGCTACTATAAATATTAGTGCTACTTCTGCTGCTGTTGTTGTTGCTGTTGCTGCTGCTGATGCTGCTGCTGCTGCTGCAACTACTACTACTACTACTACTACTACTACTACTACTACTACTACTACTACTACTACTACTACTACTACTACTACTACTACTACTACTACTACTACTACTACTACTACTACTACTACTCATATGGCGACTACTGCTACTACCGCTACAATCACCACGACTACTACTGCAACCGCTACTACTACCACTACTCGTTACTCCTACTCCTACTCCTACTACTACTCCTAATACTACTACTACTACTACTACTACTACTACTACTACTACTACTACTACTACTACTCTACTACTACTACTATTACTACTACTACTACTACTACTACTACTACTACTACTACTACTACTACTACTACTACTACTACTACTACTACTACTACTACTACTACGACGACGACGACCACCACCACCACCACCACTATTACCACCACCACCACTACTACTACTATCACCTTACCATAATGATAGTGTAATGCATCTCACTGCATAATGAAAGTGATCGTTGTATGTACACCGTTGTCTTTCACCCCTCCCTGGTATCAACCGTTCCCTCAAACATAACACCCTCCCTGGTATCAACCGTTCACTCAAACATAACCCCCTCCCTGGCATCAACCGTTCCCTCAAACATAACCCCCTCCCTGGCATCAACCATTCACTCAAACATAACCCCCACCCTGGCATCAACCGTTCACTCAAACATAACTCCCGCCCTGGCATCAACCGTTCACTCAAACATAACTCCCGCCCTGGCATCAACCGTTCACTCAAACATAACCCCCTCCCTGGCATCAACCGTTCACTCAAACATAACTCCCGCCCTGGCATCAACCTTTCCCTCAAACATAACGCCCGCCCTGGCATCAACCGTTCACTCAAACATAACGCCCGCCCTGACATCAACCGTTCACTCAAACATAACTCCCGCCCTGGCATCAACCGTTCACTCAAACATAACTCCCGCCCTGGCATCAACCGTTCACTCAAACATAACGCCCGCCCTGACATCAACCTTTCCCTCAAACATAAGCCCCGCCCAGACATGATACCTTTGTTGCACTCCAAAATATGTACACGAGCCCACGGGAAATCCCGTTCAGTGGTCTTCGCACTCTTCGTTGAAGATGTCGGTGATCATTGTAAAGATGCTGATGATGAGTACCTGCAGCAAATGCCAGGTTGGGAGATGATGGCAGACATCTGCGTGTATCATCTCAATTGTGGCTTGTGGCTTTTGAAGTAGGCAATCTAGTATGGCAATGGTGGTAATGAGTGCTGATAAGGGGTGGTTAGTTAGTTAGTTAGTTAGTCGACAGATCATCCTCATTGCACATCGAACCATTCAGTCCATAAGTGCTCGGATCCCCTCCTCAGCAAATCCCGCAACGTGTAGCGGCTAACGACGCCAGTTCTGTGTTGGTTTATAAATCTTCTTTGGCTTCCTGCGTAGTGTTCTTGTTTGGCCACCCCTCTTTTTATTTGCTGCTCTCGCAGTCTGGCCATTGTTGTAGATTCACAGTCATCACTTGGTTCTCGCAAAAGTCTTACTTCTCGTAGAGTATTCAGAATGTCGGCCTGGTCCATGGCGCTTCCGCCCTCCACAGTAGCCTCACCTGCGAGCTTGTCAGCCCGCTCATTTCCTTGTACTCCCGCATGCCCTGGCACGAAGATGAAACTAATCTTTGCCAGTCGAGACCGCTCCAGAGGCAGCAACCATTCTCTTCGGATCGACCCCTCCTCTATCCTCTTGATCATGTTCATTGAGTCGCTAAGGAAACAAGCCCTAGTGAATGTCTGTGTCTCGAGCCATGTTATTGCTTTACTTACTGCCATGACTTCCATGGTCAGGCTACTTGTGGTTTCAGTGAAAGCACCAGAGTCCTCCTTCACAATTCTCCCTCCGGCCCGAGCTGTAAAGGCCCATGAGCTTCTCACATGTCGGACGACCGACCCATCTGTGTAGATGACCGCGTCACCGTCTAGCGAATTCTCGAAAATCAACGCTTGTACTTCAGCCTCAACAGCAGCCGGATTTTCTTGTCTGCATTTTCTATCTAGTTGGATGCAAACTGAAAAGGATGTGCAGAAGTCTGTTGGCACTCGCACCCACTCCTCGCCAGGTTCTAAGTCCTCAAGTGAACACACCTGTTGAAGAATGTCTTCGGCTTGACCCATCCACGACCGTCCTCTTTTTAACCTGCTGCCCTTCACCTTCCTAATTTCACTATGCAGTGGATGTTGTGTGTTTGCATTAATTCTGAGGTAGGCGCGTGCCCTGCAACCTTGTATTCTCTCTTCAATGGTTAGAAAACCAAGAAGGTAGCGCATCGCCCTGCATGCTGTATCTCTTGTACATCCAAGAATAATGCGCATAGCTTCATTCTGTATCCTTTCCATCCTTTCTATCTGCTTATGGCTGAGAGTCAGGATTGCCATTGCATACTCCAAAACAGACATGACCAGCCCCTCGTACAGAAGACATAGATGGCGCTGCTCACAGTTTGCTGCCGCCATCACCCGCATCGCTGCCAAACCCCGCTTGGCCTTTGTTATCACCTGGTCTATGTGCACATTATAAGCAAGGCTTCGATCAAACCGTATCCCCAGGTAATTCATTGCCTGCGTTCTTTCCACCGTCTCTGAACACAGCATTACAGTTGGTGTTGGAGTGTTGACAATATGATTATTCAACGAGAACCAAGTCACTGTTGCCTTTGTTGGGTTGACCATTGCCCCAGCTTCATCACACCAAGTACTTATGCTATTGAGTTCGGTTTGTAGTTCCACAGCAACCTCCTCTCTATCCTTCCCCTGACGATACACTAAAACATCATCGGCATATGACAATGTCCTGCCAGGTCCAGTGATCTGCTCACTGGTGATTCTCACTGTGTGATAAGGGGTGGTTCTGTTGTGTAACTAACTGGCTTACAACAGAGACATTCAGCACCCACACGCTTCGACGTTTGCTAAGAGAGACTAGTGATCTTATGAGGCTTCCACAAGTACTGTAAGGTATCGTTTGACCATAAATCATCATTCATCAATCATCAGTCATCAATTATCAGTCATCAATTATCAGTCATCAATCATCAGTCATTAATCATCAGTCATCAATCATCAGTCATCAATAAATTTGCCTGTCCCTGATACCCATTTCATCATGTTCCTCTTGTACCCTGCGGTGTCGAGGTGAAGTATACTTCCATGTAGGCATGGTATACGCACATGTAATATAAACAAACATGAGCAAGAATGCGACGAATTCTACGAAGACATACATGACGATACACACCCAATGTTTACGTAAATCCATATTTTCATATGCCGGTGGTGCTAGCGAAGTGGATAGCTACCTGCGCTGGCAATGTCCTGAACACGGCGAGACGCCTGAGCTCGTCGCTTGCCATATTGAGGGGCGATGAACCACCTATTCCCCCCACTATTGCCCTGAGGCCTACAAAATGTTACAACGCGACTCATTACAGACCAATAGCAAGACACTGCTACGGGGCACCTGATCGAATTGTGATTCTATTTTCAGATGACCACGAGCCAGAGACTGTACTCCGTAGAACGACAGATCGACGAGGAGATGTCTGAGAGCGTGTTGTTCTTGCAGCCGGTCACGTTCAGGGACCTGGGCAGTTTTGTCTGCGTGTCGTACAATGAGCTCGGTAGCGGTCGGGACACCGTGTCACTGGATGTGCGTTGTAAGTCAGCGCGCCGTTTATGTCTTTTTAAAGTTCATTTGGGTTGATGGCGGGGAAATGGGTTCATTCCATACAGGGGTCAGCCGGGCTTAAACTTCTTGGTCTTTCTTTCTTTCTTTCTTTCTTTCTTTCTTTCTTTCTTTCTTTCTTTCTTTCTTTCTTTCTTTCTTTCTTCTTATTCTTCTTTTTTTTCGTTCTTCTTCTTCCTCTTCTCATCATCATCGTTATCAATATCATCAGCATCATCATCATCATAATCATCGTCATCATCATCACCTTTTACAATATCATCATCATCACTACCACCACCACCACCGTCACCTCCTACTCCTCTCAACCAACTAGTTCTCTCAACCAACCAGTTATCTCAACCAACCAGTTCTCTCAATCAACCAGTTCTCTCAACCAATCAGTTCTCTCAATCAACCAGTTCTCTCAACCAACCAGTTCTCTCAATCAAGCAGTTCTCTAAACCAACCAGTTCTCTCAGCCAACCAGTTCTCTTAATCAAGCAGTTCTCTCAACTAACCAGTTCTCTCAATCAAACAGTTCTCTCAACCACCCAGTTCTCACAATCATGCAGTACTCTACCATCGCCGACTCCAGCTACAACACCTCTTCTATCGGCTCCTGACCCGAATGACCTTGAATATTTAATCTCTAAAACTCCAAGACACCATTTTCTCTAATCCACCCAGTTTCACCCAAAGTGTTGTACAAGCACCACCCGCCAACACCCGTTTCTTGGTGGGCCGGACACTCGACAAATCTCACATGCGCCGTCACAGGTAATCTTTTACCTGAGATTGTCTGGACCAGGGACGGACAGCACTTCCATTGTGTGAACCTAGAGGAGTGGGTCCATGGGTCGGAGATTACATCCACCTGCACGGTAAGCGACTGGATGGTGATCGGTTGATTGATTCTCTAATTGAGTGATTGGTTCATTGGTTAATGTGATGTTCATGTTTAATTTCTTGACACTCAATGTTTTAGAATTAATTTTTAATGACTGGTATAAACAGGACGTAAAAGGCCAGATGATCGAATTATTACGGACATGGAGGAGTCCAGACAGCAGGATTGAAAACCAGATAGATTACATCCTGATTAGCAGAAGGTTTCGAAATGCGTTGACAGTCGTAAAAGCAGTCCCCAATGCAGATTGTTACAGTGATCACAGATTAATTACAGGCGCAATGAGGGTAAAGTTAAAGAAAGTCAAGTATACAACAGGAAACCCTAAATATTATTTGTGCAAATTGAAAACTGACAAAGAAAAACACGATAATTTTAACATAGAAGTGAAGAAGAAATTTGATATATTGTCTGATCTAGAGATTCTATTTCAAGATGTGGATGATCAATGGGAATTGTTGAAGAATTCAATCAGTTTAGCTGCAGAAAAAAACTATTCCAGAATTAAAGAAAGTAGGTCGTAAGACATGGATGACTGAAGAAATTTTACAACTAATGGAAACAAGAAGACAGAACAAAAATAATCCTGCCAACAATATTCCAAAAATTAAAGAAAGTAGGTCGTAAGACATGGATGACTGAAGAAATTTTACACTAATGGAAACAAGAAGACAGAACAAAAATAATCCTGCCAAATATGAAGAACAAAAATCACAGAAAAGTCATAATATTGTGTAAGGAGAATGCTCGATAGAAACTGCATAGAAATTGAAAAACAACACAACAGTAAAAATACCAAACTAATGCGCAAAAGGATTCAGGAGTTTACTAATCAAAGACACGTACGTCAGCAGGCTGCCTAAAGACAAAAGTTGGAAAAATCATAATAGAAAAAGATAAGATTTTACATGTATGGTAGATTATGTGAAAAACCTTTATAATGATAACAGAGAAAAACAGTATGATATTCAAAATAAAAATGAAGGACCATCAATTTTGAAGATGGAAGTTCAGAATGCTCTTAACCATGTGAAATCTTGCAAGACCCCACTGTTCAGGCAGCATCACAACAGAAATGATTAATGCTTTAGAAGAATATAGAATAGATGAAGTTACCAGACTGCTGAATACAATATATGATACTGGAAATATACCCCATGGATTATGTAACTCCGTATTTATTGCAATCCCAAAGAAATCAGGAGCCTTGGAATGTGATCAACATCGAATACTTAGTATAATGAGTCACATCACGAAGATTTTGCTAAGCATTATCATGCAAAGAGTTAGGAAGAAAATACAACCTGAAATAGGAGAAGAACAATGTGGGTGTGTAGAAGGCAAGAGTACAGTAAATGCTGTATATATACTGAGAACAGTAATTGAACGTTCTATAGAAGTAAACAAAGATCTACACATTTGCTTTATTGACTACACAAAGGCTTTCGATAAAGTGAGACATGTCGACATGATAAGGAAGCTTGAAGATCTACAAATTGATGGAAAAGACTTTAGACTTGTAAAAAAAACATATATTGAAAACAGCAAGCTGCCATAAGAATTGATAATGAAGTAGGTCAATATCAGCATATTAAGAGAGGTGTGAAACAGGGATGTGTAATGTCTCCAGATCTTTTTTCCCTGTACAGTGAAAATATTTTCAGAAATATAGAAGATATGGAAGTAATCAACACTGGGGAAAGATACATTAATAACATTAGATATGTACATGATACAGTCTTGATTGCAGACAATGAGCAGGATCTGCAACATTCAGTAGATGCGGTTGTTGCACACAGTTAACAACTAGGGTTGGAATTAAATTCCTTCCTTCCGTCCTTCCTTCCTTCCTTCCTTCCTTCCTTCCTTCCTTCCTGACTGCCTGCCTGCCTGCCTGCCTTCCTTCCTTCCTTCCTTCCTTCCTGCCTTTCTTTCTTCCTTTCTTCCTTCCTTCTTTCTTTCCTCCCACCATACCAGTTGCTGCCATTGTTTTCCCTGTTCATTCCGGAAAAGTATCTGTCCAGCGCATTGTTGTCACTGGAAAACCACCACATTATCTTTCCGAGAGTTCATGAATTTCGACAGATTACAACAACAACAATAACAACAACAACAACAACAACAACAAAACTACGTCGTAGGACATCCTAGTCCGACGGAGACTTTCACCAATCCATATACACATAATCACAAATTACTGGAACACAATCTCAGTACGGACTACCTTCCCCTTAATAATAATAATAATAATAATAATAATAATAATAATAATAATAATAATAATAATAATAATAATAATAAAACCCGTGTATAACAGCCAGGCCCCTTTTGGTAGACCCGTATGTTCCCCATAGCGAATAACAATGTTCACAACATTCATTAAATTTAGTGAGTCATGTAGTAATGATGTTTGCATTTTCCCCAAGCCTTTATAATGCATACCTTTTATATTGTTGTTGTTCTCAGTTAGCCTCGAATGATGTGTGGATGAAATAATGTATGACAGAGAGTGATAGAAGGGCAGAATGTTAGACGGGCATGCGTGCCCAATTCTTAACCTTTTGAAAATAAAGTTCGTTCGTTCGTTCGTTCGTTCGTTCGCTCGTTCGTTCGTTCGTTCGTTCGTTCGTTCGTTCGAGACTGTCACATTGAATTAACTGAGACGGTGCCATGGGGGATGTAATCGGTAGAGTAGATCCAGAGCACCAAGGGGCGATGTCTGTAGAGAGTCATGAACAAATAAGCCTGATGAAAAGGCACATGATAATGATGATGATTATAGTTAACTGCAATAAAAGACATCCATTATCTATTGTATGGCGAATTAACTAATCGATATCTCAATCACGTTTTCAGATCAAAGATAGAATCTCAGGTGGACCAGGCAACTACACATGTAGCGCCGAAAATAGCCTCGGAAAAATCCTCGTTCATAATTTCATCGTCAAGGAGATATGTAAGTTTTATCATCACCGTCATCATCATCATCATCACCATCATCACCGTCATCATCATCATCATTGTCATCATCATTAGCAGCACGTGCCCTGCCAGCTGGTGTAGGCGTTCATGTCTCTCCACAGATCTCGGTCTTTGGTGTTCTGGATCAACTTTGCTGATATTTCTCCATGCCACCTTTTCAATCCATCCAGCATCATTTCTCTTGTTCTACCCCTTCCTCTTTTCTCACTTATATTCCCAGTTGTCGCGATGTTCTCCAGTGTCTCTCTTCTCATCACATGACAAAGAAAGCTGTATATCTCATTCTTATTGTTGAATATAATGTTCTAGTTTCATCAACCTCTTCCATGCTGACTTGTTAGTTACACTAGTTACACTTGGCAGTCCAAGGAATTCGCAACATTCATCTCATGAACCACATCTTTGCTGTTTCCAAGTTCTTCCTTATTTGTTCATTTTCATTTGAAGAATCACTGCCATACAGCAAACCGGGTTCTATATAGCATTACAGCACTCTCTTTCTTACATTCAGGGATACCATAAGATACTTTTTCTTTTCTGAAATGTAACAGTTGCTTTACCTATTCTGCTCTTAATGTTTAGCATGCATCTTCATCGTTGATCAAATATAACTAATAAGCATTTCTCGAATTCTCTTCGTTCCTTAATTCTTCTTTTAAAAATAAGTAAAACTTCGATTAACCGTCCCCCTTTAACAGTCAATTTCTGTTATCCGGCACCATCCTTTTTTTTTATATATATATATGCGTATCAACCACAGGACGCTATTTTCAATGTCGTCACTGCCTGGGCTGATCTTACAGTGTCTAACCTAAAGAATGGGTGGAATAAATAAACTCTTGCCTGCAAATAAACTCTATTGACGAAACTGAAGGAACTGAGACTGTTAGTGTTGACGAAACTGAAGGAACTGAGACTGTTAGTGTTGACGAAATTGTGCAACTGTGCAACAATGTAGGACTGAACCACGGCTGTGGCGTGCTATGATTCAGAGAGGCGGCCGCATCAGGCGGCACCACAAGGGGCGCTTCATAAGGGGATGACATTTTAAAAGAAAGAAAAAAACATGTAAGGGGCGGCATTTCGAAGACTTGCATTGTGCTGAGAAAATCTACCGCACGGTACTGGACTAAAGAGTGAAAGCATTACGCTAGAAGAAGTAACATATTCGTTGGAATGTGACAAAATGCATGGAGGCTTTGACATTTTGAACGATGATGAAATTGTTTCTAGTGTGACTACCATTGAAAAAGCAGAAATTGATGACGGTGAAGGATCAGTTCTTAACCAAAAACCTACAACTAGCCACACAGAAGTAGAAACAATGTTACCAAAGTGCATCGACTGGTTTGAAATGGAAGGCAAATGTAACACAGATCCTACTTCTGCGTAAGATACGGAACATCACCGCGCAGAAAGCTCGAGCCTCAAAGACACACAAGGAGATGACAGATTATTTTAAAGCTATGTAGGTTTATGGCGTTACATTACATTTCTGTACATTACTACTCTTTTTTATTGTAGTTTACAATCACCGTCTTGTAAAATTAAATATAGTATGTATGTATTATTCACTTTTAAAGGATTTTAGTTTCATTTTCGTCTTATCCCCGCAGTGAAATCACATCACTGTACATATATATTACGATATTTCTGTTATCCGACGTTTCTGTTAACCATCTATTCGGTTATCCGCCACAGGAGTTGGTTCGGGTGGTGACGGTTAATCGAAGTTGTACTGTATTTATTGGGGAAATCGTGGCGGACAGATGACACTGCCTGCCTCATGCTAAGAAAGTATCGGATTCGATCCTCGGGCTGTGAATTGTTCCATGACTATTGGCATATAATGATATCTCACTTCCCCTGATCTCTCGGGTATTGCGACCGGACACCTAGCCTACTCTTATAAGGGCGGAAAAAGAAGATCCTGTGCACAAGTTGTGCTCGTTAAAAAACAAAAGGCAGTTTGAAACGGTCAGGAGTAGGCCGTAAAGAAGCATCCCTGTCAAGATTATTAGGAGAAGAAAAGCTACAAAATTATTAGGAGAAGAAAAGCTACAAAATTATTAGGAGAAGAAAAGCTACAACATTATAAGGAGAAGAAAAGCTACAACATTATAAGGAGACGAAAAGCTACAACATTATAAGGAGAAGAAAAGCTACAACATTATGTGTTGTGTTGTTTGTCCATCAAGAATGATGATGACCATTCGTTTCATCCAGTGGGGTTGAAGGTGTGGAGCCGTGGGTTCTAAGATGGCTGATAAGGCCTATTTTGGCTCGAAATGTTCTTTGACAATGTGGGCAAAGAATGCTTGACGTCTCTGGAGGAGGATTTCCTGCAGTGGTTTTTCTGTCCTGCCTTTTCTTCACAGCTCTTGCAGTCCTGGTTGCCTCACATATGACTGCACCTTTGCGCAATGATGCACGCCACGAATTTCGGTCTCTGGCTGCAGCCTCCCAGGTATCATGATGAATTCCAAAAGCATTCAGTGAAATTTTCAGTCTTTAAAACGTTTCCTCTGGCCACCTTGGGAAAAAAAATTCGTTTAGGGAGCCTGTGATCTGGCATGCGAGTCAAGTGACCAGCCCAGCGAATCTGATTCTTCATCAGTACAGTGTGGATACTGGGCATGGATGCTCTTTCTAGGACTTCAGTGTCTGGAATCTTGTCTTGCCATTTAATCTTCAGTAGCTTCCTTAGACAGACTGTGTGGAAGTGGTTTAATTTCCTAGCGTGTCGCTGATAAACAATCCAGGTTTCACAAGCATATAGCAGTGTGGATAATACAACTGCTTTGTAGACTTTTAGCTTTGTTTGCAGGCTTATTCCAGTTCTGTCCCATACATGCTTGTACAGTCTGCCAAAGGCCACACTGGCCTTGGAGATTCTTGCATTCACTTCGTCATCGATTGTGGCAGCTTGTGACACGGTGCTGCCAAGATAGGTGAATTTGTCCACAACACTTAGTCTATGATCATTCACTTTGATATTCGGCACAGTGTGATTATTCCCTGGAGCTGGCTGGTACATAACTACAGTCTTCTCCAAGTTGATATTGAGCCCAAAGTTGGCACAGGCATGTGAGAAAGCTGAAACATTATGTTGCATATCCGCCTCTGAGTTGGCGTATAGAGCGCAATCATCAGCAAACAGGAGCTCTCTGACGGTGCCGCTGTTAATTTTGGTTTTAGCTTTCAGACTTCTGAGATTGAATAACTTTCCATTCATACGGTAGTTGATGTCTATTCCAATGTCGTCGTTCTCGAAGGCATTCATCAACATGGCTGAAAACATGAGGCTGAACAGTGTTGGTGCCAGGACACATCCTTGCTTCACTCCATTGGTGACAGGAAAGGGTTAAGACAGTTCACCATTTTCCTGTACTCTTGCCTGCATGCCGTCATGAAATAGCCGCACTATTTGGACAAACTTTCGTGGACAGCCATATTTTACCATAATCTTCCACAGTCCTTCTCTGCTGACTGTATCAAAAGCCTTGGTAAGGTCAATGAAAGTGGAGAACATTTCGCAGTTCTGTTCCTGACATTTCTCATGCAGCTGCCTTGCAGCGAAAATCATGTCAACAGTTCCACGTTCTTTTCTGAAGCCACATTGACTCCCAGGAAGAAGACCTTGATCGAGATGGGCCGTGAGGCGATTGAGAAGAATTCTGGCGAGTATCTTCCCTGCAATTGAAAGCAAGGAGATGCCTCGGTGGTTGTCACAGGATTGGCGGTTTCCTTTACGTTTGTAAAGATGGACTATTGACGCGTCCTTAAAATCTTGTGGCATGGTCTCGTTCATCCATATGTTTGTGAAGACTTGGTGAAGCTGCTCTGTTAGGACCGGCCCACCTGCCTTGTATATCTCTGCTGGGATGGAGTCAGGACCAGGTGCCTTGCCGCTGGAGAGTTGCTGGATGGCTTTGTTTACTTCCACTATGGTTGGCAGGTCATCAAGTGTCTCATTGGTGGGAACTTGAGGAAGGCAGTTGATGGTTTCATCATCGAAGAAGGAAGTTGCATTTAAGATTTTGCTGAAATGCTCTGCCCAGCGTTGAAGGATTTCTTTCTTATCGGTCACCAATGTTCCCCCATCTGCACTGAGGAGGGGAACTATGCCTGGTGATGAAGGACCATAGACCGCTTTCAGTGAGTCGTAGAAGTTTTTCATATCATGTCTGTCAGCAAAGCCCTGAATTTCATCAGCTTTGCTGCTCAACCAGGAGTCTCGCATGTGCCGAAGTTTCTGCTGCACTACTCTCTGAATGTTCTTGAAAGCATTTTTTTTTTTAATGTTGACTTTGGGTCATTCAAATGTGCCTTGAGGAGAAGATGTTTCTCGGCCAGCAATTGGTTGATGTCTTCGGAATTTTCATCAAACCAGTCTTTATGCTTTCGGGGGGCTGGACCCAGGATTTCCATAACAGTGTTGTAAATTGTGTCCTTTAGGGCTCTCCATTCTGTTTCTGTATCCTGTTTAGCTTCAGCATTGGGCTTGAGGCGGTCTTCCAGCATATTTTCAAACGACTGCTGCATTTTCTTGCTGTTTAGGCGGGTGACATTTAGCTTTGTTTGCATTTTCGCCACTTGAGGACGCCGTGGTGGCCTGATGTGGATGTTCATTTTCGAGACAATGAAACGATGGTCTGTCCAACATTCGGCACCACACATGGATTTTGTCACTCGAACGTCTTGTCTGTCACTCCTCCTGACGATGACATAGTCAATGAGGTGCCAGTGTTTCGAGCGAGGGTGCATCCACGATGTCCTATTTCTCATGGGGAGACGGAAAATTGTGTTCGTAATCAGGAGATCATGTTCGGCACATGTCTGAAGGAGGCGGAGTCCATTGCTGTTACAATTTACGACTCCATGCTTTCCAATAATGCCACTCCAAGAGGTGGTGTCCGTGCCAACTCTGGCATTGAAATCCCCAAGGAGTATAAGTTTGTCTCCTTTGGGAACAGATGTTAATACATTGTGCAGGTCCTCATAGAACTTGTTCTTGACATCATCTTCGTTGGTCATGGTTGCGTGCTTCCTTCCATTCAGCAGAGGCAACTTCATGGTCATGAGCCTGTCGTTTATAGCCTTTGGAAATCCAGCTAATTTGCCGACCAGGGCCGACTTAATGGCAAATCCCACACCGGATTGGCGTCTTTCCTCGCTTTTCCTTCCACTCCAGAAAAATATGTAGCCGGCACCTATTTCACAGATCTGGCCTTCTTCTGCAAGTCGTGTCTCGCTCAAGGCTGCAATGTCGATGTTGTACCTGCCCAGCTCTCTCCCAATCAGTGCTGTTCGTCTCTCTGGACCCGACGCGCCGTCTCTGTCGAGTAGGGTGCGTACATTCCAAGTTCCAATTGTTAAGGGAATATGGTTTACTCTTTTAGCTTTGCTTGTTTTATCTTTCTTTGTATGTCGACTGCAGTTAGGGTACCCACCAACCGCGGCTAGCTGGTTAGGTAGTGATGAAGCAGACAATGTTTAGAGCACCTTTTCTAGCCCCTTCCTCATGCTATGGAGGTGAACAGTGTGTTCCTATAGAGGGCTGCTCAGTCGCTCAGGGGGCTGCCGAATCCCACTGCTGCTCCGGTCAGTAGAAGACGACCATATGGCCTGAGCCGCCTGTGTGCAGGTCTGCGACTACGGCTGCCAGCGTACCCACGCCTGCCGCTTTGCCGCTCGCCCATCGCCACAGGGCTTGAAAGGTGATATGTGACGTTGGATGAAGAATGACTTGCGCGATGACTTGGATTAAAGTGAGGAAGAGTTGCGCAATTCGTCGACCTCACTCTCTCGCCTGAGTCCATCTGAGTCCAGTGGCAAGACAAAGTCGAGACGATTGGAGACGAATACAGGTGCAGTGGATGACCAGGGCGCTCTACGTGCCTTGCCGTGCTCATTACGTTCCACGACGCTTTGCAGGTAAACGCCGTCTTGCCCGTTGAATCTACAACATTATAAGGAGAAGATAAAGCCCCTGATCTGGGATGGAGTCTGTCTAGAGGAAGCGCTAGACACAGGTGTATGCTGAGGTTAGACAAACTGACCTTTGAGGTGCTTACCTGGATGTGGCCGGTCTCCCTGGTCTAGAGGTTACACGACTTTCTCCGTAATCCCGTATACTCTCGTAAGTAACGTGATGTGCGCGAGAATTGGTAGTGATTCTCTCCGCGCCGGTAACTTACGGGGCATGTGAGTCGGTCGCTCAGAAAGCAATGGCAAACTACTGAGCGTAATCTTGCCAAGAAATGAACAATCAGCTGAAAGATGCTGATGTCGACAGCGATGTCCTGTAAAGGATATGCGAACAAAAAATATATCTGGGTGTGACTCACTCCCATTAAAGGAGGAACGAAGAAGGAGAAGAAACTTGCTATGTACCAATGGCAGTGATTACAGTTTTTCTAATGGAGTAAGCCGGTCTCCGTGGCCAAAGGCTTCCGAACGCTGTTCGTGAGCCGGTTACTAGGCGTTCGAAGCTCAGCTGCGACCGATTTGTGCAGCAGACCGTGTCGCGTTGTATTATAACGTGCTGGTATGGGAGCCGGTCGTTCAGAAAGCAATGGCAAACTACTGAACGTAACACTTGCCTAGTACACCAACAGCAGCTGAAAAATGTTGGTGTTGACTGCAACGTTCCGTAAGGGATACGCAACTTTAAAAAAAAAGTGACTATTCCCATGCACGATACCATGACACAGTGGTGACCCCTTTCATGAGGCAATTGACCCATTTCACGATACACTGGTGACCCATTTCATAAGACAGAGTTGACCCATTTCATGAGACAGAGTTGACCCATTTCATGAGACAGAGTTGACCCATTTCATGAGACAGAGTTGACCCATTTCACGAGACATAGTTGACCCATTTCATGAGACAGAGTTGACCCATTTCATGAGACAGAGTTGACCCATTTCATGAGACAGAGTTGATCCATTTCATGAGACAGAGTTGACCCATTTCATGAGACAGAGTTGACCCATTTCATGAGACAGAGTTGACCCATTTCATGAGACAGAGTTGACCCATTTCATGAGACAGAGTTGACCCATTTCACGAGACAGAGTTGACCCATTTCATGAGACAGAGTTGACCCATTTCATGAGACAGAGTTGACCCATTTCATGAGACAGAGTTGACCCATTTCATGAGACAGAGTTGACCCATTTCATGAGACAGAGTTGACCCATTTCATGAGACAGAGTTGGCATATTTCTTGAGGCAATGGTCACACATTTCTTTTTTTTTCTTCGCATATCCTATGTCTCGACATCGCTGTCAACACCAGCATTTTACCACTGTTGTTGATTTCGTGACAAGATTACGCTCAGTAGCTTGCCATCGCTTTCTGAGCGACCGGCTTACATACCTCCGTAAGTAACCAAAGTGACGCGATCCGCTACTGAATCTCGCGCAGCTGCGTTACCCTACGTGGATATACGGGATTACGGAGAAAGTCAATAATTCCTTTGCCAGGGAGACCGGCACACATTTCATTAGACAATGCTAATTCCGGATCCTCAAAGAAGATCTGAACCTAGGTCCACAAGTCCTATAAGTATAAGCAAGATGTCTCGTCTCAAAATATATAGTACAGTAAAACATCCCTTTGCCTTAGAATCGTTACGTGAGCTCGGCGCACTAAAACATGGTCATTGTTCTGAATTCTAGTTCCCCCGCCTGGAGTGGACGTCCGGCCAGTCACCTCCAGCCCTGATGAGGTCTTGTTGTCTGTGACAGTCCCTCCCAAGGAAAACTCGCCACAGGCCACACACGTTCTGGTATCCTACAGGTTGTATGCAGGCAGCGGAGAGGAGAGTCCCCAGTACGAGCTTACAGCAGGTACGTTGAATGTCATTGAACGGCAGGTGAGAATATCATACGTCGTTACCTATTATCCTCTTACAGCAATAGACGCATACTAGGTGTTATGTATTGAAGCAGAAGCAGAAGAAGAAGGGGGGATGGGGAATAATTTACGCTCCAGCGTCCGGTGGGTGTCACTGGATAGTGTCATTCCGTGTGATTGTAGAATGTCTTTGATGTCATCAATCCATTTTCTTCTCGGGCGTCCTCTTGCTCTCGTAGCAGATCTTTTTTTTTTATGTAGGGCCAGTGCTGGTAGTTGATAGTGTTGTATTCTAACGAGACGGCCGAACCATTTGATCTTCTGGCTTTCAATATATGTGCACAAGGTGTTCATCCGACTGTTTGTATGATTTAATATATAGAATTTTGCAGCTAAACTTTTCCACGAGATGATATTGCCAGTCTCACGCAAGCCCTCCCACTAAGCCTCATACGGCATGCATGGTAGGCTATAGCGTTGTTATTCTTCTCTTCCCTCACGGGCCCGGTGAGACGCCAGTGAGAATCTCGTCAGAAAGTGAAAGTAAAAGCCTATTAAACATACCTTAAAGTGTATTGGCCATACGGTGATATATCGGCCACATATTGCGTACAGACATGATATGCGAGGCAGCTGTAAATAGGTAGTTTGCCATTGCTTTCCTCCTTGGCAGTGACCATACTGGTCGGTGACCGTAGCCACTGTCTCCACGAAGAGATCCTCTGCATACCATCGTGAAACTTGAGACCATAGCCAACAACAATCTGTTGTTTTATGTGTGTTGCAGATGTAGATGATCACATGTTTATGTGTATTGCAGATGTAGATGACCATATGTTTAAGTATCTTGCAGATGTAGATGACCACGGACAAGCAATAGTGAAATTACTGGGCATCAGAAAAGGCAGCGATCACGAAGTGAAGGTCAAGGCCAGGAATATAGTCGGGTTTGGGCCGGAGACAACTATTATCGTAAACACAGGTAAGTCCAGTCTTCTTCTGCTGGTTTTTGAGTCATCATCATGTGCCATGCCGATAAGCATGGGCGGTCATATTTCCTGGCATTCTCGCAAGATCATCAGCTCTATATTCTTGTCTCGACTATGCCAATTGGACAATCTATGTCCCTGTTTTCCCCTTGTTCTTTTCTCCTCAATCTCACCAGTTGTCACCAAGTTCTGTAGTTTATTTCTTGTCATAACGAGCCCAAAATAGTTAGACTGTTTACGTCTAATTTCTCTAATCTGTGTACGATTTTCATGTTTCTTCTAGGAATCGGTCATTGGTTTTTCTGTCTGTCCGTGGTATTCTTTGCATTTCCCTCAGAAACCACATTTCCACTGGCATCAGATGTTTCAATCAGCATTAGTTACGTGATGTGATATATATCACACAAGCCATATTTTTATAGATCAATGGGTATTAGCTACGTGATGTGATATATATCACACCAGCCATATTTTGTATTGATCATTTGGCATTAGCTACGTGAAGTGATATATATCACACCAGCCATATTTTGTATAGATCAATCGGCATTAACTACGTGATGTGATATATATCACACCAGCCATATTTTGTATTGATCATTTGGCATTAGCTACGTGATGTGATATATATCACACCAGCCATATTTTGTATTGATCATTTGGCATTAGCTACGTGAAGTGATATATATATATATATATATATATATATATATATATATATATATATATATATATATATATATATATATATATATATATATATATATATATATACATATATATATATATATATATGTATATATATATATATACATATATATATATATATATATATATATATATATATATATATATATATATATATATATCATACCAGCCATATTTTGTATAGATCAATGGGTATTAGCTACGTGAAGTGATATATATATATATATCACCAGTCATATTTAATTCCCAGGACATTTTATGATTCTCATGTTAGGCTGGGTCGTTTTGGGAGTCCATTTCTATTAATAAGAATCCCTTCTTCTTCTTCTTTTTTCGTTCGCTTGAAATATTTCTCTAACTGCAATGTTGTCTCTTGTTTGAATTTAACATAATCCTTCACCCAGGGGGATCTGAACACACCAATACCAGGTCAGGAGGTAGGCTAAGCATGCTAGTCGCCACGCCACCTTTGCTTATCTCCCTACTCTGTGGGATTCCAGCTTGAACTCAAAAGTCCCCCAAGAGACGTCCACTTATCCCGGTGGTTTCTATGTTTTCTTTGGGAAGTTAAAGACGCAAGCAGACGAACATTGAATAACTCGTTAACTTTGCTTTGTTTTCAGGTACGTCGTTGGATACAACTACAAAACAACCATCAGCTAAGAAGCTAATGTGTAACTCACAAGCTGAAGAAGAACGATACAACGTGCAGCCAGACTTCTCCGACACCTTCAGCCCAAATCAGACACACAACCCCAACAACACAGCAGACAAACATGTGGACATTTTCGAGAATCCCTCCAACAGCAGTGTACATATAGCATTGAAGGTCACGGCCACTCACAGCAGTGCTATGGTTATACATTTGGGTCAGAACTCGTGTTTAATTCCATGTTCTTGTGCTGTTTATTTGTTTATGATATTTTCAAGCGTGTTGTTTCATGTATAGTGTTCGCTGAATAATTCAAATAACATTGTTATAAATCATGTATATTCTGTTTGAAAAAATAAACCTGTTTTGTTACAGTTAAGTTACAGTCTATAATTACATCAAGGATCTGCATTTGTTGGTCACAATCATCATGTGCCATTGTGGAAAATGTAAACGCTGAAAGTGGGCCATTCTCATATAATATTCAGACTTTCTAATCAAGTCTGTGTTATTTTCCTCATTGTGATAGACTGATTGGTTGATTTAAGGCTGGACATCATAGCACTCCGAGCAAACATATAGTATATAGAATCTCTGTCTCCCACACTAAATGTCATATGTAGCTGCTGAGCGTTCCAAATTATAATTAGAATGCAAATAAAAACGCAAAATATCACTGAGAAGCCCGACGAATGTAACAGCACACATAGACAGAGGCAAACGTTTGGACCTAAATCTTTATTAATGGGACAACAAAAACAAGTACTGGGACTCTTCACTGGCTGTTGAAGACTAGGACAAACATGTATAGCAATGTTTAGAGTGCTGTGATGTGCTGTCGGTTCTGGACTCATCTCAGTCCAGCTGTACTGGTAGACATAAGAACATCCCGCTGGGATCTATTGGTAGGAAGCCACACAAACTTCTCTGCCGAGCAAGAACGACAGGAGGCTTCTGATCATCACAAGGGTCATCCTTCCCGGAATGTTTCGACCCTTTACTGATAGTCTCTAGGGGCGGTCCACACGGATCATGACTCCGGGTGTCTTTCTCCTGCGGTGGGTCCTTGCCGTGATTCGAGACGTTGAGTCGTTTTCCCACTTGATTCACAAATGCGCACTGTGTTTGATTCTAAGCCGCCCCTGCCTCGGTGAGAACGAATGAACGAACGAACGAACGGACTTTATTTTCAAAGGGTAACAAATTGGGCACGCAGGCCCGTCTTACATTCCAATAACTCATCTTTCGTTCATCAGTAGTGCATAGGAACAAACATTGTCAAATGAATTTTGTAAACATAAACAATGCATATAACCATGTTATGAGACACATTCCCCCATCCATCCACCACATCCCCACACCTACACTTCTCCCCACACACCGCCCGCCCACCACACATCCCATCAACCCACACCCCAAGCACACATACATTCCCCAACCAACACATCCCCCACCCACACACATCCACCCACCTACACACATCTCCCCACCCACTCACATATCCTCCACCCGTCCCATTAACCACCAACAATCACCCACCCACATATCCTCCTCCACCCACACACCTCCAATCACCCAGCCAAACACACATCCCTCAACAACACATCCCCCACGCACACATCCCCCACGCACACACACACACACACACACACACACACATCTCCCTGCCAACTCACATATCCCGCACCTACCCACACACAAATTCCGCACCCACCCACATAGTCTCCCATCTCCCCCAGCCCACTCACATATTCCGAGCTAACCCATACAAACATTTCCCCCCCCCCCCCCCCCCCCATCTCCTAACCTACACACACTCATCCACCCACATATCCTCTACCCACCCACACATCCTCCACCCACCCATCCCCAACCACACATCCCTTAACCACACACCCTTACCCATATACAATTCACCCACCCACACATCCTCTACCCAACCACACATCCTCCATCCACCCACCCTCCACCCACCCATCCCCGAGCCACACATCCCTTAACCACACACCCCTACCCATACACACACATCCCCACCCACACACACACATCTCTCCACCCATACACACATCCCTCACTCAAATCCCCCACCCACACACATCCACCCACCTACACACATCTCCCCACCCACTCACATACCCTCCACCCGTCCCATTAACCACCAACAATCACCCACCCACATATCCTCCTCCACCCACACACCTCCAATCACCCAGCCAAACACACATCCCTCAACAACACATCCCCCACGCACACATCCCCCACGCACACACACACACACACACACACACACATCTCCCTGCCAACTCACATATCCCGCACCTACCCACACACAAATTCCGCACCCACCCACATAGTCTCCCATCTCCCCCAGCCCACTCACATATTCCGAGCTAACCCATACAAACATTTCCCCCCCCCCATCTCCTAACCTACACACACTCATCCACCCACATATCCTCTACCCACCCACACATCCTCCACCCACCCATCCCCAACCACACATCCCTTAACCACACACCCTTACCCATATACAATTCACCCACCCACACATCCTCTACCCAACCACACATCCTCCATCCACCCATCCTCCACCCACCCATCCCCGAGCCACACATCCCTTAACCACACACCCCTACCCATACACACACATCCCCACCCACACACACACATCTCTCCACCCATACACACATCCCTCACTCAAATCCCCACCCACCAACACATCCCCCATTCACAAACACACACTTCCCATTCACGCACACACAAACATCCCACCCATACATTCATCCCCTCACACATCCCTCCACACACGTACTTATCTCTCAACCACTAACACCCACACATCCCTCACCCACTCATCAACACATACATTTCCTATCTACCCACCCACACTCACACACCCCAACCATCCATCCAAACACACGTCCCCCACCCGTACACACATCCTTTATTCACCCGCACACCCACACCCAACCACACCCAACCCACCCACCCACCCACACACACACATCCTTTATCCACACCCATCTCCCCTCCCACACAACACCACACCCACACACATCCCCAAGACACATTCCTCTCCCCACACATCTCCTACCCACCCACACATCCCCCACCTACAATCAGCCTCACTACCCACACATACATCAGCCATCCAGCCACATACACCCCCACCCACCCAGACATATCCCCCACACACATACCCAAATCCCTCACCCACACCCATCACCCAACCAAAACACATCCCCCACACCCCCACACACATCCACCCACACATCCCTCACCCACACACCCACCCACCCACACACTTCATCCGTCCACCCAAACATCCCATACCCACACATATCCCTCACTCACACACACATCCCCACACCTACAACCACCCCCACATGTACACATCTCACACCCACCACATATCCCCCACACCCATATCTCCCCACCCACACATATATCCCCCACCCATCCCATAACCATCACAATCATCCACCCACATATCCTCCTCCACCCACTCACCCAGAACCGCCTAGCCAAACACACATTCCCACCCACTCACACATCTCCCCGCCAACCCATTCATCCCGCACTTATTCACACACAAATCCCGCACCCACCCACACAATCCCACACCACCCACCCACACATCCTGAGCCCACCCACACACACCACGAATCTACCCACACACACATCCTCCACCATCCCCCAACCTACTATTATGAACAAACTCCCACACTTTACACACACATGAAGAACGTCGTGCGCCCGGTGCTTCATGCCCTCACACATATCCTAGCACCCTCGGTCGTGAGAAGTCAGCTTCTTCGAATGCCGTTCGCCTCTGTGTCTCCACCGTGTCGGCTGTTCGGTATGCACCATTACATGTCATTGCCGCCATGTTACCTTCTTCGTAATATGTTCATAGCTCAAGCAGCCTCACCCCTGCTTGCCTCTAGGAAGCCAGCTCCTCCTCTAGGCTACTTGATTGTGGGATTGGGCTCTCCAACCCTCACCCCATCACTGCTGCAGAGCGTGGTCCTCACAGAACTTCATACACCAACATCAGCGACTTTTTTGGACGTTGGCCTTCGGGACAGTAACAGTTCTATATCTTGGATGAGAGATTGTTTGCTAAATTCCATTATAGACTTTGGACATACTTCGACTTGTAGACAGGAACGAGAATCATGTTACTCCAGTAACTTGTCCCACTCAAAGTTCCGATTATTCCAGAGCCAGCAGCGGCCTCTTCGGCTGGTTCGCCCAGTTGCATTTATGCCCGAGTTCTCGCTTGTCCTTTAATGCCTAATTGCCCAAACACATCGTACACGCAGTGGGAGATTAGGTGTCTTGAGCCTACCTCTACGGCGAATAGCCTTATATTTATACCCTTATACCTCCTTATACTCTCAGTCTTAAACCATGTCACCGTATTTTTCTATCTTGTACGTGTGCTGCTCCCCGATTCTCGACTCTTATAAGACGGCCAGCTGGATCAGTGTTAACTACCGAGCCGACGTGGAGTGAAGTACAATGTCAGGTCACAACTGAAACTGTTGGATCACTGATGGGAACCCACCATAGCTTTTCAGATCAACAGCCAGCTTCCAGTCGTCCGCGCCATCGAGGATGGACGGTAAATCTGCTGCACAGTCTTCCCTGTCTCCACGTTTCTGCCCAGCTGTGACGAAGTCAATCGTTTCAGCAGTGGCCCCTCTGTTCGTCTCATTCTGGCTTCATCCACTGTGGCCGCCAGCTCAGAGAGAACTTTATTGTGGCGTCATGTGAATCGACCTTTGTAAAGAGCTACTTTGCATGCAGACCACACTTGCTCTAGTGTCTGCCCCCCCCCCCCATTCATTCATCATGTGCCATGCGGATAAGCGTTGGGGGTCATGTTTTGCCATCTCACTCGATCACCAGAGTCATGGATCAGCTCAGTGTTCTTGACTCGACCAAGCCACGTGGCCAGGCCATCCAGGAATTTACTTCTTTGCCTTCCCTTTGTTCTCTTCCCCTCGATCTTGCCAGTTGTCACCAAGTTCTCTAGTTTATTTCCATTACAGAGGGGAAATGATGGGTCGGTGGATTTAGCGACTTGACCAGGTTGGCATCGGATGGCAGGACATGGTAGAGGTATCGGACTACGAAACTGAGGAGCAGTGGTGCCACACCCTAGATGTCGTTCCACGTCAGCGACTTCTGCATTGTCCCTCCCCACGACACCCTCTGGCCCTGCTGCGACTGTTGGAACACCCCATCTGCTGAGAATGGGACGCCCCATCTGTTGGGAATGGGACACCCCCACCCCATCTGCTGGAAATGGGACACCCCCCCCCCCACTTACTGTGAATGGGACACCCCCCATCTACTGTGAATGGGACACCCCCATCTGCTGGGAATGGGACACTCCCATTTACTGTGAATGGGTCACCCCCACCTACTGTGAATGGGACACCCCCATCTGCTGGGAATGGCTCCAATGCACTGTCCTAGCAGACAAGCGGCATATGATAAAAGCTGCAATTCCGAAAATGAAGAATATCCTGTGCTGTAAGTCACTATCATTGAATGTAAGAAAGAGAGTGCTAAAGTGTTATATATAACCTATATTGCTGTATGGCAGTGAATCTTGGAATGTAAAGGAACAAATTAGGAAGAACTTAGAAGCAACAGAGATGTGGTTCCTAAGACGAATGTTGGGAATTCCTTTGACTATCAAAGTAACTAACAACGATTGCTCGAAAGAGGTTAATAAAGCTAGAATATTATATACGACAAAAATAAAGAAACAAACAGTTTTCTTTAGTCATGTGATGAGAAGAGGGACATTGCAGAACATCGTGACAACTGGAATGGTCGAGAGGAAGAGAGGCAGAGGCAGACCAAGAGAAATGATGCTCGATGGATTGAGACGGTGGCATGGAGGAATATCATCAGCAGAGTTGATCCAAAAAACCAAAGACCGAGATCTGTGGTGAGTCATGAACACCTATGCCAGCCGACATGGAATTTGATGAGGATGATGATGGTAAAAGGTAAAATTAAGTGACCTATTTTCCCACTGTGAGTGATACTGGATATATGGTGCTATGCCCACTTTCAGACCCCGCGATACTAGATGAAGGATGTGATCAACATCACACTGACTGCTTTTATTTCCCCTAACATTTACTGTTACCCGTTTCCAAGCTGCACCGACCTGGGTGCTCGGGTCAAGGACAAGGGACATGCAAGCGATTTGCTGTGCACACATACCCACACCAGGTTGCAGTTTCTGTCTGTGAGGGCAGTGCCCGAAATGGGCGGGTTATCCCAGCTACTGTGCCCATAGTTGCATCCTCTGCCCGACACAGCTATTGTGCCCAAAGTGGCATTCTCTGCCCGGCACAGCTATTGTGCCCAAAGTGGCATTCTCTGCCCGGCACAGCTATTGTGCCCATAGTTGCATTCTCTGCCCGGCACAGCTATTGTGCCCATAGTGGCATTCTCTGCCCGGCACAGCTATACCCAGACAAGTTCGGAGGAATTGATCCGTCACAAGCCTGCCAGCCAGGTCTAAGATATGTCTGAGCTACCGTATGACAGTAGACGAGATCACCTGCTTTCTATTAGCGCTGAATGTTGGGATGTCAGGTCTTAGATATGACTAAGCTACCGTACGACATCAGACGGTAATGTCTGCTTTCCGTTAGCGCTGATTGTTGGGATGTCAGGCCTTAGTCAGACATGACTGAGCTACCATATGACATTAGACGGTACTACCTGCTTTCTGTTAGCACCAAATGATGGAAGGCAATCACCAAACCCGACACCTCACAATGTGCCAACGGCTTCGGGTGGAGGATACAAACCTTATCCTGGTGCGAGGAAACACAACCTAAAGACTTAAAGGCATGGTAGGGCAGACGAGGTCTTAAGATTTGGTCGGTAATTAGAGCATTGCTTTGCTGATCCGACAGCTTATGCATCTTGTCTTGTCCCAGACACATTGGTGTTGCCTTTCCTCTGGAGTAAACTAGACAGGCCGAGAGAGGGATCATGCTGCATGGCAACACAAGGTCTCTACAATTCAGCCCAGGTTTTGTGTTATGGCGAGGTATAACTCCATCTCTGGCCTTACTGCCATGGGTTGTAGTTATTATACCTTTTTTGTAAACCACAATGTACCAAACTATTGCCTGTCAAGTCGGCAAGGTGCCAGTGAGTGAAACATAGGCCATCGGCCAACTCTCTCCAAGCCTTGCTATCTTTACAAAAGAGGTGTGCCTTCTTGACAACAAAGCAGTTGTATTTATTTTATTATTTTGTGTTCCTTTTCTTTTATTATCTGTTTGTGATGTCCTTTCCTTGAAAAAAGATTCTTAGAATCGAAATATCGGTTGTCTTCTGTGTCCTATACTACTACTTATTATTTCATTTTATTACTTAATTATTATATATTTGTTGATTTTGTCTGATTTTGGATAATTGTCACTCTTTTTCACCTTTATGGAGTCCATTGTAAGGTATATACACCGTGTCTGTGTTTAGTATGCCTCATCTTCTCGCAGGAGCTAAATACACATAATTGTTTGTAATCCACTTGCTATCTTTAGCTAACCCATGCAGCTCTGCCTATGTCCCTTGATCATGTATGCTTCGATTTCTCTTCTCCATGCGTTTGTAGATCTTCCTCTATGTCTTTGCTCTGTGGGTTCCAGACTAAAGCTTTTCTAGTTATACAAATCTCAGGTTTTCTCAGTGTTTGTCCAGCGCCAGTCTATTCTTCACCTCTTGGTGAGCCAAGAGGCCATGACTTCACGTAACGCTAATCTGGCGTGGATGGGAAGGTGGAAACAGTGGGTACTCCACCTCGCCGAAGGGTGTACCCCAGGTCATCAGATACCCTCATACAAACGTAACCAGCCACACAACAACAACATCAACATTAGCAACAAAACAGTAGCAGCGACAACAACAGCACCACACTAACAATAATACCCACAACAACAGCAACAACATCGATAACAAAAAAAGCAACAACAGCAGCAACAACAACAACAGCAGCAACAACAACAACAGCGATAGGAACAACAGCAACACACAAACAATAACACCCACAAAAGCACCTACGACAACAACCACAACAACAGCTACAACAATAAAACCCACAGCAACAACAACCACAACAACAGCTACAACGACAACCACAACAACAGCAACCACAACGACAGCTACAACGACAACCACAACAGCATCCACAACAACAGCTACAACAACAACCACAACAACAACAACCACAACAACAATAACAACAGCGACAACAACAACCACAACAACAACAACCACAACGACAACAACAGCGACAACAACAACCACAACAAACAGCTACAACAACAACCACAACAACAGCTACAACGACAACCACAGCAACAGCTACAACGATAACCACAACAACAGCCACAGCTACAACAACAACCACAACAACAACAACAGCTACAACGACAACCACAACAACAGCAACAGCTACAACGACAACCACAACAACAGCTACAACAATCACAAGAACAGCTACAACAACAACCACAACGACAACAACCACAACGACAGCAACAACAACAACCACAACAACAACAACCACAACAACGACAACCACAACAACAGCGACAACAACAACCACAACTACAACCACAACAACAGCGACAACAACAACCACAACAACAGCTACAACAACAACCACAACAACAGCAACAGCTACAACGACAACCACAACAACAGCGACAACAACAACCACAACAAACAGCTATAACAACAACCACAACAAAAAGCTACAACAACAACCACAACAAACAGTTACAATGACAACCACAACAAACAGTTACAATGATAACCACAACAAACAGTTACAATGACAACCACAACAAACAGTTACAATGACAACAATAGCACCCACAACAATGCAAAGAAGTAAACCCCACACAATAAGTCTCAGCTTAAAGATATATATTTGTGAATATTACACAATCCATCTCTTACATGTTGGTAACCTCGAGATAACCACTACTCCATATATACATAGAAGAAATCAACACACACAGAAGCGACTGAAACACGTATAGGCACCAAAGGAGAGACATCGGGGACAAGAAACACAGCAGAATCTATACCTGGTTCCACCTTCCACCTATAACTCAGTAGATCCTTGTTAAAAATGTAAAGTGAACTCATTCAGAATTAAACGTCTTTTAAAAGACGCTTTATTTGTCACATATTAACAGAACGTCTTTTAATCGTAATTTGACTCACAGTTTGTGACTATCTGAGATACAGAATGATCGTGCCACTAATCCAGTTTAACATATATTTAGGATCTCCACTGATAAATTATTCCCACTCTTTAAATAACTATCTTCTAAATTAGTTATGCTTCTGTTTTACAACTTCATAGTTGTATTAAATTGACACAATAAAATCCACAATAAATGTGATTGCTCAGTCTACATAGAAATATATGTTTCCCCCTGAATTCATCATAAAAACTTGTCTTTCCAATTCATTTGCAAATAAATGTTGTCTCAACCAGCTGACAAACGATTTTACAAGGGAACTTGTGTTTAACAATGTACAATACAAATTAAAATTGTAAAATAAAAGAGTTTTCTTGCAATACATTGCCAAAAAAAAAAAAGTTGTGTTCTACAATCCACTGAAGAAAAGATTGTGTACCTACTCACTGAAATATCCCAATTTAATATTTGAATATCAAATTG
>OY992876.1:436966302-437011302 GCA_963921405.1 Cepaea hortensis
TAGGATCAAGTAAACTCCCTAGCGGTTGGCTAGACCTGTCATAGGTTCCTGACCTACTTCAGCCTGTCACATTTGCTACAACCACCAGGTCACACTAGCGCACAGACCATACCCCTAGTTACAAATCTCCTCGCCCTTGTCGTCAGTGCCCGGAAAACAAAATATTCAGAGCTGTCCCGAGCACCGAGCTCCATGAGATGGCGTGCGGGGCAGTATGCACTTTTAGTCCCGGGCATCCTACAGAGCCGTGAAAACCCACGACCCTCCGACGACATTCTAGCGACCGTTTCGTCGTCATTCCACAGCAAGAAATGTCCGAGGCAGGCGGGCGCCTTCTGTGCGGACTCAACAGGTGACGCCTGGAATACCACATGACCGCATTTGTTTCCCAGAATATCTCCAGCTTCCCATTGTAGCCAGGGATGACCTGTGAACCCAGGTCAATTTTTAAAAAAAATGTCCCGACGGGGATTCGAACACAAGACCTATAGGCCAGCAGCCTAACATGCTGGCTACATCACTTCCTCTGTTCGGGTTAGGCAAAGGCTTATAGATGCAGTTTTATACAACCGTCGGCACTCAGTGCCGGAATACCGACAATAGAACACTGGACGCCTTTACTACCCATGGCATTTCCTGTGACCTATTTTACATCATGTCGATCTGGAAGCCCTGGCCAATTAAAAATAAATAATTTGCCTCGATGGAGGTTTCCCTGTCCATACATGTCATTGACATAAATGCCCCTGTCTAGACACATAACTGACTTAAATATTGATGTATAGACACACAAATGACCTGAATATTGATGTCTGGGCACACAACTGACTTGAATATTGTTGTCTAGACACACAAGTGACCTGAATATTGATGTCGAGATACAAAACTGACCTAAATATTGATGCCTAGAAACGGTCAGTTGTATGTCTAGACACAAACCCAGAAGCTTTCGTGTCACTGGTCTGCACTCAGGGTCTAACAAGTTTACCTCACAGAAAGGCATGACAAGTCTTGGATCTGTCTGCCATGTCTCGGACATTCGAGTAGATGAGATGACACCTGAGGGTCAAACTGTACTAAGCTTACAAACTGAAATCATTATAATTTGAATCCCAGAAAGGCATGACTTCTTTCGGATCTGTCTGACACGTTTCTGACATCCGAGCCGACGACATCATCTCCAAGGCATGATCGAACAAGCAAGCCTCCCAGAAAGTCATGACAAGTTTTCCATATGTCCGATGCGTTTCTGATATTCGCGCAGAGGACCTCAACCCAGAGGCACATGGTGTTATCGGATTGCAGGCTGGATCCAACAAGTTTGCCTCACAGTTAGGGATGTCCAGCTTTGGCGCCATGAGGCTGATATTCACAGATTTGAATTGACCCCAGCCAATGAGGAATTGTCAGGTTACAAGAGGGAACTAACAAACTGGATTCTCAGAAAGGCATCACTGCTTTCGGAGCTATGAGACACGTTTCCGATATCCATGCCGCTGACTGGAACCAAGAAGGACAGGGGGTCAGTGGCCTACAGGCTGGATCAAACAAGTTCACATCGCAGAATGGAATTTCCAGATTTAGGGCAGTCAGGCACATCTCTAATAATAATATCCACGCTCATATGCTGGACTAAACCAGGGCGTTCTGAGCTTGCAACCCGGAACCAACCAGTTCTAGACACACAGATGTAAAAGCACTCTACATGAAATCCACAGCTCACAGTTTCTCTCCATGCACTCAACTCAGTAGCAGGGAGACGGAACCATGCAATACCAGTCCAACACGAGGAAAATGCGTAAGCAAACCACAGCCACAAGCATAAACACTCTGGGGGGCTTAACACTAGACTCACAACTGACCCGAAAACTCCGCTAAGATTATCGACTGATTTAAATGCTGAATTAACTGGGTTTGCTTATGCCTTAATGTGAGGCTGCTGGTTTTCTAGTGACTGCCGCTTCCATCGACGATGAACTGTATTTTTCGTGGCGGACTTTTGAGTTGGCATTCTAGCAGCGGCATTATGCATAGTGTAACTGTGCGGGCTGTTGGAGTGTTTTGTCATCTGTCTGTGGTTGTTTGTGACGTGAACTGCATGTTCGGAAAAATGGCGGCCTCCGGTTGCTGAACTAACTGGGTTTGCCTTATGCAGTAATGTTTGGATGCTGGTTTTCTAGTGACTGCCGCTTCCATCGACGATGAACTGTATTTTTCTGGGCGAACCTTTGTGTTGGTATTCTCGCAGCGACATTATGCTTAGTATACCTGTGCTGGCTGTAGATTTGTCGAGACTCCTGTCTGTTCCACTTGTCACATGGGGCAGTGAGTAGCATTTTGTGTGACATTCACTGGCACAGGAATGGAGCAAGATGGGGCAACCCTTTGCCGTGAAGTTGGAACCGCGACTAACCGACTGACTAACTAACTAGTTCTAGACACACAACTGACCTGAATATTGATGTCTAGACACATAACTGACCTGAATATTGATGTCTAGACAGAACTGACCTGTATATTGATGTCTGGACACAGAACTGACCCGAATGCCCCTGTCTAGACAAACAACTGACCTGAATATTGATGTCTATGCACACAGCTGACCTGAATGCCCCTGTCTAGACAAACAACTGACCTGAATATTGATGTCTGGACACAGAACTGACCTGAATATTGATGTCTGGACACAGAACTGACCTGAATATCCCTGTCTAGACACACAACTGACCTTAATATTGATGTCTAGACTCACAACTGACCTGAGAGCTCCGCTCAAGATTCCCGGTTGATTTAAATGTCCGCAGTGTCCGAATCCTAATGAAGTATCTGGAAATAGATGATTTACACCTGCGATTCACCTACCTTTCTGTGTTGCAAACTTGTTAGAGCCAGACTGCAGCCCTATCACTCCATGCCCTTCTCGTGTCATATCGTCGATACGGTCGTCTGCAATGTGCCTGGAAGCTCCGAAGCCGGTCATTCCAGACTGGGATGCAAACTTGTTAGAACCAGCCTGCAAACCGATGACGCCTTGTGCTTCCTGATTCATGTCGTCGATACGGTTGTCTGAAATGTTTCTGACGGCTCCGAACCCAGTCATTCCAGTCTGCGATGCAAACTTATTAGATCCAGCCTGCAAACCGATGACACCTTGTGCTTCCTGATTCATTTCGTCAATACGGGTGTCTGCAATGTTTCTGACGGCTCCGAACCCAGTCATACCAGATTGGGATGCAAATTTATTAGAGCCAGCCTGCAAACCGATGACGCCTTGTGCTTCCTGGTTCATTTCATCGATACGGGTGTCTGCAATGTTTCTGACGGCTCCAAATCCAGTCATTCCAGATTGGGATGCAAATTTGTTGGAACCAGCTTGCAAACTGATGACGCCTTGTCCTTCCTGGCTCATATCGTCTGCTCGAATATCGGAAACATGCCTAGCTGCACCGAAGGTGGTCATTCCTTTCTGCGAGGCAAATTTATTTGATCCAGCCTGAAGACCAATAACTGCGTGAGAATCAGGAGCAATTTGATCAGCGCGGATGTCTGAGATGTGCCTGACAGCGCCAAAGGCGGTCATTCCTTTTTGTGAATCAAACTGGTTGGTTCCGGTTTGCAAGCTCAGAACGCCCTGGCCTTTCTGATCCAGATCATCAGCACGGATATCAGAGATGTGCCTGACTGCCCCAAAGCTGGTCATTCCCTTCTGTGATGCGTACTTGTTGGATCCAGCCTGTAGGCCGATAACTCCCTGTGCGTCTTGGTTCATGTCAGGAGCGTGGATGTCGGAGACGTGTCTCACAGCTCCGAAAGCAGTCATGCCTTTCTGAGAATCCTTTTTGTTAGTTCCCGCTTGTAACCTGACAATTCCTTCACTGGCTGGGTTCATTTCCTCGCTGTGAATATCAGAAACATGTCTGGCAGCTCCAAAACTGGTCATGCCTTTCTGTGAGGCAAACTTGTTGGATCCTGACTGCAGACCAATGACACCATGTGCCTCTGGGTTGATGTCCTCTGCGCGAATATCAGAAACATGTCGGACAGATCCAAAACTGGTCATGCCTTTCTGTGAGGCAAACTTGTTGGACCCAGCCTGCAATCCGATAACACCGTGTGCTTCTGGATTTATGTCATCGGCCCGGATGTCAGAAACATGTCTGGCAGCCCCAAAACTGGTCATGCCTTTCTGGGAGGCGTGCTTGTTCGATCCTGCCTGGAGTCCAATGACTCCGTGTCCCTGGGGGTTGATGTCGTCAGCTCGGATGTCAGAAACATGTCTGACAGATCCGAAGGAAGTCATGCCTTTCTGGGATTCAAATTTATTGGTTCCAGCCTGCAAGCTTAGTACAGTTTGACCCTCAGGTGTCATCTCATCTGCTCGAATGTCGGAGACATGGCGAACAGATCCAAAACTTGTCATGCCTTTCTGTGAGGCAAACTTGTTGGATCCTGACTGCAGACCAATGACACCATGTGCTTCTGGGTTGATGTCATCAGCTCTGATGTCAGAAACATGTCTGGCAGCCCCAAAGCTTGTCATACCTTTCTGGGAGGCGTATTTATTCGATCCTGCCTGGAGACCAATGACCCCGTGAGCATCTGGGGTGATCTCAGCAGCTCGGATGTCAGACACGTGTCTCACAGCTCCAAAAGCTGTCATTCCCTTCTGCGAATCCATTTTATTAGTACCAGACTGCAGTCGGACAATTCCTTCACTGGCTGGAGTCATTTCATCCGTGGCAATATCAGACACATGTCGGCAAGCTCCAAAACTGGTCATGCCTTTCTGTGAGGCAAATTTGTTGGATCCTGACTGCAGACCGATGACTCCGTGTGCTTCTGGGTTGATCTCATCTGCCCGAATATCAGACACATGTCGTACGGAGCCAAAGCTTGTCATGCCTTTCTGTGATGCGAATTTGTTGGATCCTGACTGCAATCCAATGACTCCGTGGGCATCTGGATTTATGTCATCGGCCCGAATATCAGAAACATGTCTGACTGATCCAAAACTGGTCATGCCTTTCTGGGAGGCGTGCTTGTTCGATCCTGCCTGGAGTCCAATGACTCCGTGTCCCTGGGGGTTGATGTCGTCAGCTCGGATGTCAGAAACATGTCTGACAGATCCGAAGGAAGTCATGCCTTTCTGGGATTCAAATTTATTGGTTCCAGCCTGCAAGCTTAGTACAGTTTGACCCTCAGGTGTCATCTCATCTGCTCGAATGTCGGAGACATGGCGGACAGATCCAAAACTTGTCATGCCTTTCTGTGAAGCAAACTTATTTGATCCTGACTGCAGACCAATGACACCATGTGCTTCTGGATTGATGTCATCAGCTCTGATGTCAGAAACATGTCTGGCAGCCCCAAAACTTGTCATACCTTTCTGGGAGGCGTATTTATTCGATCCTGCCTGGAGACCAATGACTCCGTGAGCATCTGGATTGATCTCAGCAGCTCGGATGTCAGACACATGTCTGACAGATCCAAAACTGGTCATGCCTTTCTGGGAATCCATCTTGTTAGTTCCAGCTTGTAATCTGACGATGCTCTGCCCAATCTGGTCCATGTCATCTATGCGCTTATCTGCGATGTGTCTGACAGCTCCGAAGGATGTCATGCCCTTTTGTGAGTCATACCTATTCGTCCCCATCTGCAAAGACAGCACGCCTTGCCCTTCCTGGTTCATGTCGTCAGTCTTGATATCGGAGACGTGCCTGACAGATCCGAAGCTGGCCATTCCTTTTTGCGAGGCAAATTTGTTGGAGCCTGACTGTAATCCGATGACGGCGTGACTGTCGGAGTTAATCTCTTCAACTCTTGTGTCAGCGATGTGTCTGGCTGCTCCAAAACCAGTCATGCCCTTCTGGGAAGCGAATTTGTTGGTTCCTGACTGTAAGGTGATGATGCCTTGGCCTTCTCTGCACTGATCCTCAGCACGGATGTCAGAGACGTGCCTCACTGATCCGAAAGACATACCTAGTGAATAGAGAAAACATTGATTGTGTGAATCTTTTGATGGAGGATCACGTTCATTGCACACATGTATCCACATATGTGCTAAAGTCTCCTCCAATATGGTAATCTTGTCACAGTGCTCTAACTCCATAGCTCTAGCCAGTGTCAAAATGTGAATATACCAGAATTATAATAACAATAAAGTTGTTGCATAGCCTTTACAGGACGTAGCAGTCAACCCCAGCATTTTTGGCTGTTCATGATTCCTGTGTAAGTTTACATTCAGTAATTTGCCACTGCTTTCTGAACGACCGACACCCATACCATTTCATTAAGAAAAACCAACGTAAGGCGGTCTGCTGCCAAATCACCGCAACAGTGTTTCAAACTCGGTTATGCGGGATTACGAACTGCGTAGTAAGCTCTTCGCCACGGAGCCGGCACTAGAATGACACATGCTATAAATATTATGTTTGTGGGCAAACAAGTAAACAACAATTAATCTCGCCTTCATTCATTCATTCATTCATTCATTCATTCATTCATTCATTCATTCATTCATTCATTCATTCATTCATTCATTCATTCATTCATTCATTCATTCATTCATTCATTCATTCATTCAGTAGCATGTCCTTTGCAGAACCTCGCTCCCATAACAACTTTCCAGAAAACCTCTCGATCATAATCAAGATGTCCCGCGTCCGATACACCTATCAGGAGTTCATCCGCCACATCTTGCACCCATCTTCTCTTTGGCCTTCCTCTTTCTCTCTTCCCAGGCTTATATCCCTCCATTATTGTTCTCTCCAAACTTTCGTGACGTTTCAAGTGACCAAAATATTTCAATTTTCTTTGTTTTATCGTCTTTAATAGCCAACCTTCTTCAATATTCAGCCTTGAAGTATGGATGCATTTGTGCTTTTTTTTTACCCGAGCTATTCTTAGAACTTGTCTATAACATTTATATTCAAAGGTATTTATGCGCTGTTCAGCTTGTTTAGTAAGTGTCCAGGTCTCACAGGCGTAGGTTGCAATGGGAAAGGTGCATGCTCGTAAACATCTAATTTTTGTAGTTCTGTCTGTCCCACTCCATAATTTATTCAGTTGTTTTAGTCTTTGAAGAGCAATTGATAGTCGTCGTTTAATTTCTTTCATTGTGTCACCGTTGTTGGTAATCAATGACCCAAGATATTCACAATTGTCCACCACCTCCAATTTTCCCTCATTAAGTTGTATTCAGTATAGGATTTATACATAAACACACATGTATAGTTTGCTACTCATAGAAGTAGAAGCAAGAGTTAAGGACTAGAGGACACACTAGACTTTGTAGCGTATATTCTAATCTCTACTTATGGTGTGTGGGTGGGGGTGTTTGTGGTGGGTGAGTGAGGATATGTGTGTGGGTGGTGGATAGTGTGTGGTGTGTGGGATGTGTGTGATGGGTTCAGGGATGTGTGTATGGGTGGGGGATATGTGGGGGTGAGTAGGGAATGTGTGATGGTTGGGGGAAGCATGTGTGGGTGGTGGGGGTGTGTGGGTGGGGGATGTGTTCGTCGGTGGGGAATGTGTGGGTGGGGGTGTGTGAGTGGCTTAGGCATGTGTAGGTGGGTGAGGGATGTGTATGTGTCGGGGCGTGATGCGTGGTGGGTGGTGAGGATATGTGTGTGGGTGGGGGATGTGTGTGGTGTGTGGGTGGGGGATGTGTGTGATGGGTGCGGGGGTGTGTGTATGGGTGGGGGATATGTGTGGGTGAGTAGGGAGTGTGTGATGGTTGGGGGAAGCATTTGTGGGTGGTGGGGGTGTGTGGGTGGGGGTGTGTGAGTGGCTTAGGGATGTGTAGGTGGGTGAGGGATGTGTATGTGTCGGGGCGGGATGCGTGAGAGGGTGGAGGATGTGTGTGGGTGGGGGTATGTGTGATCGAGAGATGTTTGGTTGAGGGTGGGTGGGTGGGGGTGTGTGGGTGCGTAGTGGAGGAAGTGTGATTGAGTGTGTGTTGGTGGATGAGTGGGGAATGTGTGTGTGGGTGTGGAGAGGTGTGTGGTGTGTTGGTTGGGGATATGTGTATGGTGTGTGGGTGGGGATGTGTGCTTGGGTGGGTTTTTTATGTGGTGTGTGGGTGGGGGTATGTGCGGGGTGGGTGGGTGAGGGTATCTGTGTGGGTGTGGGTATCTGTGTGGGTGTGGGTGGGGATATTGTGCGGTATGTGGGTGGGGGATATGTGTGTGGTGTATAGGTGGGGGATGTATGGTGGTATGTGGGTGTGGGTGAGGGATATGTGTGTGTGGTGCGTGGATTGGGAATATTGTGTGGTGGGGTATGTGTGTGGTGGGGGATGTGGGTTAGGGCATGTGTAGGTGGGTGGAGGATGTATGTGTGGGTGGTGGGGTGTATGTGTGAGTGGATTGGGGATGTATAGGTGGTCAGGGAGATGTGTATGTGGGTAGGGAGATGTCAGTTGGTGGGGATGTGTGTGTATGGTTTGGGGATGTGTGAGTTGATGTTCGATGTGTGGGTTGTTTGGGGGGGGGGTGTGCGTGCGTGGGTGGGGAATATGTGGTCGATGGAGGTGTGGTTGGGGGATGGGTGGTTGGAGGTGTGGTTGGGGAGAGGATGTGTGGGTGGGGAATGGATGTGTGGGTTAGGATGTGTATGTTGGGCGTGGGATGTGTGGGTTGGTGGGGGTTGTTTGTGTGGGTGGCGAGTATGTTTGGGTTGGAGGAACAGGTGAGGGCAGTGTGTGTGTGGGTGGGGGATGTGCGGGAGGAGGATGGGTCAGTTGGTGGGGTATGTATGTGTCCTTGGGTTAGTGTGGGGGGGGGGAGTGTGTGTGGGTGTGGGTGGGGTGATGTGTGGGTAGGTGGGATATGAGCCTCATAACATGGTAATTTGCCTTGTGTATGTTTCCAACATTCATTTCACAATGTTTTTATTTCTTCCTATGTGAATGTATAATGCTCTTGATGAACGAAAGATGAGTGATTGGAACGGCCGAATGTAAGACTGACCTGCTTGCCCAATTTGTTACCCTTTTAAAATAAAGTTCGTTCGTTCGTTCGTACTTCTCTCTTCAACTTCTATTAGAGCTAAACAGTGCGTGTGTGTTATTTATGTTGTCTAGAGCGTCCTCTTCCATACAACAAGAGCTGAATATTGTAGAAGACTGGCTACTAAAGGCGGTAAAACAAAGAAAATTAACATATTTTGGTAATTTGAAACGTACTCTAATCCTTACCTCTCGCTTCTCCTTCTGTGAGAAACAATACATGTGTGTTTATTTATAAACTGCCTAAAGGGTCCCCCAATTGATACTCAGTATATGATACCCATATTGTTGTATGCGTGTGAAACATGGACAATTAACAGAAAAGCTGAGAAACATCTAATGGCGGTAGAAATGTGGTTTTTGAGAAAAATGCAAAGAATACCATGGACGGACAGAAAATCAAATAAGACATCCCTTCAAGAGACACATGGAAAACGGAGATTTACTGGAGAAATTAGAGTAGACAGTCAAGATATTTTGGACATTTTATGAGGAGAAATAGACTTGGAGACTTAGTGACAACTGGCAAGATCGATGGAAAGAGAGCAAGAGGAAGACAGAGGAATAAATACCTTGATGGTTGGGCAGCATGGCATGGTCGGGACAAGAACACAGACTTGATTTGGGACTCTGGTGACTGTGTGAGATCGCGAATCATGGCCGCCCACGACTGTCGGCATGACACTTGATGATGATGATGATGATGATGATGATGATATGATGCCAGCTCACATTTGTATAGAACAGTGGTTCTCAACCAGTGGGGAATTCTCCCCAAGGGGGGAATTTTAGGGTTTTCGGAGAGTGGGGGTGGAATTAAGAGGGGGGAAATTAAGACGACAGACTGTCAGACTCAAAATGGCTTCAGGCACAATATCATAGTTTTCTATTGAGCGTTTTGTTTGATGAAGCACAATTTTCTGGCATTCTGGTGTCGTGTATTAAGTGACAATCCTTTGACGTTTTAACTGTTTGATTATTGTGATATGATTAGTTTAGTGTGTTAATAAAATAATGTGAATATAAACAAATGCTTTTATTTAAGTTTTAATATCCATTCGCATATTAATTTGTCATTCAATGTATAAAACTACACCACACAATTAATCTATGCATGTAAAGTTTATGTACAAATATGGAATAAAATAAGAATTTTCAGTTTATGGGCATGTTATATTGAATCCACTTTTTTTAGGCTGACAATTTTGGAAAGAGTGGAATTCTTCTTTCGTTCGCTGGAAAGGGGGTAATGACATTCTGGCATATGGTGAAAGGGTGCACGAGACTAAAAAAAGGTTGAGAACCACTGGTATAGACAAATCGGCACTCACTAGGTAACCTGATCAATGTCACATCGGTCAGTTTTACCCCCGCGGTGCTCACTTCAGGCCATCTAGACCTGGCAGCTCAAGCCAATGTCAACATCTCCTTAATGTAGTTTCGGACACGTGACCACAGACAGCACTTTTTGTGGGTAGGTGATTTTCAGTGCTTGGGGTAGGCTTTTTTCAATGTTTGAAATATAGCCAAGGGCAGTGGTTCCATCGGTCAACTGCCGAGGAGTTTTTAACGTGTGTACACGGGGCCTTCGATATATTTGCCCTTGTCTGAAATGGCTAGACGTCCCATCCACAATCCCTTGATAGGGGAAAACAAAAAGTATCATGCCGATAAGCATGGGCGGTCGTGATTCGCCACCGCCCACGATCACCTGAGGCGCGGAGCGTGTTTGTGTCCTTGACCGACTATATCATTTGGTCGAACCAGTTATTTATTTATCTCTTTACCTTCTCCTTACTCGTGTCTCATCAATTTTGCCAGTTGTCAACGGGTAGATACTAGAACAAGTAACACGTTTCTCCTATCTTGGACATGTAATAACAGATGATGGCAGAGGTGAAATAGAAATCAAAAAAGAGAATAGAAATGCCAAAAATTGTTTTCAACAGCATGAAATCAGTATTAACATCTAGAAAGATTAACAATGCATTAGTAATGAGAACTGTCAAATGTTACGTATGTTGAACACTTTTGTATAGCACAGAAGCCTGGACATTGAACAAGCAACTAGAAAGTCGAATAGATGCCCTGGAGATGTGGATATACAGAAGAATATGTCGTATTTCATGGAAACAGAAACAATCGAATACAAAGATTCTTGAAAAACTGGAAATGAAAAGAGAGTTTTTTTTTTTTTTTCCCGCGTTTCCATCCTGTTTCAGGATATTGCGGTCAACACCAGCATCTTTCAGCTGTATGTTGATTCCTAGGCTAGATTACGCTCATCAGCACGCCACGACTTTCTGAGCGACCGGCTCCATACTCTCATGTCACTTTTGCGATTCGAACCACTGCTAATTCTCGTCGCGTCACGTGACGAGAGTATTCGGGGTTAGCGGAGAAAGCTGCTAACCCCTCGGCCATGGAGCCGACAGAAATAACAAAGAGGCAGGTGAAATATTTCGGCCACGTTAAAAGACATAACACTCTTATAAAAACCATACTGGTGGGCAAGGTTGAGGGCAAGCGAGCAAGAGGCGGACAACGATACAAGTGGGAAGATAACATCAAGAGAAGGACGAACATCATTCTGACAGAATGTACAGTCAAGGCGAGAGACAGACAGTGTTGGAGATCCATTGTAGCCAACCTTCATTGTGGAGTGGGCACCTGATTGTTTGATTTCATCTCATCTCATTTCGTTTGTTTCTAGAAGGACAGGTGTATGTCTTTCAAGGATCATGTGGAGGATTTGATGGTGAAGGTAGGTAAGGGACTTAACATATTGAGGGTGATGGCAGAAACCAGGGTAGAGCAGAGGATGCATTACAGGCTCTTTCATGAGTTAATAATTACTGTCATTGAGTATGGTTTGGGGCTGCTGACAGTATCGAAGAGTCAGTTTGAAAGGTTGGAGCGCATACAGAATGCGTCCATGCGGGTGACCCTGAGGTACACAAAGGACACACCAATTATATGCATGATGCATATCATGGCGCTACCATGCAATCGCGGACAGGAGTAGGGTCCTTCCGGTCAAATGGTACCTGAGAGTTGCTGCGGATAAGGATCACCCCTACATGAAGCCATGGGTCTGGTCAAGGGTCATAGACTAAGACGAGGTAGGTCCTGGATGGCACAGGCAGAAATATCTATACGCCAGGTGTGTGATCTAGAGACCTTTAGTCGTGAAAAAGAATGGGTTAAAATACCGGAAGACATGAAGGACTGGCACATTGTAATAGTAACACAAGGTCGTGAGTGCAGAGAATGGACAGCAGGCTGCACAGAAGTCGATATGCAACAATTGATCCAGAGTAACACACATTAAGGTGACATAGTCATCTACACCGATGGGTCAGTGGTGAGAAACAGACGCAGTGGTTGGAGTTTCATTGTGAATGCTAATGGACGATGTTTGAAAAAGGAGAGTGGCATATGAGACTACGACCTCCAGCATGTGAATGGAGGTGGAAGCAGTAACAGAGGCATTCCCCTGGTTAGAGAAGACCACTGCAACACACATTGCATTCATTACGGACTCAAGGAGTATGCTAAGTAAGGAGGAGAAAGGAACGTTTCGTATTGAAGGGCTTATCTCTCTCCACAGGTTACAGACTGTGAGAATTGTATAGATTTTTTGCCCTGGCCATGCGGGAGTGCGGGGGAATAAACAGGTTGAAAGGCTGGCAGGGAATGCACCTCTTGGCGGTCGATTACATATGACAAGGGAAAGGTGGTCGCGCGCCTGTGGACCAGGTGAAAAAGGCGGGGGAACAGATTGAGAACCCGTATGTGGAAATAATATTGCGGGGAATCGGAGGGGTTTCTGGAAGAATCTCCAAACTGAGAAGGAAGACAAGGAGAACTTTCAATCAGATAGCGGTGTGATCGATTAGCAGTATGACTCTTCGCTGGCTGTTGAACGATGGACGGAGCGTGTATGGAAATGTCCTGAGTGCAGTGATGTCTGATGTCGGTGATGTCGACATTACTTTATTTTTTTTTTAAAGCGATGTCGGTTCTTAGCGCAACTCAACTCAAACTCTAGAAAGACAGTCTCTTTGATTTTTATGTCTGTCCATGGTATTCTTTTCCCTTTCTTCAGATAGCACATTCCCACTGCCATGAGATGTTTCTCAGCGTGTCTACTCATTGTACATGTTTCACACGCATACAACAGTATAGGTTCCAAATAGCAGTTCAACTTTCTTTTTCTCACTGCAGTTGACATCTTTTCATTGTTCAGTACGTTTTCCATCTCGCAAAAGGCTACCGTCGCCGTAGCGATTCTTGTTTTAATTAATCTCTATAAGGCAACGTTCAGATGTTATGGTTGAACAATAAGGGCAATGCATCCTCCATTGAAGCATCGGTCCGCAACCAACCCTGGCGTCCTATCTACTGCTTTCTCCTGCAGCTCCTTCCATGCCCCCCCCCCCCATGTTCTCCCTCCTTGTCCTCACTCCATGGCCCCCCTCAATGTTCTCCCACTGTTATACATCTCTGTCTGTAATTATCTCCCCCTAGTGTTTTTAGATCTACTATTTTGTTTGCCTTGTGGGTTCCAGACATGAGAGAGTCTAGTTATATTGTCCCCAGGTTTTCTCAGTGTGTGTCCTGTTTTGTGGGTTCCAGACAAGAGAGAGTCTAGTTATATTGTCCCCAGGTTTTCTCAGTGTGTGTCGTATCTTGTGGGTTCCAAACACGAGATAGTCTAGTTATATTGTCCCCAGGTTTTCTCTGTGTATGTCTATCTTGTGAGTTCCAGATAAGAGAGAGTCTAGTTATATTGTCCCCAGGTTTTCTCAGCGTGTGTCTATCTTGTGGGTTCCAGACAAGAGAGAATCTAGTTATATTGTCCTGAGGTTTTCTCAGGGTGTGTCCTATCTTGTCAGTTCCAGACATGAGAGAATCTAGTTATATTGTCCCCAGGTTTTTTTAGTGTGTGTCTTATCCAGCTCAGGGTCTTTTCCTCGCCTCTTGATTCCCTGGGACTTGTTGAGTTCTCTCCATGAGTTCCACATTGGTGATTCAATCACGCCCATTTTTAGCCCTAATATTCAGCGCAGGAACATATTAATGCATGCTTGCAGTTTACCTGTAATGATTTTAGTCCACGGGTAACTCAACGGTCTGCTTGGCCGAAAGGTTACAAAGTTTTATGTTAAATTCCATCTGCTCTGATGGCGCGGAAGTGGGTTTATTTCCTACAATGGTCAATTATACCTACAAGTTGACTTCTCCTTCAGAAAGCTATGGTAAACTACTGAAAGTACACTTGCTTAGAATATCAACATGGAATTTATGGCAAAGACCTGCAAAGAACAAGCAACATTCCTTAAGAGGTGCCTGACAGCCCAGTGAGATCTCCTCCCATTCTACGCCTTCTAAACTCCACGACCACCCCGTTCCACATCTTCTAATCTCTACGATGACCCCATTCTACATCTTCTAATCTCCACGAAGATCCCGTTCTACAAGTTCTAATCTCCACAATGACCCCGTTCTGTATCTTCCAGTCTCAACGACAATCCCGTTCTACATGTTTTAATCTCCTCCGCCCCCCGTTCTACATCTTCTAATCCGTGTGACGACCCCGTTCTACATCTTGTAATCTCTACGATGACTCCGTTCTTCGTCTTCTAATCTCTACAACGTCACCGTTCTACATCTTCTAATCTCTACGACGACCCCGTTCTACATCTTCTAACCCCCACGACCACACCGTTATACATCTTCTAACCTCCACGATAACTAGCATTACGTCACCAACCCACACACGAACACCATATACCTGTCTGTGAGGCGAACTTGTTGGACCCAGCCTGAAGCCCAATCACGCCTTGGCCTTCCTTGACGCAGTCGTCAGCCCTGATGTCGGAGACGTGCCTGGGTGTGCCGAACTTCATGCCAGCCTGCGTGGCCAGCTTGTTAGTGCCCGCCTGAAAGGAACCATGTTGTCTTTTAGTAGTGGAGTGGTAGGAAGTGATATTGGTGGTGGTACTGGTGATGGTTATTGTAGTAGTGGTTGTAGAAGTAGTAGTAATAGTAATAGTAGTAGTAGTAGTAGTAGTAGTAGTAGTAGTAGTAGTAGTAGTAGTAGTAGTAGTAGTAGTAGTAGTAATAGTAGTAGTAGTAGTAGTAGTAGTAGTAGTAGTAGTAGTAGTAGTAGTAGTAGTAGTAGTAGTAGTAGTAGTAGTAGTAGTAGTAGTAGTAGTAGTAGTAGTAGTAGTAGTATTAAGACAACTAAATTTGACATGTCGCCACAAGAAACCTAATTTGACACGTAGCCATAAGAAATCTACTTTTGACATGTAGCCACAAGAAGCCAAATTGTTACCTGTAGCCATAAGAAACCAAATTTTTACCTGCAACCATAAGAAACCTAACTTTTACCTGCAACCATAATAAACCTAATTTTTACCTTCAGCTATTAAAAAATAAGAATTATCTTTACCTGCATAATTAAATAGCCTAATCTTTACCTGCATAAATAAATAGCATAATCTTTAAATGCAGCCATTAAAAAAATATATTATTTTTAAATGCAGCATAAAACTCCTAATGTTTACCTGCAGCCAAAGAAAATAAAAATCTTTACCTGCAGTTATAAAATGTCTAATCTTTACCTACAGCTACAAAGCACCTAATGTTTACCTGCAGCTATAAAGCCCTCAATGTTTACCTGCAGTTATAAAACACGCAATGTTTACCTGCAGCCATAAAACACCAAATATTTACCTGCAGCTATAAAACACCTAATGTTTACCCGTACCCAATGTACACTATATGTTTACCTGCAACCATCAAACACAGAATGTTTACCTGCAGCTATAAAACATCCAATGTTACCTGCAGATATAAAACACCAAATTTTTACCTGCAGCTATAAAACACCCAATGTTTGCCTGCAGCTATAAAACATCCAATGTTTGCCTGCAGCTATAAAACAACAAATGTTTACCAGCAGCAATAAAACACCCAATGTTTACCTGCAGCTATAAAACACCTAATGTTTACCCGTACCTAATGTACACTCAATGTTTAGATGCAGCCAATGTACACCCAATGTTTACCTGCAGACGATATAAACCAAATGCTTACCTGCACCCAATGTGCACCCAATATGTACTTGCAGCCAATGTAACCCAATGTTTACCTGCAGCCCGAAAACTCTCAATATTTACCTGCACCCAATGTACACCCAATGTTTACCTGCACTCACTGTACACCCAATGTTTACCCGCAGCTATAAAACACCCAATGTTTACCTGCACTCACTGTACACCCAATGTTTACCTGCACCCAATGCACACCCAATGTTTACCTGCAGCCAATGTAACCCAATGTTTACCCGCAGCTATAAAACACTCCATGTTTACCTGCACCCACTGTACACCCATTGTTTACCTGCAGCCCATGTACGCCCAATGTTTACCCGCAGCCATGAAACACCCAATGTTTACCTGCAGCCCAATAATGGTCTCTCCAGCCTTGAGTTGCTCGTATGTAAATTCTCTGTCATTTTTTTCTGTCGGCTTGGGTCCACACACTGGGCCAGAGAAGCCATGCCTCTGTGCCTGTAGAAAGGACGTATGTTATGAGTCAACAGCGTGAAGTAAGCTCTCTTAGAACTGAGTGGACAGTGTGATGTATACTCTCTTAGAACTGAGTGGACAGTGTGATGTATACTCTCTTAGAACTGAGTGGACAGTGTGATGTATACTCTCTTAGAACTGAGTGGACAGTGTGATGTATACTCTCTTAGAACTGAGTGGACAGTGTGATGTATACTCTCTTAGAACTGAGTGGACAGTGTGATGTATACTCTCTTAGAACTGAGTGGACAGTGTGATGTATACTCTCTTAGAACTGAGTGGACAGTGTGATGTATACTCTCTTAGAACTGAGTGGACAGTGTGATGTATACTCTCTTAGAACTGAGTGGACAGTGTGATGTATACTCTCTTAGAACTGAGTGGACAGTGTGATGTATACTCTCTTAGAACTGAGTGGACAGTGTGATGTATACTCTCTTAGAACTGAGTGGACAGTGTGATGTATACTCTCTTAGAACTGAGTGGACAGTGTGATGTATACTCTCTTAGAAGTGAGTGGACAGTGTGATGTATACTCTCTTAGAATTGAGTGGACAGTGTGATGGATACTCTCTTTGAACTGAGTGAACAGTGTGATGTATACTCTCTTAGAACTGAGTGGACAGTGTGATGTATACTCTCTTAGAACTGAGTGGACAGTGTGATGTATACTCTCTTAGAACTGAGTGGACAGTGTGATGTATACTCTCTTAGAACTGAGTGGACAGTGTGATGTATACTCTCTTAGAACTGAGTGGACAGTGTGATGTATACTCTCTTAGAACTGAGTGGACAGTGTGATGTATACTCTCTTAGAACTGAGTGGACAGTGTGATGTATACTCTCTTAGAACTGAGTGGACAGTGTGATGTATACTCTCTTAGAACTGAGTGGACAGTGTGATGTATACTCTCTTAGAACTGAGTGGACTGTGTGATGTATACTCTCTTAGAACTGAGTGGACAGTGTGATGTATATTCTCTTAGAACTGACTGTAACATAATGTCTCCAGACGTTCGCATCCCCAGTCCATTTACATTTCTCAATACTCAAAAGTTAAACAACGGAAGCCGTCTTGATAACCCGGTCTAAGAATAACTTAGAATATTCTAGATTAGGGGGAGGAAGATGAACGGTGGGGACCCATAATGATTGGCTGACCCTTGGGCGAGTAACGCTATTTTCTAGGCCAGTGGTTCTCAACCTTTTTTGGCCCATTCCCCCCTTCACCATATTTTCAGAACGCCATTCCCCCCCTTCCTATCAAAAATTTGGCCCGTTCCCCACTTCACCGTATTTTCAGAACGTCATTCCCCCCTCCCCCCCCCCCTTTCATATTTCCTATCTAAAAATCCCCTCACCCCTACACAGTATATGTAAAAATGGAAGGCAAATGTAATAGCATATACCAAAACAAGTCTAGACATCCACATAAAACATGATTTGTAGGTCTACTTACTTTATAAAATGAATTTTAGAAGGACGAGACATACATAACTGTAAAGTATAAAGGGAAATACTATGTCAAGTAATCGGTTCTTGTATTAACACGATCTTGAAATGGTCTTCATTCCCCCCTGGAAACCATGAAATTCCCCCCTGGGGGGGAATTCCCCACCGGTTGAGAACCACTGTTCTAGGCTAATACTTAATTAGCCCGCCAGTCGAAGAGTTGATACAATCCAGATAAGGTGTGTTCAAGATGCAGTGATAAAACATGCCGAATCATTCTCTAGGATGTAGTCTACTACACCTCAAGTACCACAAAATCATTTTATTTGTTATGTGTAAGCCTGATGATAAGAGAGAAAGATGAATGGCAGAGTATTTTCTTGAGAAAATGTAGAATTGAAGACAGAACTTCGTTGTACAGTGACACTAAAACTGCCGCTCCAACCTGTCATGTCTACCACAGTAAAACATTCCTACCATGTCTATTGTCTGTCTAATCTAATGATTTGCATATGCTTGTGACTGTAAACTACGCTCAATGCATATTGCAAAAACCTTTGTGCGCTCTGAACATTCGTTGAGTGCCTATCATGACCCATTCTTAACCAAACTGTACGCTGCTCTTGCGAGTTACATTTGGCAGTTCTGTTTCAGAATGTGTGATGCTACATGTAGTTTTTCCTTATAATGGCTGAGAATGTTTGAGTGAATAAGACGGTAATTGTATAATTAACCTCTCATATTTGTAAAAGTAAAGACGCTTATTATATCCATGTTTGCAGGACCCCATTGCACTTTAGAATTACAAAGTTCCTGTAATGTCTGGTGACTGTATTACGCTCAAGAAAATTTCCAAAAGCATTTATATAGATTTGCATAGGCTGCAAATTCTCTTTATGCGCTGGTTCTTTTGCAACAATGGTTTAGGTTTATATGAACTACATTCCAATAAGGAGCAATATGTGTTCGAACCTACAGTGTCTAGTCAGCTGAATACATGTAAAGGCTCATGCTATTTGTCAGGGAAGATTCATGTTTTCTTTCATATGTGTGTTCCACATGTGAGAGCATTGCTTATGCAATATTGCTTGGTACCCATTGCAGTAGATATTGCTATTGCTTAATGGGGAAAGAGCACATGATGATGATGATGATGATGATGATGATGATTTGATGGTGCTTGTGAACCTGGTCTGGCTTGAGAGGGGGAAGTTTGGCATTGCGGCGTGAGTGTGAAGGAGATAGGACATTCTTGTACTAAGGTATCACCTTTATGAATTGCTAATTGGTCCATTGCCATTAGTTTAATGATATTGCCTAGTGCAGTCATGAAAGATGCCTGTCTTCTATCTATCTCATATCTGCCTTATGGTGATTGGTTCAGCAGATGTACCTCATGATGGTGTTCATGTTATGTTGTTTGCTTCATGTCTTGCTTTGAAATGCTAGTGCATGATTGCTGCCATACAATGCCTACTTCTGAATGCTTATCACACTGTCTGTTTCTCATGGTACACATGTCCCCTGTGATCTACTTATTGTGAGAACTTATTGAGGCAAATAATTACAAGGTGCTTGATAATTGTGTGAAGATGCCCCTGATTAAGCATATGTGCCTATGATTTCACAATTTGGGGATGAACCTTGAGAAAAGATATCACCCCAAACCACCAAATAAAATTGCACTTCATCACCAGTGAGGGGTAGGTGTTTGAATGTCACTCTCCTCTCTCCCTCCCATTCCTCTCTGAATCTGTAATGGTACTACATAACTATGACAATGTTTCAACAGATGTAAAACACATGTTGTGCCTTTATTTATTAACAGAGAATGAGGAAGATGGGGAGGCCTTCAATTGCCAGGACAACTCCAGGGAAGTCCTGGGCTCTAACCTTCAATCCAGCTTTATAAGATGGACTCTCCAATAGTTACCACATAACCACAGGTTGAAAATACTCAGCCTGAATTCACTAAATTCTGGCCGATGCAGATGGCACTGAAAAAAAGTCTTCTATGAAAGGCCTAATACAGAGATGCTCTCCATTTTTATAAATGTTCCGGGCTATATCTTCAAGAGAAATTCAAGAAGTAACCTTAGGAAGTGAGAGATCACCTGGTTTTCAGCATGCCTCTACTGGCTAAGGGTGAATATTAATTATGTGTACCTGGAGCTTACCATATTTCTCCTCAAAACCATATCTTGAGGAGTATTCCAGCTTAATATTGGCTGAAAAGCATCATGGTGAAGAAGGATAATACATAGAGCAAATTCACAATGGATTAATACTTATTAAGTGGTGTAATTTCAGTACCATCAGAAACTTTAGGGGAGATAGACTGATAAGGAAGAATGCTGGGACATAATGGTTTTTAGATCTTCCTCTACTGGAAATGTAAAACTAACTCCAGTTGTTATCTTCGGGAACAGTCTACTCACAATGGAGAAGACATGCCTGTCACTTCCGTCAAACTAGTCACAGTAGGGAATAAATAGTCTTACTTGGGAAAACATCATGGGGAAAACTGCAACCTGAGACTTTCCCAACACCCTTCATAGGTGATAACAGGATGTGCACAGATCAGTGGAGCAGAGTGTCCCTATGCTTGCCTCAGACTATGAGTTTATCTTGTGTTTCCCTCATTGGCGGTTGAAGGATTGATTATACATGAATTGAGTGTGGTATAGGATAACTTTATGGAGTAGAGATGTGAAGGAGGAGGGTTTGTTTTAAGTTGATGCTCTGTTGGGAAATTGAGTGATGTATTTGGGTTTTCATAATCATTGTCAATTATATTGCATATGACCAAATTTTTTGAAATGTAAACTGTTTGCAAAATATGAAGCCTGAGTCTTCACTTGACCCCATAAGACATTAATAAAATTATAATAGAAAGAGAACAGTTTTGAGATACATGTCTCTGTGGTTGTCTTGTATACTGTTGTGAATGAAATGTCCAACTGTTGTCAAGCATCTTCATGGTGAATGTTTACTCTACTGTGGTTGTTGGTTACTGATAATGTGGAAGTCCTGTGTAGATGTTGTCAAGTATCTTCCATGATGTATGACTTGTCCAATCTGTTGGTGTGATCATTCCTTTGTGAATGTGTGTCCAACTATTGTCAAGATCCTCTCATGTTGATGTCTTGTTCAACCGGTGTAAAGTACAGTGAATGTTGTTGTTTATGTTCACTACAATGGTCCATTTGTCAATGTGGTCATTCGTTCAAGTGTCTTGTGTCACTTGTAATGATATTAAAGAGATCAAAATGAGGTTGGAGACCAGAGCACAGTCAACTAGATAGATGAGAGAACTGCTTTTCATTGGTTACTGTGGCTAACTGCCAAGATCTCTATATAACCTGGAAGAGAAATCATCTAATAATAATTCTGTGTTGAACTTAAACTTTTGTCTAATTTCTCACAGTGGGGGTACTCGATGAGCCAAAATTCTAAATGGTTTCTCTACAAGGGTTCTGCGAGAATACATATCAATGCCTCTAGACAAAACTTGCTGTTACTAACCTGTATCTTTTATAGAGAGATATACTTTATAGAACTTCACTCATTGGAGCTTCTGTAATTATCTATAAACCCACAAAAAACCTCACTGACCTATAAGTATAACGACTCCATGAGTATGCTAAGGAAGATGGAGATCGGCTGGGTCAGTGAAGCCACGCCCCTGTGCCTGTAGAAAGGGCTTATGTTATGGTGGCAGCGTGATTGGTGTATGCTCTCTTAGAACTGATCTATAACGACTCCTTGAGTATGCTAAAGAAGATCGAGATTGGCTTGGATCTCCGAGGAAGTCCAGACTGACTAATGTGTTTCATTTGTGTATCAGGCACGTGCGTGTAAGAGGAACAGAACCAGGAGATAAGCTTGCGGGCTTGGCTGCTGTACGGAGTGGACGAGCAGTGTACCTGGCTGACTTCCTGAACGTCCTCATGAAGGCAGGACGAGTAAATGACCCAAGGGATGGATGTGATTCTGTAATTGTGACCTTGGCCAGAAGAACTTCAAGTCACACGGGGTCAAGCTAGACTAGAGCGACATGCGGGAAGCCAAAGAAGATCAGTCAACCCACACAGAACGCTTGTCAACAGTCGCTACACGCTGAGTGAGGTACTAGGCAGGGCATCTGAGCAGTTATGCAACTAATATAGTTCGATGCGAAATGAGATTTATCCGAAGACTTAACTATCTAAGTACTAGTAGTTGATGTGGTCGAAAGAATAAGAGCGCTCGCTCTTAAACTTCCGATGCGGTGATGATGAGGTGGGAATGGGGGGCATGGGGTTCAATCTCTAAACCGGAATTGAGTTAGACGTCAAAGTTGACTTCTCTTTCAGTAAGCAATGGCAAACTACTGAACATAAAATTGTCTACAAAATAAATTTAGGGTTGATGGCAACTGCGATATGCAGCATTCTTCGTTTAACTCAGCAGCACGTCCTGGTTATTTAAAGTTCCTCAACGTACAGGTCGTGTCACATGACGGGGTGGTCAAGCATTCTGGCTGGCGCTGCGGAAGTCGAGGGTTCGTTTGTAGAACCCCTCATTCAGTTTACGGTCGCGATTTTTCCTGAGCCCCCTTGGGGGTCGACCCTGGAGTTAGATGTAGTTCGAGGTTTGTGCGACGCTTTAAGCATGCCGCTCTATGGAAGGAGGTCGAGTCATATAAGATAATCCCCGATGTAATGAGGCAGAAATGTCTTTAACATGTAAGATAATCCCCGATGTAATGAGGCCGAAATGTCTTTAACATATAAGATAATCCCCGATGTAATGAGGCGGAACCCCATGTCTTTAACATATAAGATATTTCTCGATGTAATGAAGTGGAATGTCCTGTCTTTAATATATAAGATATTCCCCGATGTAATGAGGTGGAACTTCCTGTCTTTACCATATAAGATATTCCTCGATGTAATGAGTGGAACCTCCTGTCTTAACATATAAGATATTCCTCGATGTAATGAGTGGAACATCCTGTCTTAAAACATAAGATATTCCTCGATGTAATGAGAGGAATCTTCTGTCAGTACCATATAAGATTTTCACCGATGTAATGAGGGGGAACCTCCAGTCTTTAACATATAAGATATTCCCCGATGTTAATGAGGTGGAACCTCCTGTCTATAACATATAAGATATTCCCCGATGTAATGAGGTGGAGGTTGATGTCTTTAACATTTAAGATATTCCCCGATGTAATGAGGTGGAACCTTCTGTCTTTAACATATGAGATATTCCCCGATGTAATGAGGTGGAACCTCCAGTCTTTAACATATAAGATATTCCCCGATGTAATGAGGCGGAACCTCTAGGCTTTAACATATAAGATATTCCCCGATGTAATGAGGTGGAGGTTCCTGTCTTTAACATATAAGATAGTCCCCGATGTAATGAAGTTGCAACCTCCTGTCTTTAACATATAAGATATTCCCCGATGTAATGAGGTGGAACCCCATGTCTTTAACATATAAGATATTTCTCGATGTAATGAAGTGGAATGTCCTGTCTTTAAAATATAAGATATTCCCCGATGTAATGAGGTGGAACTTCCTGTCTTTACCATATAAGATATTCCTCGATGTAATGAGTGGAACCTCCTGTCTTAACATATAAGATATTCCTCGATGTAATGAGTGGAACCTCCTGTCTTTACCATATAAGATATTCCCCGATGTAATGAGGTGGAACCTCCTGTCTATAACATATAAGATAGTCCCCGATGTAATGAGGTGGAGGTTCCTGTCTTTAACATATAAGATAGTCCCCGATGTAATGAAGTTGCAACCTCCTGTCTTGAACACATTTGTGCAGACACTCTACCCCAGTGTTTTTGCGAGTTGCCACTCGGGGTGTTAATACATCTATCCTTCATATAAGAAATGACGGTGACTCGCATGCAGTCTCGCAGTGGGCAAACCTCGCGGTTCTCTGCAGGCTTCAGTACAAGAGGTCATGCTGGGGTCTCTCGTCTGTTGTCCCAGACTTGTCTATGCCCAGAATGAACCGATGGTGGGCGTGGGAAGAGAAGCAGTGGTCAGTGTGGGGTCTAACTATTGTCCGTCAGTGTCTCGGACATCCCACAGAAATTCAGTTAGAAAGACGGAGAGACTAACACATTGATGTACATTTAGATAAATATGCAGACAGGGTGAAACAGACAAAACAGCATACAGGCATAGGGGAGATAGAGGAGGCAAACAGGGAGGTAGACAAACAGACAGACAGCCAAATAGACATTGAGTCAGACAGCCAAATAGACATAATCAGTCAGCCATATGGACAGACGGACAGTCAAGAAAACAGACAGACAAGCAAATAGACAGACAGACAAACTAACAGACAGACAGACAAGCAAACAGACAGACAAGCAAGCAAACAGACAAAGAGACAAGTTAACAGACAGACAAAAGGACAGACAAAAGGACAGACAAAAAGACACACAGACAAGCAAACAGACAGGCAGAGAAGCAAACAGACAGACAAGCAAATAGACAGACAGGCAAGTGAACAGACAAACCAGCGAACAGACAGACAGGCAGACACCCACCTCCGTGCCCAGCTGGATGATGGTGGCCAGCACCATGGCCATGTTGCGGCCCTCGTACAGGTCGGCGGTGGGGAACAGGCTGTTCTCCGGCAGCCCGTACAGCTCGGCTGCCTTCAGGAAGATCTCGATGTTCTCCATCTGGAGCCAGGGAGGTGAGCCATCAGTACAGACAAACATATATACAGACATATAAACATACAGACTTGCAGATATACAAATATACAAACATGCAGACATACAGACATACATAAACACAGACATACAAACATACTCACATACTGCCACACAACATCTACAAACATACGGACGTATAAACATACAGACATACAAACATGCAGACATACACAAATACATACATACAAACATACAAACAAACAGACACACAACACACAGAAACATAAAGACATATAAACATACCAACATACAAACATACCAACATACAAACATACAGACACATACACATACAACCATACAAACATACATAAATACACACATACAAACATGCAGACATACAAACATACACACATACAGGCACACCACACATACCAACATACATACAGACATATTAACATACATACATGTGAACATACATATATACAAACAGATATACAAGCATACAAATATACAAAAATACAAGCATACAGACATATACACATACAGACAAACAAACATACAGATATACAAACCACACACATACAATAATACATGCAACTATAATATAAACATACAAACAAATACAAACGTGCAAACACACGCATACAAACAACACACACACACACATACACAAACATACAATCAGTCACGCAAACATACAGAGGTCAATCTCTATCACCATGGGTTGTAATTGTGATGCAACTTTTGAAGCACGGTGTAACAAACTTTTGTGAGTCAAGACAGCCAAGTGGCAGCAGCATTATGAGGCACACATGAATTTTTATTCCTAACGAAGAATTTCCTTTGGGAGCAACAGAGAGGACCCGAGAATTTTTCTCCCTTTTCTGTATGTTGGACTGGAAGTCTCCAGCCGAGAAAACCTTCAGCTGGGCTGAAGTTTGATTTTCACGTTTCGCAAATTACCATCTTTTGAGAGGGGAAGGTGAGCTTTCCAATTGTCCCATGAAGAGTGTATATCTTTACGGGTCGGGCGGAAAGAAGGTATAAGAAAGCCCATATCCAGTGTTTAAATTTCAGACAATTGAAAATTCGCCAAATTAGCATACTAACCAACCATCCAACCACGCAACCAACCATCCAGCCAACCATGCAATGAACCGTCTAACCAATCAATTACGCATCCAGCCATCTAACTGACCATGCAACCAACCAGCCAACCTTGCAACCAACCATACGCACAACCAGCCAGCAACCTGTGATCCAACCAGCACACCAACCAACCAGCCAACTAACCATCCAATCAACCAACCATCCAACCAACCATCCAAACAATAACCCATAACCAAGCAGCCAACCAATCAGCCACGCGACCAAACAACTACGTGACCAACCATCCAACAAGCCATCCACGCAACCAACCACGCAACCATCCAACCACGCAGCTAACCAACCATGCAACCAACCAATCCAGTAACCACATCTACACTCTATTTTAGGAGAAGAAGCACATATAAATACATACAGTGATTAGTGAGGGGGCGCTTAGTCTTGAAATACCTGTTTAAATGGCAGTTCACTTTTATTTCCTTTGAGCTTAGCATTTTTGGCTGCTGGTGGGAGATTTTTCGTTCCGGCATACACTGCATTGATCAGCCTAAGAGAAACATTAAACGCGTACTTTGTAAACATTAAAATAGATTAGTAAAATAACTCAAAGATTCATCTAAAAGACCACCCCCTGAAAGAAGCGAACAGCTTCAAGTATTTAAGAAGTATAATATCATCGAAAGGCAAATCAGAAGACGAGATCGAAAATAGATGCAATAAGGCAAACCAACTCAATGGACAAGTGGCATCAATACTAAAGAACAGACACGTATCAATAGTTATTTTTTTTAAAAAAAGCCCTATGCAACGCAATCTTCCTACCAACTCTATGCTACCAATGCCAAACATGGACAACGACATAAAAAAGAGAAAAGAAAAATTTCAACTACCGAAGAAGGGGATGACCATTACGTAGATGATTCCAGGTGTGATAGATAACATTCATGACAGCAACAGAGACCGGAAATCTGGCTATGAGGGACGCAGAGGTGATTTCAAGGCACCAGAGCTGGGATCTATACTGGCCAAGACCTGCTGACACGTCCACGTCGTGCGTCCTGGGCAACAGGTCCCTTCGGGGACCTGGCTAACATCAGAAGGAAGGTTGATTCCTCCGAAGCCGGAGAGTATCTTCCTGCATGGTGAAGAACCACCAGTCTGCACACCAATAAGCCAGACATGGGACAACGGATACTCACGCAAACCTCAGGTCCTGTATGACATCACATTGATGTTGGACAACAGGATGTCTTCATCCGACATACAGGACTTCACGCTGGAGTTCACAGCCAGCGAACACAAGCAAGCAAGCAAGCATCTGGCTATGACAGATAGACTGTTACGAAGAAAACACTGTGTAACTTGCAGGCGGCTGACTGATGGACGATGTGCGCGACAGGAAGCTGTAGGCATTCATAAAGACAAATGCCATACAGGCTCGGACTATGATTCGACAGACGGGAGGGTGAAAGACGAGAGGAACATTGTCGAACGGAATTAACTATAAGAGAATGACACCACGGAGCTATCAATGACACCATAGAGCTATCAGTAACACCAATGAGCTATCAATGACACACGTTTTCTATCAATGACACCACTGAAAATTAAATGACATCAATGGGCTATCAATGACACCACTGAGCTATAAGTGACACAAATGGGATATCAATGACACCACGGAGCTATAAATGACACAAATGGGATATCAATGACACCACTGAGCTATAAATGACACAAATGGGATATAAATGACACCACTGAGCTATCAATGACACCACTGGACTATCAATAACGCCACTGAGCTATCAATGACACCAGTTTTCTATGAGTGACACCACTGAGCTATCAATGGCACCACTAGCTTATCAATGACACCCATAGGCTAACAATGACGCTACTGTGCTATCAATGACACCACTGACCTATCAATAACAATACTGACCTATCAATTATAGCATTGAACTATCAATGACACCAGTTATCTGTGAATGACACCATTGACCCATCAGTGACATCACTGAGCTATCAATGACACCCACACGTGACCTATCAATGACACCAAAGACCCATAAATGACATCACTGAGCTATCATTGACAAAACTCTGCTATTAATGACATCAATATGCTATCAATGACACCACTAGGCTACCAATGACACCACTGACCCATCAATGACACCATTGAGCTACCATTGACACCACTTAGCTTCAATGACGCAAATGAGCTATTAAATACACCACTGAGCTATTAATTGCACAGCTAAGCAATTAATAACACCACTGAACTGTCATTGACACTACTGACCTATCAATGACACCATTGAACTACCAACGACATCAACACTAGATACTACCTATGTTAACCTAGGTTTCTCTAACACTAGATACTACCCATGTTCATCCGGGTCTCTCTGACACTAGATAATACCCATGTTCAGCCGGGTCTCTCTGACACTAGATAATACCCATATTAACCCATGTCTATCTGACACTAGATAATACCCATGTTAACCCATGTCTCTCTGACACTAGATACTACCCATGTTAAGCTGGGTCCCTGTGATACTACATACTACCCATGTATACCTAGGTCTCTCTGACACCAGATACTAACCTTGTTCAGCCGGGTCTCTCTGACACTAGATACTACCCATGTTCAGCTAGGTCTTTCTGACACTAGATAATACCCATGTTAACCTATGTCTCTCTAACACCAGATACAAACCTTGTTCAGCCGGGTCTCTATTACACTAGATCCTACATATGTTAACCTGGGTCTCTCTGACACTAGATACTATCCATGTTCATCCGGGTCTATCTAACACTAGATACTATCCAAGTTCATCCGGGTCTCTCTAACACTAAATACTAGCCATGTTAAGCCGGGTCTCTCTGACACTAGATACTACCCATGTTAAGCTAGGTCTCTCTGACACTAGATACTACCCATGTTAAGCTAGGTCTCTCTGACACTAGATACTATCCATGTTCATCCGGGTCTCTCTAACACTAGATACTATCCAAGTTCATCCGGGCCTCTCTAACACTAAATACTAGCCATGTTAAGCCGGGTCTCTCTGACACTAGATACTACCCATGTTAAGCTAGGTCTCTCTAACACTAGATACTATCCATGTTCATCCGTGTCTCTCTAACACTAGATACTAGCCATGTTAAACTGGGTATCTCTGACACTAGATACTAGCTATGTTAAGCCGGGTCTCTCTGACACTAGATACTACCCATGTTTCTGTGTGTAGATGGGGTGTCCTAGGACACCACGGCAGCGACCACACCCTTGCAGCATATTGGTGGAGAAAGGCAGAATCAGGCAGCACAAGCTAAAGGTAAAGACTTTCCAGTATGACAGCACAGGGCAAGATGTGGTGAGTAAAATAAGACGCAGAAAGCTTCAGGGCAGGAAAAAAAGCTGGAAGCAGCCACCTTGGTGGAATTTCGAGGTGGAGAAGGCTTGAGTGGATAAGCGTAGTGCTGTAAGGAGATGGCAAAATGCCAAGAAGAACAGAGCTGGCCATCCTAGTCCCTGCATGCACTTAGAAAGAGAGATGCACACAAAAGTAAGCTATTTCAATAAACTGGTCAAGGTGGTTAAAAGCAAAAAATGGGCAGAGGTGTGTCAAAGAGTAAGCACAGACAAGTCACTGAAATTGTTCTGGCGACTACATAAAAGCATGAGTGGGGTAGTCAAGAATAAGAGCATTTCTGACTTCCAATGTGCTGACCTCATCTGGCAGAGGACTGATGAGGACAAGGGCAAAGCCCTCTTTGAACGCTATCTAGAGCAGAGCAACCAGACAGATATAGGAGGCCGAAATCTGGCCAAGGAGGTCACCTCAGACAGGTGCAAGGCTCAGAACACTTCGGATGAAGAAACAGTGACAGTGAAAGAAATCAAGGCTGTGTTTCGACAATCAAAAACAGCGCTCCAGGGCCAGATGGCATAATATACAACGACATCAATAGGTGTACCGACAACGAGCCAGAGGAACTAGCAGACATGTACAGGAACAGTATAGGGAGTGCTAGCATCAAGGAGGAGTTGTTACACAACTATCTGATTCCCTTGCCGAAGCCTGACAAAGACCACACAAAAATTCAGGGAAATCGAATTATAACTATGCAGAATACAATAGGCAAGCTGCTGGAGAAGGTAATTGCCTAGTCTCTCTGACAACAGATACTACCCCTGTTAACCTAGGTCTCTCTGACACTAGACACAACCCGTGTTAACCTAGGTCTCTCTAACAATAGATACTACCAATGTTCAGCCGGGTCTCTCTGACACTAGATACTACCCATGTTCAGCTAGGTCTCTCTGACACTAGATACTACCCGTGTTCAGCCGGGTCTCTCTAACACTAGATACTAACAATGTTCAGCTAGGTCTCTCTGACACTAGATACTACCCATGTTAACCTAGGTCTCTCTGACACTAGATAATACCCATGTTAACCTATATCTCTCTGACACTTGATACTACCCATGTTAAGCCGGGTCTTTCTGACACTAGATACTACCCATGTTAAGCTAGGTCTCTCTGACACTAGATACTACCCATGTTAAGCTAGGTCTCTCTGACACTAGATACGACCCATGTTCAGCCGGGGCTCTCTGACACTAGATACTACCCATGTTAACCTATGTCTCCCTGACACTAGATAATACCCATGTTAACCTATGTCTCTCTGACACTTGATACTACCCATGTTAAGCTGGGTCTTTCTGACACTAGATAATACCCATGTTCAGCCGGGGCTCTCTGACACTAGATAATACCCATGTTAACCTATGTCTCCCTGACACTAGATACTACCCATGTTAACCTATGTCTCTCTGACACTAGATAATACCCATGTTAAGCTAGGTCTCTCTGACACTAGATACTACACATGTTCAGCCGGGTCTCTCTGACACTAGATAATACCCATGTTCAGTCGGGTCTCTCTGACACTAGATAATACCCATGTTCAGCCGGGTCTCCCTGACACTAGATAATACCCATGTTAACCTATGTCTCTCTGACACTTGATACTACCCATGTTAAGCTGGGTCTCTCTGAAACTAGATAATACCCATGTTAAGCTGGGTCTCTCTGACACTAGATACTACCCATGTTAAGCTAGGTCTCTCTGACACTAGATACTACACATGTTAAGCTAGGTCTCTCTGACACTAGATACTACACATGTTAAGCCGGGTCTCTCTGACACTAGATACTACCCATGTTAAGCTAGGTCTCTCTGACACTAGATACTACCCATGTTAAGCTAGGTTTCTCTGACACTAGACACTACCCGTGTTAACCTAGGTCTCACTAACACTTGACACTACCCATGTTAAGTTAGGTCTCTCTAACACTAGCTACTACCCATGTTCAGCCAGGTCTCTATTACACTAGATCCTGCATATGTTAACCTAGGTCTCTCTGACACTAGATACTACCCATGTTCATCCGGGTCTCTCTAACACTAGATACTACCCATGTTCATCCGGGTCTCTCTGACACTAGATACTACCCATGTTCATCCGGGTCTCTCTAACACTAGATACTACCCATGTTCATCCGGGTCTCTCTAACACTAGATACTACCCATATTCATCCGGGTCTCTCTAACACTAGATACTACCCATGTTCATCCGGGTCTCTCTGACACTAGATACTACCTATGTTAAGCCGGGGCTCTCTGACACTAGATAATACCCATGTTAACCTATGTCTCCATGACACTAGATACTACCCATGTTATGCTAGGTCTCTCAAACACTAGATACTACCCATGTTCATCCGGGTCTCTCTAACACTACATACTACCCATGTTCATCCGGGTCTCTCTAACACTAGATACTACCCATGTTCATCCGGGTCTCTCTGACACTAGATACTACCTATGTTAAGCCGGGGCTCTCTGACACTAGATAATACCCATGTTAACCTATGTCTCCCTGACACTAGATACTACCCATGTTAACCTATGTGTCTCTGACACTAGATGATACCAATGTTAACCTATGTCTCCCTGACACTAGATACTACCCATGTTAACCTATGTGTCTCTGACATTATATAATACCCATGTTAACCTATGTCTCCCTGACACTAGATACTACCCATGTTAAGCTGGGTCTCTCTGACACTAGATACTACCCATGTTAAGCTAAGTCTCTCTGACACTAGATACTACCCATGTTAAGCTAGGTCTCTCTGACACTAGATACTACACATGTTCAGCCGGGTCTCTCTAACACTAGATAATACCCATGTTCAGCCGGGTATCTCTGATACTAGATAATACCCATGTTTAGCCGGGTCTCTCTGACACTAGATAATACCCATGTTAACCTATGTCTCTCTGACACTTGATACTACCCATGTTAAGCTGGGTCTCTCTGACACTAGATAATACCCATGTTAAGCTAGGTCTCTCTGACACTAGATACTACCCATGTTAAGCCGGGTCTCTCTGACACTAGATAATACCCATGTTAAGCTAGGTCTCTCTGACACTAGATACTACCCATGTTAAGCCGGGTCTCTCTGACACTAGATACTACCCATGTTAAGCTAGGTCTCTCTGACACTAGATACTACCCATGTTAAGCTAGGTCTCTCTAATACTAGCTACTACCCATGTTCAGCCAGGTCTCTATTACACTAGATCCTACATATGTTAACCTGGGTCTCTCTGACACTAGATACTACCCATGTTCATCCGGGTCTCTCTGACACTAGATACTACCCATGTTAAGCTAGGTCTCTCTGACACTAGATAATACCCATGTTAACCTATGTCTCCCTGACACTAGATACTACCCATGTTAAGCTAGGTCTCTCTGACACTTGACACTACCCATGTTAAGCTAGGTCTCTCTAACACTAGCTACTACCCATGTTCAGCCAGGTCTCTATTACACTAGATCCTACATATGTTAACCTAGGTCTCTCTGACACTAGATACTACCCATGTTCATCCGGGTCTCTCTAACACTAGATACTACCCATGTTCATCCGGGTCTCTCTGACACTAGATACTACCCATGTTCATAAGGGTCTCTCTAACACTAGATACTACCTATGTTCATCCGGGTCTCTCTAACACTAGATACTACCCATGTTCATCCGGGTCTCTCTAACACTAGATACTACCCATGTTCATCCGGGTCTCTCTGACACTAGATACTACCTATGTTAAGCCGGGGCTCTCTGACACTAGATAATACCCATGTTAACCTATGTCTCCCTGACACTAGATACTACCCATGTTATGCTAGGTCTCTCTAACACTAGATACTACCCATGTTCATCCGGGTCTCTCTAACACTACATACTACCCATGTTCATCCGGGTTTCTCTAACACTAGATACTACCCATGTTCATCCGGGTCTCTCTGACACTAGATACTACCTATGTTAAGCCGGGGCTCTCTGACACTAGATAATACCCATGTTAACCTATGTCTCCCTGACACTAGATACTACCCATGTTAACCTATGTGTCTTTGACACTAGATAATACCCATGTTAACCTATGTCTCCCTGACACTAGATACTACCCATGTTAACCTATGTGTCTCCGACACTATATAATACCCATGTTAACCTATGTCTCCCTGACACTAGATACTACCCATAATTCAAAAATTGAAATGTTCACTAAAGAAACTTGATTGATAGGTTTTAGGAAGAAATCACTAGGAAATTATTGAGCAAACACAGTAAGTAAATTTTCAAAACATATAATGGAGAACTGAAATTCAAGTACAAAATAATTTTAACGAAAGATTTTTCTATATTATCTTAATTATTAGTAATTATTTATTATTTAAATTTAGTAAGATCCTTGCGCTTGATGCTTGCTGCAAAGAGATCTTATGTCAGGTTCCAATTTAGTTAACTTCAGTCTCAAGTCTCCCCGTTTTGTTATATCCAGCCGATTTCTTCCATTTTCGACTTGCCCCCCTTAACAATCGAATTGCCCCCCCCCCCCCCTGTGGGGCATGGGCCCCACGTTGGGAAACACTGCACTAGATACTACCCATGTTAAGCTAGGTCTCTCTGACACTAGATACTACCCATGTTAAGCTAGGTCTCTCTGACACTAGATACTACCCATGTTAAGCTAGGTCTCTCTGACACTAGACACTACCCGTGTTAACCTAGGTCTCACTAACACTTGACACTACCCATGTTAAGCTAGGTCTCTCTAACACTAGCTACTACCCATGTTCAGCCAGGTCTCTATTACACTAGATCCTACATATGTTAACCTAGGTCTCTCTGACACTAGATACTACCCATGTTCATCCGGGTCTCTCTAACACTAGATACTACCCATGTTCATCCGGGTCTCTCTGACCCTAGATACTACCCATGTTCATCCGGGTCTCTCTAACACTAGATACTACCCATGTTCATCCGGGTCTCTCTAACACTAGATACTACCCATGTTCATCCGGGTCTCTCTAACACTAGATACTACCCATGTTCATCCGGGTCTCTCTGACACTAGATACTACCTATGTTAAGCCGGGGCTCTCTGACACTAGATAATACCCATGTTAACCTATGTCTCCCTGACACTAGATACTACCCATGTTATGCTAGGTCTCTCTAACACTAGATACTACCCATGTTCATCCGGGTCTCTCTAACACTAGATACTACCCATGTTCATCCGGGTCTCTCTAACACTAGATACTACCCATGTTCATCCGGGTCTCTCTGACACTAGATACTACCTATGTTAAGCCGGGGCTCTCTGACACTAGATAATACCCATGTTAACCTATGTCTCCCTGACACTAGATACTACCCATGTTATGCTAGGTCTCTCTAACACTAGATACTACCCATGTTCATCCGGGTCTCTCTAACAATAGATACTACCCATGTTCATCCGGGTCTCTCTAACACTAGATACTACCCATGTTCATCCGGGTCTCTCTGACACTAGATACTACCTATGTTAAGCCGGGGCTCTCTGACACTAGATAATACCCATGTTAACCTATGTCTCCCTGACACTAGATACTACCCATGTTAACCTATGTGTCTCTGACACTAGATAATACCCATGTTAACCTATGTCTCTATGACACTTGATACTACCCATGTTAAGCTAGGTCTCCCTGACACTAGATACTACCCATGTTATGCTAGGTCTCTCTAACACTAGATACTACCCATGTTCATCCGGGTCTCTCTAACACTAGATACTACCCATGTTCATCCGGGTCTCTCTAACACTAGATACTACCTATGTTAAGCCGGGGCTCTCTGACACTAGATAATACCTATGTTAACCTATGTCTCCCTGACACTAGATACTACCCATGTTATGCTAGGTCTCTCTAACACTAGATACTACCCATGTTCATCCGGGTCTCTCTAACACTAGATACTACCCATGTTCATCCGGGTCTCTCTAACACTAGATACTACCCATGTTCATCCGGGTCTCTCTGACACTAGATACTACCTATGTTAAGCCGGGGCTCTCTGACACTAGATAATACCCGTGTTAACCTATGTCTCCCTGACACTAGATACTACCCATGTTAACCTATGTGTCTCTGACACTAGATAATACCCATGTTAACCTATGTCTCTCTGACACTTGATACTACCCATGTTAAGCTGGGTCTCTCTGACACTAGATACTACCCATGTTAAGCTGGGTCTTTCTGACACTAGATAATACCCATGTTCAGCCGGGGCTCTCTGACACTAGAAAATACCCATGTTAACCTATGTCTCCCTGACACTAGATACTACCCATGTTAAGCTGGGTCTCTCTGACACTAGATACTACCCATGTTAAGCTAAGTCTCTCTGACACTAGATACTACCCATGTTAAGCTAGGTCTCTCTGACACTAGATACTACACATGTTCAGCCGGGTCTCTCTGACACTAGATAATACCCATGTTCAGCCGGGTCTCTCTGACACTAGATAATATCCATGTTCAGCCGGGTCTCTCTGACACTAGATAATACCCATGTTAACCTATGTCTCTCTGACACTTGATACTACCCATGTTAAGCTGGGTCTCTCTGACACTAGATACTACCAATGTTAAGCTAGGTCTCTCTGACACTAGATACTACCCATGTTAAGCCGGGTCTCTCTGACACTAGATACTACCCATGTTAAGCTAGGTCTCTCTGACACTAGATACTACCCATGTTAAGCCGGGTCTCTCTGACACTAGATACTACCCATGTTAAGCTAGGTCTCTCTGACACTAGATACTACCCATGTTAAGCTGGGTCTTTCTGACACTAGATAATACCCATGTTCAGCCGGGGCTCTCTGACACTAGATAATACCCATGTTAACCTATGTCTCCCTGACACTAGATACTATCCATGTTAAGCTGGGTCTCTCTGACACTAGATACTACCCATGTTAAGCTAAGTCTCTCTGACACTAGATACTACCCATGTTAAGCTAGGTCTCTCTGACACTAGATACTACACATGTTCAGCCGGGGCTCTCTGACACTAGATACTACCCATGTTAACCTATGTCTCCCTGACACTAGATAATACCCATGTTAACCTATGTCTCTCTGACACTTGATACTACCCATGTTAAGCTGGGTCTTTCTGACACTAGATAATACCCATGTTCAGCCGGGGCTCTCTGACACTAGATAATACCCATGTTAACCTATGTCTCCCTGACACTAGATACTACCCATGTTAACCTATGTCTCTCTGACACTAGATAATACCCATGTTAAGCTAGGTCTCTCTGACACTAGATACTACACATGTTCAGCCGGGTCTCTCTGACACTAGATAATACCCATGTTCAGTCGGGTCTCTCTGACACTAGATAATACCCATGTTCAGCCGGGTCTCCCTGACACTAGATAATACCCATGTTAACCTATGTCTCTCTGACACTTGATACTACCCATGTTAAGCTGGGTCTCTCTGAAACTAGATAATACCCATGTTAAGCTGGGTCTCTCTGACACTAGATACTACCCATGTTAAGCTAGGTCTCTCTGACACTAGATACTACACATGTTAAGCTAGGTCTCTCTGACACTAGATACTACACATGTTTAGCCGGGTCTCTCTGACACTAGATACTACCCATGTTAGGCTAGGTCTCTCTGACACTAGATACTACCCATGTTAAGCTAGGTTTCTCTGACACTAGACACTACCCGTGTTAACCTAGGTCTCACTAACACTTGACACTACCCATGTTAAGTTAGGTCTCTCTAACACTAGCTACTACCCATGTTCAGCCAGGTCTCTATTACACTAGATCCTGCATATGTTAACCTAGGTCTCTCTGACACTAGATACTACCCATGTTCATCCGGGTCTCTCTAACACTAGATACTACCCATGTTCATCCGGGTCTCTCTGACACTAGATACTACCCATGTTCATCCGGGTCTCTCTAACACTAGATACTACCCATGTTCATCCGGGTCTCTCTAACACTAGATACTACCCATATTCATCCGGGTCTCTCTAACACTAGATACTACCCATGTTCATCCGGGTCTCTCTGACACTAGATACTACCTATGTTAAGCCGGGGCTCTCTGACACTAGATAATACCCATGTTAACCTATGTCTCCATGACACTAGATACTACCCATGTTATGCTAGGTCTCTCAAACACTAGATACTACCCATGTTCATCCGGGTCTCTCTAACACTACATACTACCCATGTTCATCCGGGTCTCTCTAACACTAGATACTACCCATGTTCATCCGGGTCTCTCTGACACTAGATACTACCTATGTTAAGCCGGGGCTCTCTGACACTAGATAATACCCATGTTAACCTATGTCTCCCTGACACTAGATACTACCCATGTTAACCTATGTGTCTCTGACACTAGATGATACCAATGTTAACCTATGTCTCCCTGACACTAGATACTACCCATGTTAACCTATGTGTCTCTGACATTATATAATACCCATGTTAACCTATGTCTCCCTGACACTAGATACTACCCATGTTAAGCTGGGTCTCTCTGACACTAGATACTACCCATGTTAAGCTAAGTCTCTCTGACACTAGATACTACCCATGTTAAGCTAGGTCTCTCTGACACTAGATACTACACATGTTCAGCCGGGTCTCTCTAACACTAGATAATACCCATGTTCAGCCGGGTATCTCTGATACTAGATAATACCCATGTTTAGCCGGGTCTCTCTGACACTAGATAATACCCATGTTAACCTATGTCTCTCTGACACTTGATACTACCCATGTTAAGCTGGGTCTCTCTGACACTAGATAATACCCATGTTAAGCTAGGTCTCTCTGACACTAGATACTACCCATGTTAAGCCGGGTCTCTCTGACACTAGATACTACCCATGTTAAGCTAGGTCTCTCTGACACTAGATACTACCCATGTTAAGCCGGGTCTCTCTGACACTAGATACTACCCATGTTAAGCTAGGTCTCTCTGACACTAGATACTACCCATGTTAAGCTAGGTCTCTCTAATACTAGCTACTACCCATGTTCAGCCAGGTCTCTATTACACTAGATCCTACATATGTTAACCTGGGTCTCTCTGACACTAGATACTACCCATGTTCATCCGGGTCTCTCTGACACTAGATACTACCCATGTTAAGCTAGGTCTCTCTGACACTAGATAATACCCATGTTAACCTATGTCTCCCTGACACTAGATACTACCCATGTTAAGCTAGGTCTCTCTGACACTTGACACTACCCATGTTAAGCTAGGTCTCTCTAACACTAGCTACTACCCATGTTCAGCCAGGTCTCTATTACACTAGATCCTACATATGTTAACCTAGGTCTCTCTGACACTAGATACTACCCATGTTCATCCGGGTCTCTCTAACACTAGATACTACCCATGTTCATCCGGGTCTCTCTGACACTAGATACTACCCATGTTCATAAGGGTCTCTCTAACACTAGATACTACCTATGTTCATCCGGGTCTCTCTAACACTAGATACTACCCATGTTCATCCGGGTCTCTCTAACACTAGATACTACCCATGTTCATCCGGGTCTCTCTGACACTAGATACTACCTATGTTAAGCCGGGGCTCTCTGACACTAGATAATACCCATGTTAACCTATGTCTCCCTGACACTAGATACTACCCATGTTATGCTAGGTCTCTCTAACACTAGATACTACCCATGTTCATCCGGGTCTCTCTAACACTACATACTACCCATGTTCATCCGGGTTTCTCTAACACTAGATACTACCCATGTTCATCCGGGTCTCTCTGACACTAGATACTACCTATGTTAAGCCGGGGCTCTCTGACACTAGATAATACCCATGTTAACCTATGTCTCCCTGACACTAGATACTACCCATGTTAACCTATGTGTCTCTGACACTAGATAATACCCATGTTAACCTATGTCTCCCTGACACTAGATACTACCCATGTTAACCTATGTGTCTCCGACACTATATAATACCCATGTTAACCTATGTCTCCCTGACACTAGATACTACCCATAATTCAAAAATTGAAATGTTCACTAAAGAAACTTGATTGATAGGTTTTAGGAAGAAATCACTAGGAAATTATTGAGCAAACACAGTAAGTAAATTTTCAAAACATATAATGGAGAACTGAAATTCAAGTACAAAATAATTTTAACGAAAGATTTTTCTATATTATTTTAATTATTAGTAATTATTTATTATTTAAATTTAGTAAGATCCTTGCGCTTGATGCTTGCTGCAAAGAGATCTTATGTCAGGTTCCAATTTAGTTAACTTCAGTCTCAAGTCTCCCCGTTTTGTTATATCCAGCCGATTTCTTCCATTTTCGACTTGCCCCCCTTAACAATCGAATTGCCCCCCCCCCCTGTGGGGCATGGGCCCCACGTTGGGAAACACTGCACTAGATACTACCCATGTTAAGCTAGGTCTCTCTGACACTAGATACTACCCATGTTAAGCTAGGTCTCTCTGACACTAGATACTACCCATGTTAAGCTAGGTCTCTCTGACACTAGACACTACCCGTGTTAACCTAGGTCTCACTAACACTTGACACTACCCATGTTAAGCTAGGTCTCTCTAACACTAGCTACTACCCATGTTCAGCCAGGTCTCTATTACACTAGATCCTACATATGTTAACCTAGGTCTCTCTGACACTAGATACTACCCATGTTCATCCGGGTCTCTCTAACACTAGATACTACCCATGTTCATCCGGGTCTCTCTGACCCTAGATACTACCCATGTTCATCCGGGTCTCTCTAACACTAGATACTACCCATGTTCATCCGGGTCTCTCTAACACTAGATACTACCCATGTTCATCCGGGTCTCTCTAACACTAGATACTACCCATGTTCATCCGGGTCTCTCTGACACTAGATACTACCTATGTTAAGCCGGGGCTCTCTGACACTAGATAATACCCATGTTAACCTATGTCTCCCTGACACTAGATACTACCCATGTTATGCTAGGTCTCTCTAACACTAGATACTACCCATGTTCATCCGGGTCTCTCTAACACTAGATACTACCCATGTTCATCCGGGTCTCTCTAACACTAGATACTACCCATGTTCATCCGGGTCTCTCTGACACTAGATACTACCTATGTTAAGCCGGGGCTCTCTGACACTAGATAATACCCATGTTAACCTATGTCTCCCTGACACTAGATACTACCCATGTTATGCTAGGTCTCTCTAACACTAGATACTACCCATGTTCATCCGGGTCTCTCTAACAATAGATACTACCCATGTTCATCCGGGTCTCTCTAACACTAGATACTACCCATGTTCATCCGGGTCTCTCTGACACTAGATACTACCTATGTTAAGCCGGGGCTCTCTGACACTAGATAATACCCATGTTAACCTATGTCTCCCTGACACTAGATACTACCCATGTTAACCTATGTGTCTCTGACACTAGATAATACCCATGTTAACCTATGTCTCTATGACACTTGATACTACCCATGTTAAGCTAGGTCTCCCTGACACTAGATACTACCCATGTTATGCTAGGTCTCTCTAACACTAGATACTACCCATGTTCATCCGGGTCTCTCTAACACTAGATACTACCCATGTTCATCCGGGTCTCTCTAACACTAGATACTACCTATGTTAAGCCGGGGCTCTCTGACACTAGATAATACCTATGTTAACCTATGTCTCCCTGACACTAGATACTACCCATGTTATGCTAGGTCTCTCTAACACTAGATACTACCCATGTTCATCCGGGTCTCTCTAACACTAGATACTACCCATGTTCATCCGGGTCTCTCTAACACTAGATACTACCCATGTTCATCCGGGTCTCTCTGACACTAGATACTACCTATGTTAAGCCGGGGCTCTCTGACACTAGATAATACCCGTGTTAACCTATGTCTCCCTGACACTAGATACTACCCATGTTAACCTATGTGTCTCTGACACTAGATAATACCCATGTTAACCTATGTCTCTCTGACACTTGATACTACCCATGTTAAGCTGGGTCTCTCTGACACTAGATACTACCCATGTTAAGCTGGGTCTTTCTGACACTAGATAATACCCATGTTCAGCCGGGGCTCTCTGACACTAGAAAATACCCATGTTAACCTATGTCTCCCTGACACTAGATACTACCATGTTAAGCTGGGTCTCTCTGACACTAGATACTACCCATGTTAAGCTAAGTCTCTCTGACACTAGATACTACCCATGTTAAGCTAGGTCTCTCTGACACTAGATACTACACATGTTCAGCCGGGTCTCTCTGACACTAGATAATACCCATGTTCAGCCGGGTCTCTCTGACACTAGATAATATCCATGTTCAGCCGGGTCTCTCTGACACTAGATAATACCCATGTTAACCTATGTCTCTCTGACACTTGATACTACCCATGTTAAGCTGGGTCTCTCTGACACTAGATACTACCAATGTTAAGCTAGGTCTCTCTGACACTAGATACTACCCATGTTAAGCCGGGTCTCTCTGACACTAGATACTACCCATGTTAAGCTAGGTCTCTCTGACACTAGATACTACCCATGTTAAGCCGGGTCTCTCTGACACTAGATACTACCCATGTTAAGCTAGGTCTCTCTGACACTAGATACTACCCATGTTAAGCTGGGTCTTTCTGACACTAGATAATACCCATGTTCAGCCGGGGCTCTCTGACACTAGATAATACCCATGTTAACCTATGTCTCCCTGACACTAGATACTATCCATGTTAAGCTGGGTCTCTCTGACACTAGATACTACCCATGTTAAGCTAAGTCTCTCTGACACTAGATACTACCCATGTTAAGCTAGGTCTCTCTGACACTAGATACTACACATGTTCAGCCGGGTCTCTCTGACACTAGATAATACCCATGTTCAGCCGGGTCTCTCTGACACTAGATAATACCCATGTTCAGCCGGGTCTCTCTGACACTAGATAATACCCATGTTAACCTATGTCTCTCTGACACTTGATACTACCCATGTTAAGCTGGGTCTCTCTGACACTAGATACTACCAATGTTAAGCTAGGTCTCTCTGACACTAGATACTACCCATGTTAAGCCGGGTCTCTCTGACACTAGATACTACCCATGTTAAGCTAGGTCTCTCTGACACTAGATACTACCCATGTTAAGCCGGGTCTCTCTGACACTAGATACTACCCATGTTAAGCTAAGTCTCTCTGACACTAGATACTACCCATGTTAAGCCGGGTCTCTCTGACACTAGATACTACCCATGTTAAGCTAGGTCTCTCTGACACTAGATACTACCCATGTTAAGCTAGGTCTCTCTAACACTAGCTACTACCCATGTTCAGCCAGGTCTCTATTACACTAGATCCTACATATGTTAACCTAGGTCTCTCTGACACTAGATACTACCCATGTTCATCCGGGTCTCTCTAACACTAGATACTACCCATGTTCATCCGGGTCTCTCTGACACTAGATACTACCCATGTTCATCCTGGTCTCTCTAACACTAGATACTACCCATGTTCATCCGGGTCTCTCTGACACTAGATACTACCCATGTTCATCCGGGTCTCTCTAACACTAGATACTACCTATGTTAAGCCAGGTTTCTCTGACACTAGATACTACCCATGTTATGCTAGGTCTCTCTAACACTAGATACTACCCATGTTCATCCGGGTCTCTCTAACACTAGATACTACCCATGTTCATCCGGGTCTCTCTAACACTAGATACTACCCATGTTCATCCGGGTCTCTCTAACACTAGATACTACCTATGTTAAGCCAGGTTTCTCTGACACTAGATACTACCTATGTTAAATTTGGTCTTCCTAACACTCGATACTTACTTGACCAGAATCTGTCCATCTCGCAGCCTCTGCTCCACCTCCACCGGCCCATTTCCGATGTCCTCACCGATCAGAGCTTGGATCCATTCCCTGGCTTCTCGCTCGCTGGACAAGTCGTATTTAGCCGACATCTGTGGGCAGGCCAAAACAGATCAGATAAGTACGAGCAAGTTTATAGGATTAAAGTACATGGCACTTTCGCACACCCGTAGACGTATAATGTGTAGGGTACTTGGCCCGTGGGTACCCGTTGATAGCTACCCAATGATAGCTACCCGTTGATAGCTACCCGATGATAGCTACCCGATGATAGCTACCCGATGGGTAAAATAGTTGATAGTGCATCGGCCTCCTTTGTGTCTCAGGACACATCCGGGTACACATTGTAGGCTGGGTGTATGAGGCTTCAGCGGGCGAGTTGGTGTCATGACCAGGGGGTTTCGGTGATAATGTCATGCGTGCGGTGGTACGAGGGTTGGACAGCAATACAAAATTCTTAAATAACAATCCTTTCTGTCAATCTCTGTGTGTAGAATGTTTATTCACCTTAACCTCCCCCACCCCTTTTTTTGCGCAATCTCTCTCTCCCCCCCCCACCCCAACCCCACCTCCTTCCCCATCCAACCTCTCTATAATTCTTTCTACGCCATGCACAACATTCTTATGGTTCCCTCTCGATGTCAGCCACTAATTCACTCACTCATTCATTCATTCACCCATTCATTCACTCACTCATGCACACACGCATTCACTCACTCGCTCTATCTGCTGCTAACTTACTCATTCACTCACCAATTCACGCACTCATTCGCTCACCCATTCACTCACTGAGACACTCACTCACTCACTGAGACACTCACTCACTTACTCACTCACTCACTCACTCACTCCCTGACACACTGAAGTACTCACTCATTCCCTCACACACTGACTCACTCATCCACCCACTTACCTACACACTGATGCACTTACTCACCCACCCACACACTGACGCATTCACTCACTCATTCACCTACCCATCCACTCACTCACCTACCCATCCACTCGCTCACCTACCCATCCACTTACCCATCCACGCACCCACCCACCCATTGACACACTCACTCAACGAGGCCAGCACTATCTGCCCTCTAAGAGAGGGACATCCTTTCACATCCTGATCACCTACTCCGACGTGAACCCAGGCCTTCAAACTGCGATGCGCCTGTCACATCAATGCCCCATAACAGGCTACTTCTTCCGAACATGTCCTTATATGTGAGGATCCGATCACACGACACCAGGGACGACAGACTAGTCTGCAGGCCCAGGCGCTAAGTGCCCCCCCCCCCCCCCCATACAACCATGTCGTAACATTCGACAATGTTTTCTCTATGTGAATGTAACATGCACAATAGATAACTGATATAAGAAATATGAGTCGTTGGCAGGGCCGAATATAAGACGGGCCTGCGTGCTCAATTTGTGACACTTTAACAATCAAGTTCCTTCATTCGTTCTACGACAACGGTTACAATTCGACAGCTTTGAAGACCAGTACCCAGGCCTCGGCTTATGAGCTGCAGTAACAAGTTCCCTTCCACATTTCCACATCGACATTTATGTCCAAACAACTCCAAGAAATGTGTGGACACTGTCTGGCATACATGTTTATAAAGTTGAGTAGATCCCAGGGTAGAACTGGGTGGAATTTAAAATAAAAAAAATCCGCCTCTGCTGTGTGTTGGCAGGCCAGCCATCTCACTATTCGGCCACCGCGGCTGGAACCGACA
>OY992876.1:437013802-437243802 GCA_963921405.1 Cepaea hortensis
GATGCCCCGTGTTCTCCCCTCCCCCTGTCCTCCCTTCACGGAGCACACACGCTCCACGCAGTCACGCCAAGTTCTCGGGAGATGGATTGTACTGCTGAAGTTGTTCACAGGATAAAGTAGTCAGTCTCTTGTATGCTGTACGGCAGCGAACCATGGACAATTAGCAGACAAGTGAAGACTTATGTGGAAGTTGCGGAGATGTGGTTTTATAGAAGAATGATGATAATACCGTGGATGCAGAGAGAGAGAGAGAGAGAGAGAGAGAGAGAGAGAGAGAGAGAGAGAGAGAGAGAGAGAGAGAGAGAGAGAGAGAGCAATGAAGATATTTTAAAAGAAGTTAACTAATACCGTGCCGGAGGATAATATATAGCGAAATATGGCCTCCCATTTGGACAGAAGAGCGATATATCGCCATACTAGGGTCAACGTGTTATTTGCTTCGGTATCTTCCGCAATTGCAATGCTCAGTGAACGGAATGTGTGGTTAAGGGATGTGTGGTTAAGGGATGTGTGATTGGGGGATGGGTGGCTGGGGGGGGGGGTAGGGGGGTGGAGGACATGTGCGTGGGTGGGTGTGTGTAGGTTGGGGGATGGGTGGGGGATGTGTATGTGTGTGTGGGTTCAGGATGTGTGGGTGGGTTGGAGGAGATTGTGTGGATGGGGATGTGTTCGTTCGTTCGTTCATTCATTCGAAATGTATATTATAATAGCTGTTTATTTGATTGTGCACCATGTTTGGTCCAAACCCACTTGTTTGTTTGGCACTGAATCAGTGAACTCACAAAGAGAACTGATCACTCGCATCAGAAGACAGTCCGCATTCGTTGGGCATGCCACGAGAAGGGGAAAGCTGGAATATGTCGTCACAACGGGAAAGTTGGAGGGACAGAGGGGCAAAGAGGGAGGGGGTAAAGAGAGAAGACTGGGGGTACATAGGGACAAATTGAGATGAAGAGAGAAGATGCGGGACGCTCTCGCGCCAACACTCCCTAGTTGCATCCTACGGCATGCTTGGTGGGTTACATTGTTGATATTCTTCGCCTCCCTTTAGGCCCCAAAATGACACACGAGGGTAGTGTGTCTGTCCTCTACAAGATCTGAACGTGGAAGAGCACTGGCTCATTACCAGCACAATGTTGCGCGAACTTGACTACTGTAGCCAGCTCAAACGTCACCGCCGCTTACACAGACCAGACATGTAGGGCTTCCTTCCTGAAGTGGTAGGCCGGGGTCGACTAGCTCGACAGCGGACACGGGGCATTACAGGCAGCATGGGCAAGAACATACATGAGGCGAGGAGCTGGTGATAGATCTAGAGTCTTGCCAGCACGCCACGATCACAGCGACGGCCTGCAATAGATGAGCTGCGGTTTGACGTCTAGCTTGTCTGCTAACGTCTGTCGTCGGCTTGCTGTCTGGTTTAGGGCTGCCGCTCCGTGGCCTAGAGGCCGTGAACTCGTTTCGTCATTCCCCGACATGCCGGACCTGGGGTTTGGGATCAGCCGGAGACGGTTTGGAAGTAGATTATCTTGCGTTGATTTCGATTACATGAGGCGTAGGTAGTTCAAACGGCGGCAACTATCTACTGAACGTACACATGGCCTTGTATATCTTAAACATAAAGCTGCAAGGGCTTGGTAGGCTGTTGCGATCAACTCCACCCCTAGGTGGATTTTGTGGATAATTTTACGTTCAGTAGTTTGCCACTGCTTTCTGAACGAGAAATCAACGTGGAAGCCCAAACTGATGCATGTGGGAACGATCCTGCAACCTGGCCATCAGCGCACCGGAAGTTAAAGAGATAGAAAAGAGCCAGAAATGCTGGCGTGATTGCCACGTCCTGTTAAAGAGATAGAACTAACTTGTTTTTAGGACAGCCTTCTTTCTAGCCCAGCACACTAGTTCGAAAACTGAGGACTTTTAAGAACGCATTTATCTATTGTACATTAATTATGGACTTTTACAGTGTACGGACGCCAATCATGGACAATTAGCAGACAGTTGAAGAATTATTCTAAAGCTACGGTGATGTAATTTTATACAAACATGATGAGAACACAGTGGGCAGACAGAAAGAGAAATGGCGATATCTTGAAAGAAGTTAACTCACACACAAAACTGGTTTATCACATCAAAAGAGGACAGTCTACATTCTTTGGGCATGCCATGTGAAGAGAAAAGCTGGAGTATGTCGTCACGCCGAGAAGTTTGGAGAGGGAGAGGCTGGGGCAGACCAAGAGAGAAGATGCTGGACAGTTTGATATCATGGCATTAAGGAACTTCAGTATCAGAAATGATTGGCAACACTAAGAGAAAACAACCTGGAACAGACATGATCACTAACACCATACGGCATGGACTATGTGAAGAATAATATTCTCTTAGAAATGCCTTCCTCTTTCATAACATTTTATCAGGATAACTACAACATGACAATAGCACGGGTACCGGTAAATTAATAACTTGTGAAATGTAAATACAGACGTCATCAATAAAATATTGCACGATTACCTGCCTGGCATATTTCGTTGCAACTTGCCAGGTGCACACTGCAGAGGTATATATCATATGAAGAAATAAATGATACTTTTATGAAGAAATGAATGATACTTTTATGAAGAAATAAATGATACTTTTGCTGAAATATGATGTACATCACAGCTGATATTACACTATCTCCTTTCTTGTAACCTGTCTGGTTGTATGGAAGTGAATCTTTTTTTTTTTTTTTTTTTTTTTGCATATCCAGTTTACAGGACATCGCTGTCAACACCAGCATTTTACTGCTGTTGTTGATGTCTTGGCAAGTTTACGTTCAGTAGTTTGCCATTGCTTTATGAACGACCGGTTCCCCTACCAACACGTTAAAACCCCAGCGCGACACGGTCTGCTGCCAAATCGGTCGCCCCTGTGTTTCGAACGCGTGGTAAGCGGTTCACAATTCGTGTTCGCAAGCCTTTGGCCACGGAGACCAACATGGAAGTGAATCATGGAACGTAAATAAACAAATTAGGAAGCGCTTTGAATATGTGGTTTCTGAGACGAATGTAGCAAATATCTTGGGCTGCCAGAGTGGCTAACAACGATTGCCTGGATGAGGCTAATGAAAGGGGAACTTTGTAAAAACATAAGAATACAGTATTCTTTGACACTGTAATAAGAAGAGAGACACTAGAGAGAATCGTGACAACTGGAAAGATCAGCGTAGAAGAGATGGGAGCAAGTCAAGAGATCCGATGCAGGACGGACTGAGACAGTGGGTTGGAGGAATGTGAGCAACAGAACTGACCCAGAGCACGGGGAGATCTGTGGAGAAGCATGATTGCCTACGCCAGATGTATCTATCTGATTAAGAGCCATGGAATGATTAATCGCCTTAAGCGAATTCCCGAATCTGCCATAGGCTTATATATCGCTGACATGATATCATTGCGTTATAATAAAACATGTCTTCTACTATATTAACAAATGTTAAGTCATAACTGGTCATAACACACCATTACTCTTCATTTTCCACCATCCATTTTTGTTTGGCTCAAAACTAAATCCGTTGTTCGCCATCATCCCAGAAGACTTGGTATCCGACCTTACTATCATAGAGATACGGGACGTGTGATATCATCACATATCAGTGGTTCTTTAAAGAAATGCCCAACCCTGGGCTGGATGCCAACCCGGTCCTTTCAGAGGCTGAAGAGGACACACAACCTCTCAGATAAGGCTCAACCTTAGGGCCCAGTGAATCGAACTGAATTCTACTGCAGCAGGCCAACCATCTACCACCAAACCATGGTGAGGAGGGGGGGGGGGGTGGGGGGGGGACCCATGGTTAGGATGAAGTGAGTAATCATTCAGAAATCTCCGTGCCTGCAGCACGAGATGAAACAGACGACCAGGCATTTTCCACATTCCTAAAACAGGAGTGCTGACGTGGTTACGTCCCATTGAAGTCTATTTTTAGACACAGGTGTGAAATATGCGCCAGGTACAGTTTCTTGTTTTTACCTGTGTGTTTGTGTATGTGTGTGTGTTTGTTGTGTGTATATGTTTGGTTGTGTGTGTTTACTTGTGTGTGTGTGTTTATGTCTGGGAACCACGGTAGCACAATAACAGAGTCGGTAGGCAAATGTTCAAATCTCCCTGGAGGCCTGAACTTGATACCATTGTCCTTTGTCCTGGGCTCTGGATCGGCTCAGATTGGTACCAGACATTTATTGTGATGTAGAGGCGGCTCGAGTGAGACTGATCACATGACCCATTGAGCGCAGATTAGTCTACAATATTGAGCGTAAGTTAGCATGGCCGAATGGATACGAACGCATGTTCTTAAACATCTGGTGTGCTGATGCCGAGGTAAGGGGTTCAACCCCTACACCGAACAGTTGTACTAAAATGTTGACCTATCGTCCTTGACTTGGTGACGTAAATTACAAGTACCTCTGAAGTCGGAATGGGTTCGCCTGATAGTGAGGGACACGGTTAATAGGGAAAGCTAATCCAAACGCAAAAGTCAGTCCAGCGACACTAAGATATGGACCACGCTTCAGTTCAAAGCGAGCGAGCGCCAAAAATTTAAAAAAACAAAAATTCACGGGGTATTGATGGACACTCATAACAGTAAAATAAAATAGAAGATAGATGCCACACAATGGGAAAGAAAAACTAGAAGGTATAGGTAAAGTGGGTTTTGAACATTCGCCCTTCTGACAACGACACAGTGCGGAATGCAAACCCTCTTCGACATACGTTCAACCATACACCCCTAAAATGTTGTCAACATTATCCAGGTCTGCCACCCAATACCCCCTCCCCCACCACACACACACACACACGCACGCACGCACGCACACACACACACACACACACACACACACACACACACACACAATCACACGATGTTGAGAACCACTGCTTCGAAGAAGTGCAGTGTCTATTGGCTAAAGATTGAGCGACTTCTAGAACTTTCTACTGGCACTAGACATCTGACACCTATTTAACGTTGTTTGTGTCCCATTCCTGACTTTCCAAATGATTAACTGTGGGGAGAAATATATATTTTGGGAGGTGTAAGTGATATGCGATACCCGGCACGGCTCTACCTGTTGTGACTAGAATAGATTCTTCAACCGTAAATAAGCTGGGGTCACGTGTGACGTTTTTTTGTTTCTGCGATAGCGTGTGTATATGAGTTTTTGTGTGTGAGTGTCTGTGTGTGAGTGTCTGTGTGTGTGTGTGTGTGTGTGTGTGAGTGAGAGAGAGAGAGAGAGAGAGAGAGAGAGAGAGAGAGAGAGAGTGTGAATGTCTCTGTGTGTAGGTGTGTGTGTGTGTCTGTGTGTGTCTGTGCTTGAGCGTGTGTGTCTGTGTGACTCTATGTATCTGTATAAGTCTGTGTGTGTCTTTGTGTGTGTGTGTGTGTGTGTGTGTTTCTGTGTGTGTGTGTGTCGGTATGTGTCTCTTTATGTAGGTGTGTGTGTGTGTGTGTGTGTGTCTGTATACATCCGTTTGTATCTGTATATGCGTGCGTCTGTATGCGTGTCAGTGTGTTTGTTATGTATGCGTGCGTGTCTCTTTGTGTAAGCGTATTTCTGTGTGTTTCTGTGTGTGTGTGTGTGTGTGTGTGTGTGCGCGCGCGCGCGTGTGTGTCTCTGTATGTATTCGCATGTGTGTGCATGTTTGTGTCTACGTGAGTGTTTCTATATGCCTGTGTGTATGCTCGAATGTGTGTGTGTGTATTGGTGAGGTTAGAATGTGTGTAGAATATATTAAAGTAAACATGTTGAGAAAATATATCTTTCCCGTGGTCATCATCATCATCATCTTCCGCTGTTGCCGTTAAGCGTCGTGGGGAGGAATAGATGACGTTCCAGCGCCCGATGGGTGTCACTGGATAGTGTCATTCCATGTGATTGTACGCATCAACTGGTAGTTGATGGTGTAGCATTCTAACGAGGTGGCCGAACCATTTGATCTTCTGTCTTTCAATATATGTGGCACAGGGTGTTGATCCCGCTGTCTGTCTGATAACATCATTTCGTAATCTGTCTCAATTAGTTAAGTTGGCAACTCTTCTCAAGCATCTCATCTCGCAAGTGTTGATTTGGATAATGTCCAAGTTTGACATTGGTACTATAGGGTTGTTGTGAATATGTTATTTATTATCTGTCGTTTTGCTGACATTGGTATATTTGTATGTTTCAGTTCTGGTGATAGTTTATATATAAACACACTTGCTTTTTGACATCTGAATTTGATTTCTATGTCTATTTTGTCATCTCCTGTGATCATACTTGCAAGATGTTTACATTCTTTAACTTGATTCAGAGATTAGCTATTTATCAGTATATTTAGTGTTCAAAGAGATCTGCTGACCCGCAATATTTCCGGTTTGATTGTACTTTCTGTGGTAACATACCAGCATTAATGATTCACCGTTCCGCAACATTTATGAACAAAATCAGGGACTTTTGCACTTCACATACACATACATACTCTTAGAATATCGTGAACCAAGAAAAACTTCAGTGTCCCTTGAAACAAGTAAAGAGTTTCAAGTACCTAAGAAGTATAATATTATCAAATGGCAAATCAGAAGATGAGATCGAAAATAGATGCAATAAGGCAAACCAACTCATTGGACAAGTGGCACCAATACTAAAGAACAAACATGTATCAGTAACTACTAAGAAAGCACTTTACAACACAATCTTCCCACCAACTCTATATTACCAATGCCAAACCTGGACAATAACAGAAAAAGAGAAAAGAAAAATCACAACAACAGAAATGAGATTCCTGAGAAGAATACTCAATGTATCAAGAAGATACTGGACTTTAGGCGGCCTGGTGTGCCTTGCCAATGAGAAGACCTGATCGTTCGGGTCCACATCGATTGACGGACGTCAGTCGCGGCGATCGGGCAAATCTTGAGCTACAGCCTACAATGGGTGACGTTGTAATATTCTGTCACGATAATTTGGCAGCGTTCAGCGTGTGCCGCGTGGTCTAGTGGTTACACACCCGCTTCACACGCCAGTGGTCCGGGGTTTGTTTCCGGGTCCGGTCAAGGATATACACTACTGACGAGCTCAAGCGAGAGCGAAACTCGAGTATAGTGCTTCCACATTAACGTGGATAGGCCTTAGGTTCATACCAGAATACGATCAGCGTTGCCAGTAGTGGGTTGTGCTCAATATTTAAATCTCAAATCCCGAAACAACCAAATAAATCAAGTGTCAAGAAGAGACAAGATCAGAAATGAAGAAATCAGGACTAAAGTGGGGGTTATAGCCGCACTAGATTTTATTAGAAGGCAGGAAGTCAAATGGTTTGGCCATGCAAGTAGGTTACCAACTAACAGTATACCACAACAAGCAATGGTGTACAGACCTGACGGAAGCAGAGGAAGAGGCCGACCACGTAAACGATGGATGCAGGGAATAACAGAGTCCATGGGAATATCGATACATGAAGCCCATAAGCGGGCACTCTCCCGCTGTTTATGCTTCACCTCGACACCGCAAGGTACAAGAGGAACATGATGAGATGAGATGAGTCACAGAAATACTCTGAGAATATCGTGAATCATGAAATACTCCATTGTCACAGAAATACTTTAAGAATTATCATGAATCAAGAAATACTTGAGTGTCACAGAAATACTATGATAATATCGTGAATCAAGAATTGGAAAAATACAGACTTCTCCAGATTTGAAAGTGGAAGAGAAATAGCTCATTAACAACAGTATGGCTCGGAAACTGAAATACTTTGAATATGTTCAACACCAGACTGGGTTAGATAGAACAATCAATGATCACCAAATAATTAGATAGAGACGATGAGCTTTAGTAGAACACTATCACAAGTAACATATGGACGTTGCGGCCAAAGCCTTCGTTAGCACGCAAACAATAAATACATACGATACAACTACATGGATATGCAGACAGACAGACAGACGGTCGGAGGGACAGACGGACAGAAAGACAGACATACAGACGGAAGGGTGGGCGGACTGGAGGGCAGACAGACAGATAGACGGAAGGGTGGAATGGCGGAAAGACGGACAGATAGATAGACAGACAAACAGATGAACCGGTGAGCAGGCAGATAGACAGATAGGCAAACAGACAGACAGACAGACAGACGGTCGGGCTGGCTGGCGGACAGACAAACAGACAGACAGACAGCATGTCTGTCCTGTATGGAACACATTATTAGTGCCGTTATATTCTATGCCAAGAAACAAACCGATTTTTCTAACGAATGTTCTAAACAAACATAGAACAACGGAATATAGACTGCAACACTATTAAATCACCTGCGACAGACACATCTGCGTATTTTCGCTCACCCACATTCTCCCCATGTATGTGTTTCCACGTGGCCCAGGAGATGTTGACGCTACCGAATTTTCGGGACAGATCTGGCACGGTGCCTGCACGTCTGCAGGTAAATTCCAGACGCGAACCCATACCTGTAAGTCCGTAGAAGCACGCTATTGTGGAGACACGTTTAATGCACTTGTTGCTTGTTTCTTCAAGCATTACGATATAGAGAGCTGGTAGCTGATCTTCCAACGGATGCTGATAGCTGAAGTCCTTAGAAGTGCAACGTTGGCCTCTAGATAGAGCAGACTGCCTTTGGGTTCAAGTGGGGGAGGAATAGATTTCGTTAGGGGCAGCCGTATCTGAGAGGTTACAGCGATCAGCTAAGGCTCGGAAGGTGGGAAGTTCGATCCCAGCATAAGGTTGGAAATTTTTCCAAGAACCATTGGTATCTAATGATATCACACGTCCCTTGATCTCTTGGGTAGTGCTATTGGATACCTACCCTTTAGGATAAGGGTGAAAAACAGGAGGTTTCGTGAGCCAGTTGTACACGTTAAAATTCAAACGGCAGTTAGAAATCGTAGAGAGTAGGCCACCCGGTCTCTGTTCTGGGCAAAACCGTTAGGAAAGGAAACATAGACAGGGGTAAACAGAGCCCTTGACCTTGGCAGAAATCTGTCTAGAGCAGTGGTTCTCAACCAGTTGGGAATTACCCCCTAGGGGGGAATTTTAGGGTTTCCAAGTGGGGAATGAAGATTATTTCAAGATCGCGTTAATACAAGAACCGATTACTTTATATTGTTTTTCCCTCCATACTTTACGGTTCTGTACTCATCGCCCTTCTGATATTCGTCTTATAACGTAAGTAAACCCACAAATCACGTTGTATTTAGACGTCTAAACTTGTTCTAGTATGTGTTATTAAAGTTAGCTTCCATTTTTATGTATACTATGTAGGGGCAGGGTGGGGGAGGGGGGAATTTATAGGGAGGAAATACGAAAGGGGAGGAATGACATTCTCAATATATGGTGAAGGGGGGCATGGGCCAAAAAAGGTTGAGAACCACTGGTCTAGAGGAATGAAACCTCACACAAATGATTGTCCTCGGTGGTACATACGTAATTAAGAATGACGCACTTCCCTCGAAAGAGAAGCGAATAAAAAGGATATTCCGTTGGATCTTTTCCCCGGGACATACTGATGTTTTGGTGTAAGAGCAGGCGGACATATTGGCTGGGTCTGCTCCGCTGGGTGGGGTATTGGTGATTGGTAAGGAGGACGTGAGCAGGGCCTTTTGAGATCGTATGTAATGTGCGGAATAGCAGATAAATCAGTGTGACCGGAAGAGGCTTGTTGCAACACTGAGTGGCCTGAGGATGCCGCCGACACGATTTCCTATGTGGATGTAACATGCACATTAGATAACTGATGTACGAGAGATGAGTGATTGGAAGTGCCAAATGTAAGATGGTCTGCGTGCCCAGTTTGTGACCTTATGAAAATAAAGTTCGTTCGTTCGTTCATTCGTCGTTCAGTATTTCGAGGAAAGACCGCAACCATTCGTATCGGGGCTCTTTGCTGGTTGTTGAAGATGAGGACTGAGCACGCATGCGGTATGTCTCAAGCGCACCTCACCAGCAAACCCGGCCCATGTCTCCGTGGCTCCGGTGATAATTTAAATGTGTTGTTTCCAAATAGTTCCTTGTTACACTGCAGGAAATAACTAGTCACTCTATTAGAGATGATGTTGATGATGATGACGACGACGACGACGACAAAACGACGACGAAGGCGACAATAACGAATACTGTTTTATTTTGGATTCAGTTAAATTATGGATAGTCATATTAAACTAGAATGAGCATTACAACGCACAACATGCAATTTTAACACAGCAGTCACAAATATTTGGTTGCAGCATATTGGGTTGCATCTCGTCAGCGGCATTCTGTAAAATTATGTATCATATGAAGTGAATAAAAGAATTACACTTTGGCTGAAATACTTCAAACACAATCACCGATATATTTCGAATGGGGAGAATTTGTTATACCAACAGTAATCGCTGATTTAAAATGAAGTCTTTCTACCTGCACAAAATTGGTTGCAACGCCTAATTGTTAAAGTCTCGGTATATTTGAGCAATCATTTACATTTAAAACACAATTGCTACGGAGATATCGGCAAACGACTGTTAACGTGGTTCGATATTCCTGGCATGCTACATATTTCCCTTAAGTCAAATCTCTTTTTACTACAGATATCAATCCCTGTAAACAGATACCTGAAATATTGTAATGGGTTGGAGCCCTTGAATCACACAAACATCTCCCTTGAATATCTCCACACCAAACGCATTTAATCAAGAAATTTGTCAGAAATGCTGTAATCATTTACAAATTATATCGTCGAATTTACTTTGGCTATGAAAAAGTATTAGACAGGGGAACTAGCAGAGAATAGAGAATCGTTTCGGTGAGCAGGGATGAGTGTGGCATTTTACATAGGCACCTGCTGCATAATGATAGTGATGCTTGTCTTAGTTTGAATATTCGTTTCAGGATTCGTGATTGTTCTAGACGTCGATGTCGCGCAAAGGATAAGAGCATTCCCTTTTAATTTCCTGTGCACTAATGGCGAGGTAGGGTGTTCAATCCCTACACCATCATTAAGTTGGACTTAAACGTTGACTTTTTGTTCAGAAAGCAATGGCTTACTAATGAAGGTAACATTTCCTAGAAAATAAACCCGGGGCTGATCGCAATGTACTGCAAAAGACATGCAATATTCATTCAGTTTGCCATTGATTTCTGAACGACTGACACCTCATGCTATCAGAATCAGCGCAAAGTGGTCTGCTTCCATATAGCCGTATGTGGATCCACCGATGGAGCTAGTGTGGCAAGGAATTATGAAACTGCACATCTGGCTAAGTCTAAGCCACATCAGTTGGTTGTCTTTATCTATAACCTCGTTTCTTATGATTTTAACCAATTATTTTAACCCTTTCTGTCGTGGTTAGTTATTAACCATTGCTCTCCTGGTTGTCATATTCTCTTCTGCTGCTCCAAATAGCTGTTTCAATGGAGTTTTAACTCGGGAGGATCGGCTTCGTTACACGAGATTTTATACCATATGGCTCGGTCTCTATCCGCGAAGTCAAAAGCGTCACACAAAGCACGAACTCCGTAGCTCCAGCAACGATACCCAGGAGTCTCAAAGAAAACTGCACTCGTGAACTGAATGGTGGTGTACGAAATCGAACCCGCGACCTTCGGTGTGCGAGACAAGGGGCTTAACTACTTCACTGAGGTGGTGGGCTGTGATGTGGTTTGGTTTAGTGTGGTTTGGTTGGGTTTAGTGTGGTTTGGTTAGGTTTAGTGTGGTTTGGTTTGGTTTGGTTTAGTGTGGTGTGGTTTGATTTAGTGTGTTGTAGTTAGGTTTAGTTTGATGTAGTTAGCTTCAGTGTGGTGTAGTTAAGTTTAGTATGGTGTGGTTAGGTTTAGTGTGGTGTGGTTAGGTTTAGAGTGGTGTGGTTAGGTTTAGAGTGGTGTGGTTAGGTTTAGTGTGGTGTGGTTAGGTTTAGAGTGGTGTGGTTAGGTTTAGTGTGATGTGGTTAGGTTTAGAATGGTGTGGTTAGGTGTAGTGCGATGTCGTTTGATTGGTGTGGTATGATTTCGTTTGGGTTGTCTTGGTTTTCATTTGGTTTGGATTCGGGTAGTCTGATTTGTAAATTTCCCCTTGTCTTACACGCGAATATAACCATCAGCGTTCTATCTATTCCCCATAAATAAGTGTGCACTAACCACCTCGTACCGACAAGATGCAGATGTGTGCACATACCAGAATCAAACATGGTATTGACGATCTTTTTTGGGGTGTAGTTCTAATTTTAGAATTGTCCTGGGCAACGGTTTCTCGGCCTGCTCTTACAATGTCCAACTGCCGATAAATCTTAGCCATGCCTAACTTCGGGCTCTGTAAATTGTTTGGTTTTATCAGAGAAGAGAGGTCGGAGCCACTATACTGGGATCTTGCGATCTTTATCTTTACATTATTTAACCTTACAGAAAAGCCGGCTGTCTTTGGAGCGTTTACAACATAGAACACGGTGTTAAATGTATCTGTTGTTCATCTTTTAGTTGTTTATCTTTCTGGCTTTTTCCTTGTTTTTTAAACAGGCGAGAAAAGTTCCGCGACTTCTGCCAAACGTACCCGCTTCTCCTGCCAAACGTACCCGATTCTCCGGCCAAACTTTGGTTGCTATGACAACAGCGGGTAGACCGGGGAAAAGGCTGTGGATGATATTCCTCTCAACATGTGGGTGGGTATGGAATGGAAGGTTCTGGTGAGGAAGCAAGCGGCAGGTGAATGTGTTTCCAGGTCGTGTGTGCTGTGTAGAAGGTTCTAGACTCCCTGTTGCGATTTCTTTAAAAAGAAAATCAAAGTTATCATGGCAAACACATACAGTTTTCTAACTTCTCTCGCGGAGAGCCAGTTGTATTCTCTTTATATCTCATCTAATCTCATCATGTTCCTCATGTACCTTGCAGTGTCGAGGTGAAGTATAAACTGCGGGAGAGTGCCCGCTTATGGGCTTCAGGTATCGATATTCCCATGGACTCTGTTATTCCCTGCGTCCATCATTTATGTGGTCGACCTCTTTCTCTGCTTTCCTCTGGTCTGTACATCATTGCTTGCTGTGGTATACTGTTAGTTGGTAACCTAGTTGCGTGGCCAAACCATTTGACTTGCTGTCTTCTAATAAAATCTAGTGCAGCTATAACCCCCACTTTAGTGCTGATTTCTTCTTTTCTGATCTTATTTCTTCTTGATACATTGAGTATTCTTCTCAGGAATCTCATTTTTGTTGTTGTGATTTTTCTTTTCTCTTTTTCTGTCATTGTCCAGGTTTGGCATTGGTAACATAGAGTTGGTAGGAAGATTGTGTTGTAAAGTGCTTTCTTGGTAGTTATTGATACACGTTTGTTCTTTAGTATTAGTGCCATTTGTCCAATGAGTTGGTTGCCTTATTGCACCTATTTTCGATCTCGTCTTCTGAATTGCCATTTGATGATATTATACTTCCTAGGTACATGTTCAGAGGTTCATTGTTCAAAATAACAATGAAGGGCCAGCAATTTTGAAGATGGAGGTTCAGAATGCTCTTAATCATATGAAATCTGGCAAAACCCCCGGTCCAGACAGCGTCACAACAGAAATGATTAATGCTTTAGAAGAATATGGAATAGATAAAGTTACCAGTCTGCTTAATACAATATATGATACTGGAAACATACCTCATGAGTTATGTAATTCTGTATTTATTCCAATCCCAAAGAAATCAGGAGCCTTGGAATGTGATCAACATCGAACAATTAGTATAATGAGTCACATCACGAAGATTTTGCTAAGAATTATCATGCAAAGAGTTAGGAGGAAAATACAACCTGAAATAGGAGAAGAACAATGTGGGTTTGTAGTAGGCAAGGGTACAGTAAATGCTGTGTATATACTGAGAACCGTAATCGAACGTTCTATAGAAGTAAACAAAGATCTACACCTTTGCTTCATTGACTACACAAAGGCTTTTGATAAAGTGAGACATGTCAACATGATAAGGATGCTTGAAGAACTACAAATTGATGGGAAAGACCTTAGACTTGTAAAAAACATATATTGGAAACAACAAGCTGCCATAAGAGTTGATAATGAAGTAAGCCAATATCAGCCTATTAAGAGAGGTGTGAGACAGGGATGTGTAATGTCTCCAGATCTGTTTTCCCTGTACAGTGAAAATATTTTCAGAAATATTGAAAATATGGAAGGAATCAACATTGGGGGACGATGCATCAATAACATTAGATATGCAGATGATACAGTCTTGATTGCAGACAATGAACAGGACCTGCAACATTTAGTAGATGCGGTTGTTACACACAGTGAACAACAAGGGTTAGAATTAAATTGTAAAAAGACACAGATTATGGTCGTCACTAAGAAGAACGAAATACCACAGTGTAATATACAAGTAAATGGGAATATTCTTCAACAAGTGAATAGGTACAATTACCTCGGAACAGTAATAACATCTGATGGGAGATGCCTTGAAGAGATTAGAACAAGAATCGCCATGGCAAAAGTAGCCTTTAGCAAGATGAAAAACATACTGACCAATAAAAAGATGTCAATTGAAACGAGAAAAAGAGTGTTGAGATGCTACATAGAACCTGTACTTTTATATGGATGTGAAGCTTGGACAATGAGCAGCCAGGCTGAAAAACATCTGATGGCTGTAGAAATGTGGTTTCTGAGGAAAATGCAAAGAATACCATGGACAGCCAGAAAGACCAATGAACAAGTCCTTCAAGAAACAAATGAAGATCGTAAACTGATCAGAGACATTAGACGTAGACAGTCACAATTTTTTGGGCATGTTATGAGAAGAAATGATTTGGAGAACTTGGTGACAACTGGTAAGATCGAGGGGAACAGACCAAGGGGAAGACCTAGAAACAAGTATCTGGATGGCTTGGCCTTGTGGCATGGTCGAGACAAAAACACGGAACTGATCCACGACTCTGTTGATCGAGTGAGATGGCAGAACATGACCGCCCACGCTTACCGGCATGGCACATGATGGATGGATGGAGGTACATGTACTTGAAACTTTTGACTTGTTTCAAGGGACTTTCGTTTAGGTGAATTGTTGTTGTTTTTGTTTTCTTCTTTAGTTATAGTCATTACCTCTGTTTTACTTGTGCTAATTTTCATGTCATGTTCTCTTCACATTTTGTTTAGACTATTCACGTGGTCTTGTAATTCAGCTGCTGATTTTGCTATTAGTGCTTGGTCGTCCGCAAACAGAAGTTCTATAATAATATAATTTGGAGATGGTTCTTCTTCCGTGTTCTCGTCATGCGGTGTTCTTGCGGTCTCTGTTTGACTGGTTTCTTTACATATGTTGTCTATATATGTTATAAACAAGAGAGGGGACAAAACCTTGTCGTACTTCAAATCTTATGGTAAAGGGTTCTGAGTGTCCTCCAGTTGCTCTCACTATGCATTCACTGTTGTTGTATAAGATTCAACATAGGCTTGTTAGATGTGTACTAACTCCATATTGTTTAAGGATTTCCCACAGCTTGTTTCTATCTACTCTATAAAATGCCTTTTTCCTGGTCGACAAAGGCTAAGTAGAGTGTTTCATTGAATTCGATTGATTTTTCTATAAGTTGTTTATAAAAGTAACAATTGCATCTGTGCATCCTTTGTTTTTCCTAAATCCAAGTTGTGTTTCGCTTAGCTTCTCTTTATAGATTTTATAAAATAGAAGATAATTTGAGGTGTTTGATTAAGTAAAGGCGCCGCGGCCTAGAGGCAGTGAATGCGTTTCGTAACTCCCCGACACACCGAGTCGAGGCGTCGAAATCAGTTGCAGAGGATTCGGAAGCAAATAGTCTTGTGTTTGTTTCAGTCGCTCAGAAAGCAATAGCAAAACTACTGAACGTAAACTTGCCAAGAAAACACAAACAGCCAGCTAATGCTGGGGTTGACTGTGATGTCCTGTAAAGGAAATGCAACTAACTTATTTTAAACCCTTGAGTCTTAATGAGCTTGCACTTAAATATCCGGTGCGCTGACTGCGAGGTACGGGGTTCAACCCCTAAACCGGTCAGTTGGACTTCAACGCAACGACCCAGAAAGAGTTGGTTAGATGGAGTAAAAGAAACATTGAAGACATAAAATAGGACGTTAGTACAAGCAACAAGACAAGCGAAACACGGAAAATTGCATCTACCTCCTCCCTGCAACGCTTCACGACAAAAGCAGTAGGACAAAAGAGGAAGAAGATGAAAGCAATCTTTTAAAATATAACCAAATGTATTCTGTCAAAACGTATTAAAACAAAAACAAAGTAAATTTCACTAAACGTTAAGGAAGGGCTTTGACTTTGAAGTCAAATAAGATCGAGATGTAATGGGGATATGAATACATGAAAGGTATATACAGGTAGAGGACGATGTTCACGCAAAGAGTGTTAGGGGGGGGGGGAGGTGTATGGTGCCCGCCTTAAATGTTTATTTTCTGGGTACTCAATGGATAATGCCAATAAAATCATACCGGCTTGAAAAAGAAGGGGGTAGGGAGAGAGAGAGAGAGAGAGAGAGAGAGAGAGAGAGAGAGAGAGAGAGAGAGAGAGAGAGAGAGGAAAAATTGATGATGAAGGAGAAAAAGAAGAAGGAGGAGGAGTAGGAAGAGGGGCAATTAAGAAGAAAAAGAATAGAAGAGGAAGAAGGAGGAGACAATGATGATGAAGGAGAAGAAGAAAGAGGAGGAAGAGGGGGAATAAAGAAGGAGGGGATGAAAAGAAGGAGGAGGAGGCAATGAAAAAGAGGAAGTAGGGGAGGGAAGGAGAAGAAGAAAAAGAAGAAGAATGAGGAATGAAGAAAAGTGTATTCTGGTGGTGATCGTTGTGATAATACTGTTGTACCTTCTGCTGCTTCTGTGGTGGTGATGATGATGATGATGATGATGATGATGATGATGATGATGATGATGATGATGATGATGATGATGATTATAATGCTGGTGGATTTTGTTTTTAAGGGCAAAGCCAAGAAGACTATTTAAGAGAGAGGCCAAAAGATATCTATATAGCAAATCCTACGCACAAAGCCACCAGAGAGAGTGTAGTTGAAAGAAGGCGAGACCCACAACATGTGGGTATGTTAGATGTGCGTAAATAAAGGGAGATGATCAAGCAGGGAGGGAAACCAAAGGGAAACAATCTCCTCATGCAGCAAATATGCGTACAGTCTTGAAAACACGAAGGTATAAAACAATTTTTGTATGTTTGCAATAAATAAGAATACACCTTTTTGTGGTTAGATTGTTAAATAATTCCTATACCATTGTCTCAGGACTAACTGAACGGGTATTTCTTGGGAATGCAAATTAATTGGGTAATTTTAGATGAAAATGTGAACTGTTTAGTCTAAGTATAAATAAATTGGTGTGTAGTTGGTAGTACTCTCTGTGGGGAACAATCACCTTTGAATTAACAAGAATTATGCCTAATCAGATTCAATGGATCAAAGACTTTCTGCTCACAGCCAGAAGGAAAGATGCCAAATCTGTCCATACTAGAAGAACAAGGACAATGTCAGGTTCAGGGTGCGTGGCAGTAGATAATGTACACACTGGTGATCCACTACAGACAAGCCGAGACAGGCGTTGCCCCCTGGTCTGGCATTCAAAGAACTTCAGTGATATGAAGAAACCATTAACAAACACATATTTGTAGTTGACTCGGTCACATGATTATTTATCTGAACCAGGCGATGCACCCTAATATAACTTTTTTTTCTGAGGTTGAATGGGGTAGTGGTAACGGTGAAATAATGGTTGCCATATAATTACCCACTATGGGCAACAATCATCTTTAAATGGTGGCTTCTCGTCCTTATTTTGTTCAGTCAAACACATCCATTATCAGCGAACAAAGTGTGTACATATTTTTAGCACAACAGTCAAACCAGCGACATGTGAAGTTTTAGTCAAGCTTTTTACATCCAATGCCATCATAGTATTGCCTGAACGTCTCTAAGATGAAAATCTGGCCTGGGCCACTAGCAGAGGCGGTCTTCCGAATGGCACACTGAGACCTGGGACTTGAGGCCTGAGGAACCTATAGCCCTACAAATTGCGTTTTAAAAAAATCTGAATTGTAAGCTTCTCGGCCTTTGTGGCTAAAATCACAGTGTAGATGTATCTGCACTTGATCAGACCAGGGCCACCAGTAGGGGCGGTCATCTGAACTGACAAATACGAATTCAGAAACAACTGACCATTCACACAGACAGATAGGACTCGGCGGATCACAATGGACCGAAAGGCTCATAATGGGACTGAGATGACTAACATGTAAACGTATACACATATAGATGCCTAATATATATATAATATCCTGTTTGTGGTTAACATGGTCACAGGATTATTAATCTGAGCCTGGCGATGGACCCTAATATAACTTCTCTTCTGAGGCTGAACAGAGTAACCAGTCCGAGATAGGACTCACAAGACAAGAAATATGGTGAATAAACCCACAAAAACCACGGACCTCAACAATAACCACAGCTGATGAAACAGGTTAGACGAGGCCGAATTTGTAATTTTTGATTTTGAAAAATCGGAATTGGAATTGGAACAGAGTAGAGGTAACGGTCTACTAGAATTATAATACAGCATGATCTCCTATAGACAACAATCCCTTTCAAATTAATCTCCGAAATGTAACTTATTAGATTATGGGATTATTAATCCGTGTCTGAGTTGGGCCCTAATTATATCTTCTCTTCTGAGGTTGAACGGCATAGAGGCAAAGTAAATTGACAATACTACCACATTATCCCTGTGGATGATAATTCCTTTCAGATGAACATTTTCGTTTCCATCAAAGCCAGACAACAAGATGACTTGAGTTGAGTCAAGGACCGACATCACTGCACTCGGGACATTCCCATACGTGCTCAGTCCCCTCGTTCAACAGCCAGCGAAGAGTCATAACAAGATGACTACCACACTGAAGAAGACTAGAAAGCTTCCCGGACACGTGAGCCATGATGATGACCGTGTCGGCAGACACAGAAAGCCCGCTGGTGGTCGAGATAATGTTGATGACCAACATCACCACAGAATCAACTTTGACAAATACCATCCTGGTTCCTTTGGTAAAGTGTGTGTAAAATTCTACCACTAGACCAAGACAATATTTCACAGCCCATCTATCAATGTGGACAAGCTGTGGTCGCTGTTGAGTGATCAGTCTAGAACCTAGACCAGCAGAAAGAGAAGGCACCAGTCATCAATCTAGTTCAGACTGGTTATTACAAGGTTGTGGGCAAAACCAGTTCTTTGATATGCCTGCGAATCCTGCACAATTATAATCAAGTGAAGCAAAATCTCTAAAGGCATTGAAGATATGGTTTTATAAAAGAATGCTGAAAATTCACTGGATAGCCAAAAGGACCAGTCTGGACATTTTGAGGGAAGTTAAGACACAAAGACAACTTATCACATACATCAAAAAGAGGCTGTCATTATATTTTCGCCATTTATGAGAGGAAAAGAAGCTGAAACATGTGACAACCAGAAAGATTTGTGGATAGAAAGATAGAGGAATACGGCGAGAGAAAATCCTTGACAGTCTTGTGCCATGGCATGGAATGGAGTCAGGACACGATATAATCCATACCGCCGATGGCAGTCTGTGTAGAAGCCTTATCTCCCACGCCAGTCGGCAGGGCACTTACTTGATGATGACTGGCTACAAACACTGGAAAAAGGGCCTCGGTGGACCACACTGGACATACAAGCTGGGCCTCGGTGGACCACACTGGACATAAAAGCTGGACCTCGGTGGACCACACTGGACATAAAAGCTGGGCCTTGGGGGACCACACTGGACATAAAAGCTGGGCCTTGGGGACCACACTGGACATAAAAGCTGGGCCTTGGTGGACCACACTGGACATAAAAGCTGGGCCTTGGTGGGCCACACTGGACATAAAAGCTGGGCCTTGGGGACCACACTGGACATAAAAGCTGGGCCTCGGTGGACCACACTGGACATAAAAGCTGGGCCTCGGTGGACCACACTGGACATAAAAGCTGGGCCTTGGGGGACCACAATGGACATAAAAGCTGGGCCTTGGGGGTCCACACTGGACATAAAAGCTGGGCCTTGGTGGGCCACACTGGACATAAAAGCTGGGCCTCGGTAGACCACACTGAACATAAAAGCTGGGCCTCGGTGGACCACACTGGACATAAAAGCTGGGCCTCGGTGGACCACACTGGATATAAAAGCTGGACCTCGGTGGACCACACTGGACATAAAAGCTGGGCCTTGGGGGACCACACTGGACATAAAAGCTGGGCCTTGGGGGAACCACACTGGACATAAAAGCTGGGCCTTGGGGGACCACACTGGACATAAAAGCTGGGCCTTGGGGGAACCACACTGGACATAAAAGCTGGGCCTTGGGGGACCACACTGGACATAAAAGCTGGGCCTTGGGGGAACCACACTGGACATAAAAGCTGGGCCTTGGGGGACCACACTGGACATAAAAGCTGGGCCTTGGTGGACCACACTGGACATAAAAGCTGGGCCTTGGGGGACCACACTGGACATAAAAGCTGGGCCTTGGGGGAACCACACTGGACATAAAAGCTGGACCTTGGGGGACCACACTGGACATAAAAGCTGGGCCTTGGTGGACCACACTGGACATAAAAGCTGGGCCTTGGGGGACCACACTGGACATAAAAGCTGGGCCTTGGGGGAACCACACTGGACATAAAAGCTGGGCCTTGGGGGACCACACTGGACATAAAAGCTGGGCCTCGGTGGCCTTGCTTTGGGGGAACCACACTGGACATAAAAGCTGGGCCTTGGGGGACCACACTGGACATAAAAGCTGGGCCTTGGTGGACCACATTGGACATAAAAGCTGGGCCTTGGGGGACCACACTGGACATAAAAGCTCATATGTGGGACGTAGAGGCCAACAAAAAACAAAGAAGAAATAAGCTAAACTGCTATAACTAGCAAAACGTAATTTACTTCAAAAATATACCAAGACAAAGGTAAGACCAACCACACCAAACATAAACGGCTTTACTATAAGACTAACCACATAATATAACAGACTTTACTATAAGACTAACCACATAATATAAACGCCTTTACTATAAGACTAACCACATAATATAACAGACTTTACTGTAAGATTAACCACACAATATAAACGACTTTACTATAAGACTAACCACATAATATAAACGGCTTTATTATACGACTAACCAAATAATATAAACCACTTTACTATAAGACTATCCACACAATATAAACGGCTTTACTATATGACTAACCTCACAATATAAACGTCTTTGTTATGCGACTACCAAACAATATAAACGGCTCTACTATAAGACTAACCACACAATATAAACGGCTTTACTAAAGACTAAACACAAAATGTAAACGGCTTACTATAACACTAACCACACAATATAAACGGCTTTACTATGATATTTTCAATGTTCGGCTCCTATTGTTATCTTGTGTAAATTTTCTATAAGCTAATATCACATTTACAATCCATCTGTATTGTGATAATTTTCTACCATATTTACAATCCATCTGTCGTGTGTTAATTTTCTATCACATTTACAATCTATCTGTCTTGTGTAAATTATCTATCACATTTACAATCCATCTGTCTTGTTTAAGTTATCTATTACATTTACAATCAATCTGCCTTGTGTAAATTATCTATCACATTTCCAAACCATTTGTCTTGTTTAAATTATCTATTACATTTACAATCCATCTGTCTTGTGTAAAATATCTATCATATTTACAATCCATCTGTCTTGTGTAAATTATCTATCACATTTACAAACCATTTGTCTTGTTTAAATTATCTATTACATTTACAATCCAACTGCCTTGTGTAAATTATTTATCACAATTACAATATATCTGTCTTGTGTAAATTATCTATTACATTTACAATCCATCTGGCTTGTGTAAAATATCTATCATATTTACAATCCATTTGTCTTGTTTAAATTATCTATTACATTTACAATCCATCTGTCTTGTGTAAATTATCTACCACATTTACAATCCATCTGTCTTGTGTAAATTATCTACCACATTTACAATCCATCTGTCTTGTGTTATTCCACTTCTCCCCCACTCCAGCATAAACTTCCATGTCCCTCCACAAACATCTGTTATATACTTCCATGTCCCTCCACAATTATCTGTTATAAACGGTCATTTACCTCCACAATTATCTGTTATAAACTGTCATTTACCTCCACAATCATCTGTTATAAACTTTCATCCCCCCCCCCCCCACCCAACCACGTGACCACAATGTTGTACTTTCTGATGTTTGTTTGTCTTAATAACCAACCATCTTTATTATTGAGTTCTTGTATAAATCTGCTTGTTCTACTTTCCGTCCAACGAAGATTTAAATTTCTTTCTTCAGTATCTATATTTGAAGGTGGTATATTCCTTGCATGTGATTTAAATTTCTTTCTTCAGTACCTATATTTGAAGGTGGTATATTCCTTGCATGTGATTTAAATTTCTTTCTTCAGTACCTATATTTGAAGGTGGTATATTCCTTGCATGTGATTTAAATTTCTTTCTTCAGTACCTATATTTGAAGGTGGTATATTCCTTGCCTGTGATTTACATTTCTTTCTTCAGTACCTATATTTGAAGGTGGTATATTTCTTGCATGTGATTTAAATTTCTTTCTTCAGTACCTATATTTGAAGGTGGTATATTCCTTGCATGTGATTTAAATTTTTTTCTTCAGTACCTATATTTGAAGGTGGTATGTTCCTTGCATGTGATTTAAATTTCTTTCTTCAGTACCTATATTTGAAGGTGGTATATTCCTTGCGTGTGATGTCATAGATGAGAGCATCCGTTGGATCTTTAGCCCAGGACATGCCGGTGTGTTGGGGAACCAGCAGGGGGTGAGACTGACTGGGTGGGAAACTGATGCACGATAAGACAGATGTGTTCAGTGCCTTTTGGGATCATGAGAAGAATGAGGAAGAACAGATGGATCGTCAGGGCCTAAGTAGAATGGTGCTGCAGGGAGAGACCAGAGTGTCTGGCCGAAGCTTAGAACTGGGAGGAAAGGTCAGCTGGACACATAATCACACTGCTACTGGTAATATCGGTATTGAAGTTTGTCTCGTTATCTATTTTACACGTTTCCCTGTTAACTATGTCAGTCATCAGTGTGTGTCATCAGTTTTGTGTGTCAATCATCAGTTTTGTATGGATGTAAAACTTGGACAATGAGCAGTTACGTGGAAAAGCGTCTGATGGCTGCAGAAATGTGGTTTCTGAGGAAAATGCAAAGAATACCATGGACAGATAGAAAAACCAATGACCAAGTACTACAGGAGACAAATGAACATCGTAAACTGATTAGAGAAATTAGACGTAGACAGTCAACATTTTTTGGACATGTTATGAGAAGAAATGGATTGGAGAACTTAGTGACAACTGGCAAGATCGAAGGGAATAGACCAAGAGGAGACCTAGAAGTAAATACCTGGATAGCTTGGCCACATGGCATGGACGAGACAGGGACACGGACCTGATCCACGACTCTGGTGATCGAGTGAAATGGCGAGTCATGACCGCCCACGCTTTCCGGCATGGCACATGATTGATTAATTGATACCAGTCATCATGTGACATGCCGTTAAGTGTGGGCGGTCATGTTTCGCCATCTCATGCGATCGCCAGAGTCGTGGATCAGCTCAGTGTTCTTGTTTTTATTGTGCCATGTGGCCAAGCCATCTAGATATTTACTTGTTCTAATCTCTCCAAGGCGCCTCCCATTTTCTGTATTCCTAGCGATTACCGTGATCTCTGTCTTCTGACAATTTTCTAGCAATACAATAGTTTTGTACAATAGTTTTGAAGAAAGCATGGTGAGAGCAGAGATAGTCAATGCAGTATGGGCTCGACTGGAGGTTATGCCGAGACTCCGACACTCGCCCGACTAAATCAATGCAACCTTCGTGGGCAAGAGAGGAGATACCGTAACTAACTCCTTATGGGAACAGTGAGAGAAATACTGTGGGATGGCTGCTGTGTAGCAGGATAGAGCAAGCGGAGAAACGCCCAATGTGCGTTGTACATAACATAACATAACCTTTGAAGAAAACAACATAATCGTGCGGTAGCTCTAGACTCCAGTTGCATGTACATGGGGAGTCGCGATGGTGCAGTGGTTTTCACGCTCGACTGTCGGCCCGGTAGTCTTTCGGTTCGAATGCCCCACTTGGCGGGGATTGTTTAAACAACTAACTATGGCTTCCAGATCGACTCAGATTAAAATGTGTACCTGGACACGTTCTGGGAGGTAAAGTTGGCTGGCTGGTATTGACCATCTAGTGCCCGATTGATCTACAAAATTATCGTGCTGGTTTCTATACCCAACACGTCATTTTACCTTTTACTTTTCCATGAGTGAATTTAAACACAGAACCCACAAACATTATGTTGCACGATTTATTGCCTGGCATATTTCGCTGCATCCACTGGACACCATCGACATAAGGGCATGGCGTCAATGGACATAGCGTCTTTTTGACTAAGGTTTTCCTGGAAGAAACAGTAGAGGTCATTTGTAATCGCATAAAGGAGAAGAAACTGATGTTAGGCCAACAGACATCCAAACTCGAGAAACTACTACTACTGTGTGCATCCAATATTAAACTCAATTTTCTTAAAATATACTACCACCAAATTGACGGGGTGGCCATGGGAAGTCCTCTGGGTCCTATTCTACCGAACACCTGTATGGCGCTTAAAGTACAAAGAGCTTCGAATACTAAGAATCTATTTCTACACCGCCGTTATGTGGATGATATATTATTCCTCACAGAGACCAGAAAACACGCAGAATCGTTCCACTCCATAGTGAACTAAGCCCACATGAACATCTCTTTCTCTATTGACCACGAATACAACGAAACTGTATCGTTCTTAGACATTCCTAATCCGGCGTCGAGAGAATAGCACTATCCAAAGAGCGGTTTATCTAAACGAAACATGAACTTGTCAATACGTGAATTTCAATAGCTTTGCACCTATCCAATATAAGCCTGGCTTGGTAAAGACTGTTTAATCGAGACAGAAAGATTTCCTCAGATGACACACTAAAAGAGAAACTGGACACCCTTAACCAGACTCTGAAATCTAATTAATATCCAACCGGTTTCATCAAGCGTCACAGCCAGCCGCCCAAACCCACTCCCACAGAACCATAGGTGCCCAAACTTTAAGTGTTTCTTAAGCTGGGCTTTCAAGGGAGCGACGTAATGTAACCAATACACGATCACCTTAAAACAGCTGTAAACCAAACATTATTTGCTGTTCATGCCTAATGAACAGATATAAAACCACCCCGATACCTACCTCATTTGTGAAAGAACCATTGTCTCCGTACACCAAATCGAACCACATTTATCAATTCCAATGTGAGGGCCAAGAGACTAACATAGTTAGAACAAAAAGACAGTTAGCAAATCGAGTAGCCGAACATATTACACAGTGTTGGTGGAAAAGAGAGTTAAACAGTCTTCAGGAATCTGTGTGCAGTCGAAAGGCTATGAAAGACCCCCCCCCCCCCCCCCCCTCGTCGATTTTTCAACAATTCATAAACTATGGGCATAAAGTTAACGAAGAAAAAACGTTTCGCATAATGTATTCTATGGACAATTATAGCTGGCTCAAATATAGTGAGGCCTTAGCAATTAGGCGGTTCCAGCCAGTTTTATTCAAACAGAAAAAGTGTGTTTTAAATGTGAAATGACAATGGAGATAACAGATGTTCCATATTGGGACAATACCTGTGACAATCTGGTTTAATTGTGTCAATCAAAGTATTATTCATTTATTCACTTCATCTGACATATAACTCTGCAGTCAGTGCACCTGACGAGATGCAGTAAAACATGTCAGACCATAAAGCGTGCAACATATTGTTTGTGGCTTGTGGCCATATACTTTACTTTACTTTACTTTACTTTACTTTACTTTACTTTACTTTACTTTACTTTACTTTACTTTACTAGAGGATCTGACTGACACGCAGTACTCATATGAAAGGCCAGGCGGACACTTAATCAGACTGCAAAGGTACACTGGGACTCTTCTCTGGCTGCTGAAGATGAGGACGGAGCACGTATGGGAATGTCCCGAGTGCTGTGATATCGGTTCTTGTCTCAACTAAACTCAACTCGATTCAACTCAGCTGAACACTTTACTACATTATAAACTATATCAAATTAGGGCACCCCTGTACATACAATACGTAGCTCAGTTGTGGCTACGGATTTCAAGCACTAAGCTTAGAACCTCCTTATTTGACCCAAAGAAGGGAAGATGGAGCATTAAGTGATAATTTCAAGTATGTTGAAGACGACCCTTCAATCATATCAATCAGTGACTCAATGGATCGATCGAACAATCAGTATTCACAAGCTGAGAGCTAGTAAATGTTAACCTGAACAAAATTGTCCAAATTAGTACATGCGCATTCTTACCTTCGAATACAGAGCAGTGTCCATTCCCATCGGCTTTACCCTGTTGGCCATGTCTGTTGGTTTGTCTGTCCACACGAGTGAGTCTCCTTTCTTCTATTTGGGCTTGGTCAGGATGTTGAAGGGAGGAATTCACTTAACCTCCTATAACTGTTGTTTGGGTGTTTATTTCTGAGGCAACAGTTCTGTAGAACTGTTCTGGCTGGGACAAATCTGCCGACGCGCTGTATTCGCCGAAAATTCTGCACAGCTCTGTTAGAAATGCGAACAGGTAAAGTTGAGCAAAGCGAACACGGCAGGAACTCACTCACGCAAGCACACATCAACCTGAGTTAGTTGCCCCATTACAGGTGACGCAAACAACACCAGCCATTCTTAACCCCTTTTGTCCTTTCCCGTTATTAGATTAACTCACCCTGCTGTTGTTTTCTTCTTCGTTCGTCTGACATTTTTTGGTGGGTGTTATTTCGTTGCGCAATTTTACAGCATAGCTGCGATATTTGCGTCTTTCGGTCGACACATCCGAATACTTCCAGGATTTGTTGACCGGGTGAACCTTCCCGAGTTGAAAATAAAGTTCGTTAGTTCGAGAAGCCTGTTCTAATTGTTGATTTCATGTCGTCTACACCAGACATGTATTTCAGTATCCAGCTGTATCCCAGCTCTTGTCTGCTGTCAAGTAGCTCCTGGATCAGTCACCATCAGCTGCAGGATGACTTGACCCCCATCTCCACCGCTCTGGAGTCGACCCCGCCTTATAAAATGGACCCAAGCAAACAAGTACCAGCAGGAAGCTGGTGTGTATGTCAAGTGTTAAAACCATCACAATGTTGTAGGCCTGGCTGCGCGGGGGGAATGGTTCAGTCTCACGTAGCGAACGAAGACAGCTGGCATGGACACCTTTTGATACCTCCCAAATACCTTTGTCATGACACCAATGCTACACCAATGTTACACCAACGTTACACCAACGTTACACCAATGTTACACCAACATTACACCAATGTTACACCAACGTTACGCCAATGTTACACCAATCTTACACCAACGTTACACCACCGTTACACCAACGTTACACCAATGTTACACCAACATTACACCAACGTTACACCACCGTTACACCACTGTTACACCAACGTTACACCAATGTTACACCAACGACCCCGCTATATGGGTACCACTTGTCACAATGTTCTGGGAATGTATCAGCAGGAAACATCCCTACACGGGTCAGTCGGACTAAAATGTTGACATCTCAAGCTTGACTTGGGGACATAAACGACAAGTATCTCAGAAGTAGGGGTGGTTTTGTCAGATGTCGAGGGACACATGTGTTAAGGAAAGCTAATCAGTCCAGTGTACAAGAGGTAGTAGCATGTGTATGGACAACGCTTGAGTTCAAAGCCAGCGGACGCAAAAACAAGCAATATGTTTGACTTGTTGGATGTTCACTGACGTATCTTACCGCCATGTTGATTGATGTGTGTCACGCCACTCTACGTGCAACTACACGAATATCCATTGATACTACCGCATGGAAAGAGTTTGGGAGCCTCTGTGGCCAAGTGGTTAAGTCGTCTGCCTCGCGAACCGAAGGTTGTGGGTTCGATTCCGGGCTACGTCTTTCGGTTCACGAGTGCATTTTTCGTAGAGACTCCTGTGGGTCGTCGCGGGAGTTAGGGAGTTCGTGCTTTGTGCGATGCTTTCGGCAGACCTTCCTGCGGAAAGATACTGAGCCATATGGGATAAAATTCGGTGCAATGAATTTGACCATCTTGACATTTAAGACTTTTTAAGTCTGGTGTGTGTGACTACTTATTAATTTTACAATTTTAGTCTAAATTTAATTTACTATCTCTCACGTGTGTGTGTGTGCGTGCGTGCGTGCGTGCGTGCGTGCGTGCGTGCGTGCGCGCGTGTGCGTGTGCGTGTGTGTGTGTGTGTGTGTGTGTGTGCAGAAGTCACACCTACCAGTTTTCACGTTGTATTGTAATATGCTGCAGCGGCCATTACTCTGATCTACTCGTACTATTAGCTATTGGCATACCTGCTCATGTCACACAGTTGCAGCCTTGTGTTCATATTGCTACCAGGTGTCCTTCAGAGCATTGGGTTGGTCTATGCTGACAATGAAATACCACAACCCATAAAGGATCCATGACATACACAACCCACAACCCATAGAGGACCCATGACCCACCCAACCCACAACCTCTAGAGGACCCATGATCCACCCAACCCACAACCCATGCAGAAGACGTGATCCACCCAACCCATAACCCATAGAGGACCCATGAACCACCCAACCCACAACCCATAGAGGACCCATGAACCACCCAACCCCAACCCATGGAGAAGACAAAACCCACCCAACTCACAACTCATAGAGGACTCATAATCCACCCAACCCACAACCAATGGAGAATATATGACCCACCCAACCCACAACCCGTGGAGGACCCATGAACCACCCAACCCACAACCCATAGAGGACCCATGAACCACCCAACCCCAACCCATGGAGAAGACAAAACCCACCCAACTCACAACTCATAGAGGACTCATAATCCACCCAACCCACAACCAATGGAGAATATATGACCCACCCAACCCACAACCCGTGGAGGACCCATGACCCACCCAACCCACAACTCGTGGATGACTCATGACCAACCCAACCCACAACCCGCGGAGGACCCATGACCCACCCAGGCCCGATCCCAGCCGACCCCAACGTGACATGCCGACTTATGGCCCGGGTACATCCCACAATGCCCCTCAGCTCATGTAAAGTTGAACCCGCTAGTTTCTGAGATTGGGAGGAGAAGCAGAACTCCGCCGCACAGTCCTCTATGGAGGTGATTCTGTGGTTCAGCGGACAGGTCTCAACACAACCTGACTGGTCCAGGGGGCAGTCTCAACACAACCTGACTTGGTTCAGCGGACAGGTCTCGACACAACCTGACTTGGTTCCGCGGATAGGTCTCAACACAACCTGACTTGGATCAGCGGACAGGTCTTGACACAACCTGACTGGTTAATGGAACAATCTCAACACAACCTGACTTTTTCAGGGGACAGGTCTCAACACAACCTGACTGGTTCAGAGGACAGGCCTCCACACAACCTGACTGGTTCAGAGGACAGGCCTCCACACAACCTGACTGGTTCAGGGGACAGGTCTCGACACAACCTGACTGGTTTAGGGGACAGGTCTCAACATAACTTAACTGGTTCAGTGGACAGGTCTCAACACAGCTTGACTGGTTCATGGGAGAGGTCTCAACACAACCTGACTTTTTCAGGGGACAGGTCTCAACACAACCTGACTGATTCAGGGACAGGTCTCAACACAACCTGACTGATTCAGGGACAGGTCTCAACACAACCTGACTTTTTCAGGGGACAGGTCTCAACACAATATGACTTGGGTGGCTGACGTTAAGGCTCCTGTAATTGAGCTGACTATCAATGCATCGCAATATAGAGTTGAAACTCACAGTGCTCCAGGGGAGTCATAAACAACAACAACAACAACAGTTGTAACAACAACAGTAACGGCAATAACAATAGAAATATAAACCAATAGTAACAACAATAGCAACAACAATTACAACAATAGTAACAAAAACAACAATAACAACAATAGCAATAGAAATACACATCATAAATAATAATAACAACAGTAACAATAGCAGCAACAGTAACAATAATAATAGAAATGCATGACAACAGTAACAACAATACTAAAAGTAACAATAACAGCACCAATAATAGTAACAACAAGAGTTACAACAATAACAAAAGAAATACACTACAACATAACAATAATAACAATAGAAATGCACAACAATATCACCAACAATGAGTTTAAAAAGCTGTAACAACGGTAACAAAAATAAAATAGAAATGCACAACAGTAATAACAACAGCAACAAAAATAGTAACAGCAACAATAACAACAACAATAATAACAACAATAACAAAATAAATATACAACAATAGTAACAACAAATAATAACAACAGTAACTACAACAGTAACAACAATAACAACAACACAGACAACACAGAAACAACACAGTCGGAGAACCAGTCAATGTATCTAAGTAGTCAGAAACAGATCCTCTTACACGCCGTCTTATACACCCTCTTCCACGTCCTAAAGCTGATGTGTGCAGCCCCACGCCCTCTTATACACCCTCTTACACGTCCTAAAGCTGATGTGTGCAGCCCCACGCCCTCTTATACACTCTCTTACACGTCCTAAAGCTGATGTGTGCAGCCCCACGCCCTCTTACACACCCTCTTACACGCCCTACAGCTGATGTGTGCAACACCACACCCTCTTACACACCCTAAAGCTGATGTGTGCAGCACCACACCCTCTTATACACCCTAAAGCTGATGTGTGCAACACCACACCCTCTTACACGCCCTACAGCTGATGTGTGCAACGCCACACCCTCTTACACACCCTCTTACACGCCCTACAGCTGATGTGTGCAACACCACACCCTCTTATACATCCTCTTACACGCCCTACAGCTGATGTGTGCAACACCACACCCTCTTATACACCCTCTTACACGCCCTACAGCTGATGTGTGCAACGCCACACCCTCTTACACACCCTCTTACACGCCCTACAGCTGATGTGTGCAACACCACACCCTCTTACACACCCTCTTACACGCCCTACAGCTGATGTGTGCAACACCACACCCTCTTACACGCCCTACAGCTGATGTGTGCAACACCACACCCTCTTACACACCCTCTTATACACCCTAAAGCTGATGTGTGCAACACCACACCCTCTTACACGCCCTACAGCTGATGTGTGCAACACCACACCCTCTTATACACCCTCTTACACGCCCTACAGCTGATGTGTGCAACACCACACCCTCTTATACACCCTAAAGCTGATGTGTGCAACACCACACCCTCTTATACACCCTAAAGCTGATGTGTGCAACACCACACCCTCTTATACACCCTCTTACACGCCCTAAAGCTGATGTGTGCAGCACCACACCCTCTTATACACCCTAAAGCTGATGTGTGCAACACCACACCCTCTTATACACCCTAAAGCTGATGTGTGCAACACCACACCCTCTTATACACCCTCTTACACGCCCTACAGCTGATGTGTGCAACACCACACCCTCTTATACACCCTAAAGCTGATGTGTGCAACACCACACCCTCTTATACACCCTAAAGCTGATGTGTGCAACACCACACCCTCTTATACACCCTCTTACACGCCCTACAGCTGATGTGTGCAACACCACACCCTCTTATACACCCTCTTACACGCCCTAAAGCTGATGTGTGCAACACCACACCCTCTTATACACCCTAAATCTAATGTGTGCAACACCACACCCTCTTATACACCCTAAAGCTGATGTGTGCAACACCACACCCTCTTATACACCCTACAGCTGATGTGTGCAACACCACACCCTCTTATACACCCTAAAGCTGATGTGTGCAGCACCACACCCTCTTATACACCCTAAAGCTGATGTGTGCAACACCACACCCTCTTATACACCCTCTTACACGCCCTACAGCTGATGTGTGCAACACCACACCCTCTTATACACCCTCTTACACGCCCTAAAGCTGATGTGTGCAACACCACACCCTCTTATACACCCTAAAGCTGATGTGTGCAACACCACACCCTCTTATACACCCTCTTACACGCCCTACAGCTGATGTGTGCAACACCACACCCTCTTACACACCCTCTTACACGCCCTAAAGCTAATGTGTGCAACACCACACCCTCTTATACACCCTCTTATACACCCTAAAGCTGATGTGTGCAGCACCACACCCTCTTATACACCCTAAAGCTGATGTGTGCAACACCACACCCTCTTACACACCCTCTTACACGCCCTACAGCTGATGTGTGCAACACCACACCCTCTTACACACCCTCTTACACGCCCTACAGCTGATGTGTGCAACACCACACCCTCTTATACACCCTAAAGCTAATGTGTGCAACACCACACCCTCTTATACACCCTAAAGCTGATGTGTGCAACACCACACCCTGTTAACACCCTAAAGCTGATGTGTGCAACACCACACCCTGTTAACACCCTAAAGCTGATTTGTGCAACACCACACCCTGTTAACACCCTAAAGCTGATGTGTGCAACACCACACCCTGTTAACACCCTAAAGCTGATTTGTGCAGCACCACGCCATGTTACACACTCTAATGTTGATGTGTGCAGCACCACGCCATGTTACACACTCTAATGTTGATGTGTGCAGCACCACGCCCTCTTACACGCCCTCTTACACGCCCTCTTACACACCCTAAAGCTAATATGTGCAGCACCACGCCCTCTTATACACCCTAAAGCTGATGTGTGCAACACCACACCCTCTTATACACCCTAAAGCTGATGTGTGCAACACCACACCCTCTTATACACCCTAAAGCTGATGTGTGCAACACCACACCCTCTTATACACCCTAAAGCTGATGTGTGCAACACCACACCCTCTTATACACCCTAAAGCTGATGTGTGCAACACCACACCCTCTTATACACCCTACAGCTGATGTGTGCAACACCACACCCTCTTATACACCCTACAGCTGATGTGTGCAACACCACACCCTCTTATACACCCTACAGCTGATGTGTGCAACACCACACCCTCTTATACACCCTCTTACACGCCCTACAGCTGATGTGTGCAACACCACACCCTCTTATACACCCTACAGCTGATGTGTGCAACACCACACCCTTTTATACACCCTACAGCTGATGTGTGCAACACCACACCCTCTTATACACCCTACAGCTGATGTGTGCAACACCACACCCTCTTATACACCCTACAGCTGATGTGTGCAACACCACACCCTCTTATACACCCTACAGCTGATGTGTGCAACACCACACCCTCTTATACACCCTACAGCTGATGTGTGCAACACCACACCCTCTTATACACCCTCTTACACGCCCTACAGCTGATGTGTGCAACACCACACCCTCTTATACACCCTAAAGCTGATGTGTGCAACACCACACCCTCTTATACACCCTCTTACACGCCCTACAGCTGATGTGTGCAACACCACACCCTCTTATACACCCTAAACTGATGTGTGCAACACCACACCCTCTTATACACCCTCTTACACGCCCTACAGCTGATGTGTGCAACACCACACCCTCTTATACACCCTCTTACACGCCCTACAGCTGATGTGTGCAACACCACACCCTCTTATACACCCTACAGCTGATGTGTGCAACACCACACCCTCTTATACACCCTACAGCTGATGTGTGCAACACCACACCCTCTTATACACCCTACAGCTGATGTGTGCAACACCACACCCTCTTATACACCCTAAAGCTGATGTGTGCAACACCACACCCTCTTATACACCCTCTTACACGCCCTACAGCTGATGTGTGCAACACCACACCCTGTTAACACCCTAAAGCTGATTTGTGCAGCACCACGCCATGTTACACACTCTAATGTTGATGTGTGCAGCACCACGCCATGTTACACACTCTAATGTTGATGTGTGCAGCACCACGCCATGTTACACACTCTAATGTTGATGTGTGCAGCACCACGCCATGTTACACACTCTAATGTTGATGTGTGCAGCACCACGCCATGTTACACACTCTAATGTTGATGTGTGCAGCACCACGCCATGTTACACACTCTAATGTTTATGTGTGCAGCACCACGCCATGTTACACACTCTAATGTTGATGTGTGCAGCACCACGCCATGTTACACACTCTAATGTTGATGTGTGCAGCACCACGCCATGTTACACACTCTAATGTTGATGTGTGCAGCACCACGCCATGTTACACACTCTAATGTTGATGTGTGCAGCACCACGCCATGTTACACACTCTAATGTTGATGTGTGCAGCACCACGCCATGTTACACACTCTAATGTTGATGTGTGCAACACCACACCCTCTTATACACCCTACAGCTGATGTGTGCAACACCACACCCTCTTATACACCCTACAGCTGATGTGTGCAACACCACACCCTCTTATACACCCTAAAGCTGATGTGTGCAACACCACACCCTCTTATACACCCTCTTACACGCCCTACAGCTGATGTGTGCAACACCACACCCTCTTATACACCCTACAGCTGATGTGTGCAACACCACACCCTCTTATACACCCTAAAGCTGATGTGTGCAACACCACACCCTCTTATACACCCTACAGCTGATGTGTGCAACACCACACCCTGTTAACACCCTAAAGCTGATTTGTGCAGCACCACGCCATGTTACACACTCTAATGTTGATGTGTGCAGCACCACGCCATGTTACACACTCTAATGTTGATGTGTGCAGCACCACGCCATGTTACACACTCTAATGTTGATGTGTGCAGCACCACGCCATGTTACACACTCTAATGTTGATGTGTGCAGCACCACGCCATGTTACACACTCTAATGTTGATGTGTGCAGCACCACGCCATGTTACACACTCTAATGTTGATGTGTGCAGCACCACGCCATGTTACACACTCTAATGTTGATGTGTGCAGCACCACGCCCTCTTATACACCCTAAAGCTAATATGTGCAGCACCACGCCCTCTTATACACCCTAAAGCTAATGTGTGCATCCCTGCGCCCTGTTACACACTCTAATGTTAATGTGTGCAGCCCCACGCCGGCCGCCTATCCTCCCCAAGACAATCCCCGGTACCCATGTCACTCAGGCCAGACCTTGCAACACAGGTAAACTTGAAACATTCCAATCCTTCTAGAAGCGAACCAATAACCCCTAGGCAGAGAGGCCAGCGTCCAGTCACAAACTCGACTTCTCAGTCAAAGGACAGAGCTGAAATCACCAACTCCCGTAGAGTGTTGGATTGACAGCGTTAGCGTCTTCTGTTAGATGCAGGCTGGATGCCGGAATATCTTCGTAGTTAGGAAGAGCAACATATAGAGTGTATTTGTAATGACTGTACAGTGTTTGAAAATATTGCCGGTCCAAGTTTTGTATTCACCCTCTGTAAAGTTCATGCAACATAAGATTTAAATACAAAACTTTGACCGGCAATATTTTCAAACACTGCACAGTCATTAAAAATACACCCTGTACTTCTTCTTCTGCATTCGTCCGGAATGTTGTTTTGGATGTAATTGCGTTGTGCCTGTTTACAGCAGAGCTGCCATATTTGCACCTTTCGGCCGACACATCCGTCTTGTTCAGGCATGTGTTGACCTGGTTAACTTTCCCGGATGAGCAAAATAGGAAATGTTGGACAGAGCTCGCCAAACAACACCCAACTGTGGGGTCAGAACGGCCGACTGGATAAGACAGTTCGTTCTGAAACATCCGGTGTTCTGATGCCGAGGTTCAACCTCTACACTGAACAGCTGGACTAATATGTTGACTTTTTGTCCTTGATTTGGGACCCTTTTTTGACAACAATCACCTTCAAATTAATATCTTAGTTGTGGCTGACTCAGTCACAGGATTGTTAATCTGAGCCTGGCGATGGGCCCTAATATAACTTCTCTTTGAAGTAAAACTTGGTAGGGGTAATGGTAGAATCGAATCGAAAATTTGAGACGTAAATTACAAGTATCTCAAAAGTCGGAGTGGGTTAGCATGATGGCGAGGGACACTGGTAATAGGGAAAGCTAACCCACACGCAAACATCAGTCCAGTGCACTAGAAGTAGTAGCAAATGTATGAACTACGCTTGAGTTCAAAGCTAGCTAACGAAACAAAAATGAACGAACTGTCTCAACCATTGAAACCGATGCCAGGAAATAGTTTATTGCCATTCTGGCTTTAGATTGATGTATAGCTGAACATATCACGGAGTTTAGGGACAGAACCAAGCAGACTGATGTATAGCTGAACATTTCACGGAGTTTAGGGACAGAACCAAGCAGATCGATGTATAGCTGAACATTTCACGGAGTTTAGGGACAGAACCAAGCAGATCGATGTATAGCTGAACATTTCACGGAGTTTAGGGACAGAACCAAGCAGATTGATGTATAGCTGAACATATCACGGAGTTTAGGGACAGAACCAAGCAGACTGATGTATAGCTGAACATTTCACGGAGTTTAGGGACAGAACCAAGCAGATCGATGTATAGCTGAACATTTCACGGAGTTTAGGGACAGAACCAAGCAGATCGATGTATAGCTGAACATTTCACGGAGTTTAGGGACAGAACCAAGCAGATCGATGTATAGCTGAACATTTCACGGAGTTTAGGGACAGAACCAGATAGATCGATGTATATAGCTGAACATTTCACGGAGTTTAGGGACAGAACCAGACATAGTGATGAATAGCTGACCATTTCACGAAGCTTAGGGACAGAACTAGACAGATTGATGTAGCAGCAGCAGCAGCAGCAGCAGTAGTAGTAGTAGTAGTAGTAGTAGTAGTAGTAGTAGTAGTAGTAGTAGTAGTAGTAGTAGTAGTAGTAGTAGTAGTAGTAGTAGTAGTAGTAGTAGTAGTAGTAGTCTTTCAGTCCTGAATGACTAAAGAGTTGTACCGCTGGGGAGGCACCTGACAGCACCGCTGGTGACTGTATAGTCCAATGCAAGAGCGAGAATCTCTGTCACAGTTTCCGTATTTGTAAGACGAGGCAGTAAGTGATTGAATTTATGCCTGTGTCTCCTATCCTCAATTTGTTGGATCAGATTGCGCTCAAATAGCGCTAGTCCGTTTCGTACATCTCTTCTTCATGAACATCTGTCTGTTGCAACTCTTTCCCGCATGTCTGGATCAATGCCAAGTGTTTTCATATCTTGATTACGCACATCCTTATATTGCATTTGGGGTCTTAAGGTTGGCCTCTTCCCTGTGGCTAGTTCTCCGTATAGGAGATCTTTTGGAATACGTTCATCCTCCATTCGAGATATCCAGCCATCGGCGGCGCCTCTGCCCGAGGAAAGAGTGCTCTATGGTAATATCCGCTCTTTCAAGCACGTGTTTGTTTGTAATGTTGTCTTTCCACTACATGCCCAGGATATCTCTCAGACATCTCATATGAAATGAATTCGACGTTCTTTCCTGTCGTGAGTACAGAGTCCAGGATTCAGACCCATAGAGTAATGTGCTAACAACTCAAGCTTGATATACTTGTACTTTTGTACGCTCTGTTAGTCTATTATTCTCTCAAACTCTCTTAGTTAGCCTGGAGAGTGTTGTGGCTGCCTTTCCAATGCGCCTGTCGATTTCTGTCTCTAAGGAAAGATTATCTGATATTGTCGACCCCAAATACGCAACCTTACGGGCAACCTTCAATTCGTAATTAGAAATTTTGATTGATGGAGGCGCACCAGCACCTTGTTCCATAATCTGTGTTTTATATAGGCTGATAGTGAGCCCAGAGTCTTTGCAGGTGGCTGCAAAACGATCTACGAGCCGTTGCATAAATTCTGCTGCAAGAATAGCCAGTGTTGCATGGCCTGCAAACTGTGGTTCTCTTGTGCATCTTAATTTTATTTTGGTCTTTGCCTTGAGTCTTGATGGGTTAAAAAGTTTGTCATCAGATCTTGTGTGGAGGTATATGCCTTTAGTGGCAGTCCAAAATGCCTGCCTTAAGTGAACGGCGAAGAAGATACCAAAAAGTGTAGGAGCAAGCACGCAGCCCTGCTTTACTTTACCGACGATGCTGAATGACTGGGATGTTGATCCACCAAACAAATTAATCCCCTGCATGTTTTCGTGAAATGATTTCACGAGACTTAGCATGGTGGGTGGACATCCAATCTCCTCAATTATCTTAAAAAGACCGTCTCTACTCATGAGGTCAAGTGCCTTTGTGAGGTCGATGAAGGCAATATATAATGGCTTCCACTGTTCTCTGCACTTCTCCTGGAGCTGCCCGAGTGAGGACATCATATCGATGGTGGACCTGTTGGGTCTAAATCCGCACTGTGATTCGGGGTAGATTCTTTCAGCAAGGATGTGTAATCTTTTTTAGGATTACTCGAGCGAAAATCTTGCCTGTAATTCTGATGAGTGAAATGCCGCGATAGTTGTTGCAGTCGCTTCTGTCACCTTTATTTTTATAAATGGTAACAATGTTTGCATCCCTCATATCTTGTTGTACTGATATTTTTTTTTCCAGCAGAGCTGAAGTATTGCATACAGTTCTGGAATGATTGTTTCTTTGCCACATTTTAAAGGTTCAGGTGGAATACTATCTTTGCCAGGTGCCTTGCCGGATGAGAGTGTCTACTGCTTCGCTAATTTCTGTGAGGCATGGTTCGTTATCCAGGGCATGCATGGTGGACTGTTGTTCAATGGCTTCCAGGGCTTCTTCTCCGACAGTGTTCTCCACTGAGTAAAGCTCTGGGTAGTGTTCTACCCAGCGATCCATTAGTTTCGCTTGATCTTTTATGATTATCCCCTCTGTTGATCGTAAAGGGGTCAACTTATTTTTTGATGGACCGACAGCTTGCTTGATGCCCTCATACATTCCTCTTATATTTCCAGTGTCTGCACAAGTTTGAATTTGAGCAGAGAGCTGTAGCCAGTACCTGTTCGCACATTTTCTTGCGGTCCGTTGTATTCTATTTCTGGTCGTTCACAGTGCCTGCAATGTTTTCTCTGATGGTAATGTTTTATACACTCAGAATGCACGTCTCTTTATCTCCAGGGCTGGGAGCATCTCTTCAGAGTGTGCTTCAAATCAGTATGCTGACTTTGTTTGCTTCTTGCTAAATGTTGATAGTGCTGTGTTGTAGATAGTGTCGCGTAAATGGCTCCATCTCTCGATGGCAGTTCCATTTGTGGACCAGGAAGAGTCACCGCCACAGTCTGGGTTATTTAATGATCTTCTCTTTGTTTTTGGGTGCCGCTGGTGTCAATGAGTGGTCTTCCTTCTGTTCTGTTTCTGTAGATTCTCTCGGGCTTTATCTTTACCTTGCTGGAAACAGTGAATGATCGATGTTGTAGTCAGCACAATGATAGCTGCGAGTCAGCCGTACATTGCGGAGATTGCTGCGTTTGGTGGGCACCAGGTCGAGTTGGTGCCAATTCTTTGAGCTGGGGTGCCTCCATGACACCTTGTGTTGTGGTTTTGTGTCAAAGAAAGTGTTGGTTACGCACAGATTATGATGACTGCAAAATATATTTTTGAATAACTAAGACATAAACAATATATTGCACGATTTATTGCCTGGCATATTTCGTCGCATCTCGTCAGGTACATACTTCAGAATTTACACAACATAAAGTAAAATTGATTATGTGGTTGTTTCGGGATTTGTTTAAAGTAAAATAACTAGATACAATTTTCAAATAGTGCAATCTATTGTTTGTGCTTTCGTTAGTCAAATTCACTACGGGAAAACATTATTTATATATAGATATGTGTGTGTGTGACACACACATACACATACATACACACACACACACACACATACACACATACACACACATACACACACAGAGAGAAAGGGGGTGTGACAGAGAGTTAACTGAAGGCAAGGTAAAGCAGTTCTTGGAAGCAAGAAACATGTGTCAGCCAAAAGGAACCAACACCGGCACACATTCTAGACTGTGGTATTACCGGGGGTGGCAAGCTGGGCTGACGTTTACCTGGTCGACACACGGGTACTTTCGTTTTCACCTGAGTTTTTCAGGTAGCGGTGGGGATGACACACAGGTGAACAGGAATACCTGGGGCTGGTACAGCATAAGTAACTAAAGGAAATAGGCGCAATATGTGTGCGTTCCTGGTCGGCGCTTCTGGTACATTCGAGATAAGATGACGATGCTTTTGGGTTTTTTTTTATGTTTTCGGTTCAGGTCGGATAGCACAAATGGTGGAAAATAACCGTTGAGTAGCTGATAGATTTATTTGTCGGGGGATATCTAAGGTATTGTCGTTGGTTAGATAAGATTGTCGATGGTAGTGAATGTGTGAGGTGTGAATGGTTAGATAAGATGGTAGATGGTATTGTAGGTGTGAATGTGTGAGGTGGGGTAGGTTAGATAAGATGGAAGATGGTATTGTACGTGTGAATGTGTCAGCTGTGGGTTGTTAGATAAGATGGTAGATGGTATTGTACGTGTGAATGTGTGAGGTGTAGGCGGTTAGATAAGATGGTATTGTAGGTGTGAATGTTGGATGCGGGGGTGGTTAGATAAGATGGTAGATGGTATTGTAGGTGTGAATGTGTGAGTTGGGGTAGGTTAGATAAGATGGAAGATGGTATTGTATGTGTGAATGTGTCAGCTGTGGGTTGTTAGATAAGATGGTAGATGGTATTGTACGTGTGAATGTGTGAGGTGGGGTAGGTTAGATACGATGGTAGATGGTATTGTACGTGTGAATGTGTGAGGTGGGGTAGGTTAGATAAGATAGAAGATGGTATTGTATGTGTGAATGTGTCAGCTGTGGGTTGTTAGATAAGATGGTAGATGGTATTGTAGGTGTGAATGTGTGAGGTGGGGTAAGTTAGATAAGATGTAACATGGTATTGTTCGTGTGAATGTGAGAGGTGGGGTAGCTTAGATAAGATGGTAGATGGTATTGTAGGTGTGAATGTGTGAGGTGGAGGTGGTTAGATAAGATGGAAGATGATATTGTAGACGTGAATGTGTGAGATTTGGCTGGTTAAATAAGAAGAACTATGAAGTACACACTTGTTTCTTCAGTTGGATCTCCGTCTATGGTATTCGGAGCAACAGATCACAATAACCGGAACTGGTGCTCAACGATTAGTCAGAACAACGAACAATTCACAAGTTAATGCTGTGATACATTTCCTGATGCTACATGAAAGAACACCTGCAGAAATACACATGAGATCGTACCAGTCTTCCGTGTTTCCTGTTCGTAATATTTCTCGTTACATTACTTTACTTTACTTTATTTTATTTCACGCAACGTTACTTTACTGTACTTTATTTTATTTCACGCAACGTTACTTTACTTTACTTTATTTTATATTACGCAACGTTACTTTGCTTTGCTTTATTTTACTTTACTTTATTTTATTTTACGTTACTTTACTTTACTTTACTTTACTTTGCTTTGCTTTACTTTACGTCACGTTACTTAACGTCACGTTATTTTACGTCACGTTACTTTACGTTACGGTACGCTCCTTTACTTTACTTTATTTTACTTTACTTTACTTTACTTTACTCTGCTTTGCTTTCCTGTCCTTACCTTTGCTTTACTTTACATTTAATAGTAAACTAGGTTTAGAAATAGCTATTACTCAAGTTAATGCTGGTATCTTGTTGTCTTCACAGACGATAGGTTAAAAAAAAGTCATCATAACTTCAATCCCTGGCGGGAACCAAGGATGGAGTTATAACTCTTCATAACACAAATCCTGGGCTGAATTGTAGAGACCATGAGTTGCCCATGCAACATGATCCCTCTCTCGGCCTGCCTAGTTTAGTCCAGAGGACCGGCAACAGAACAAGGCCAGCTGCAGGATCAGCAGTGCAGTGCTCTAACTGTCCACCAGACGAGCTTCCATCCTAGACCTGTTGCCAACCAAGGTTTAGAGCCTGGTATATCTTGTCATGACATTTAGTTTTTACGTTGCATTTCCTCGTTCCTCCGCCAGAAGCCGATGGCACAATGTAGAATGCCGGGTTTAGTGAGCGATGCATTACTCAATTATTAGTAAAACAACCAAAACTTAACCACAGCAAACAGTTAATGTCTATATTTCGTGGCATAGTTGTTAGTGTGTTCGCTGACTAAGACAGCAGTCTGGACCCAATCTTAATCAGTAACATAATTCAGTTGGTTCGACCAGAATATACCACAGAGATCACACCGGATAACAGAAAATAGAAAGCAATTGGCACACTATGCTGTACAGAATACTTAAGTTAACCAAATTGATAAATGTATAGGCGTAACTATAAGATCATATGGAAGATGCACGGCAGAAATTGAGAGCTTAAAATAAGTCGCTTAAAAGTCGACAAGGTCGACTTCATTGCACCGGGTTTTATCCCATATGGCTCAGTCTCTTTCCTCAGCGCGGAAAGCGTCGTACAAAGCACGAACTCCGTAGCTCCAGCGATGACCCTCAGGAGTCTTCGAAAAAATGCACTCGTGAACCGAAGGATGCGGCCCGAAATCGAACCCACAGCCTTAGGAGCCCAAGGCAGACGGCTTGACCACTTCGCCACGGAGATTCCCAAACCACAGTTAATGATTGAGAGCTGAACAGGTCAAGGTATAGCTACATTCCAGAAAATAACAACTTGCTTATGCAACCACTATCACTGAATTTAAGAAAGACGGTTCTGAAATGCTATATGGAGCCTGTTTTGCTGTGGCGAAGGGGTTTATGAACGCAATTCGCAATCCCGCATACCGCGTTAGAAACACAGCTGCGGGATATCTGATAGCATACCGCTTTTTGCTGGTTTTCATACAAAGGAATGAGCGCCGGTCATTCAGAAAGCAATGGCGAACTACTGATTGTAAACTTGACAAGAAATCACAAATAGCCAAAAATGTTAAGGTTGAGTGTAACGTCCTGTAATGGATATGCAGCTAGCTTTTTTTCTGTATATCTACGAATCATGGAACGTTAATGAACAAATTAGGAAGAGCTTGGAAGCAACGAAGATGTGGTTCCATAGACGAGTGTTGCAAATTCCTTGGACTGCCAGAGTAACTATTAACGATTGCCTGAAACAGGCTAATAAAACTAGAACATGATATACAAATACAAGAAAGAGACAAACTGCGTTCTTTGGCCGTGTGATGAGAAGAAATGCATTGGAGAATATCATGACAACTGGAAAGATCGTAGGAAAGAAAGGCATAGACAGAGAGATAAATGATACATGATTGACTGAGACGGTGGCATGGAGGAATATCATCCACAGAGTCGATCCAGAACACCAAGGACCGATATTTGTGGAGAGACATGAACGCCTACGCCAGCTGGTAGACACGTTATGATGATGATGATGATGATGATGATGATGATGATGATGATGATGATGATGATGATTTGCGCACTAAACAACATTTTGCGTTGCTCGACGTATACTCGACTAAATGGAGGCCTCGAGTGTTTCTTCTCTGAAGGTCAAATAACAAATACACAAAAGCCTAAAGTATTCGAGTTTTGACCTGAACAAACGCAGTAAAGGCGAAAAGAACAGGTGTTTGGAAAGAAGTCAAGAAACGGAAAAAAGAATTCAAGACGCAGGAATCAAAAGTGCACCAGTTAGGTACGCGAACCAAAATATATTTTTGCGTTCTTCTTCTTCGCTCGTTCTTCTTCGTATTTTAGTTTATTTCAGACGTAACTGCGCTGTGTCTGTTTATACCAGAGTTGCGATATTTGCGTCTTTCAGCCGACACAACGACTTACTCCTGGCATGCGTTGACCTATTTAGTTTCCCTGTGGTGGTCGTGGTAGTGGTATTATTAGATAATGCCATACACTAAGACAGAGATAAGAGAAGAGGTGATCATCTCCTATCATCATCATCATCATCATCATCAGCATCATCATCATCACCACATCACGTACAAAGATGATCAGCAATGATCATGACTCTCTATCTGACACCATCAGCCGATCAGCAGTCTCAGATATGACGCGGTCATCATCCGCTTGTGGCATGTGATCACACTATTGTCTTCCTATTGTTTCCCGCGAAGTTCACCAGTTGTCACTAGGTTTCTCTGATTGACCTCTCCTCATGACCTACCCAACACAGAATCTTGGCTACTTCTTCCGCTTCTTCTTTCGCCCGGTCTCCCACACTGGGACATAGGCCCTCAACCAACTCACTCCAAGCTCATCAATCAGTTCACTCCAAGCTCATCAATCAGTTCACTCCAAGCTCATCAATCAGTTCACTCCAAGCTCATCAATCAGTTCACTCCAAGCTCATCAATCAGTTCACTCCAAGCTCATCAATCAGTTCACTCCAAGCTCATCAATCAGTTCACTCCAAGCTCATCAATCAGTTCACTCCAAGCTCCTCAGTCAACTAACTCCAAGCTCATCAACCAACTCACCCCAAGCCCCTCAACCATCTAACCCCAAGCCCCTCAACCAACTCACTCCAAGTTCCTCAACCAACTCACCCCAAGCCCCTCAACCAACTCACCCCAAGCCCCTCAACCATCTAACCTCAAGCCCCTCAACCAACTCACTCCAAGCCCCTCAACCAACTAACTCCAAGCTCCTCAACCAACTCACCCCAAGCCCCTCAACCATCTAACCCCAAGCCCCTCAACAAACTCACCCCAAGCCCTCAACCATCTAACCCCAAGCCCCTCAACCAACTCACTCCAAGCCCTCAATCATCTAACCCCAAGCCCCTCAACCAACTCACCCCAAGCCTTCAACCATCTAACCCCAAGCCCCTCAACCAACTCACTCCAAGCCCTCAACCATCTAACCCCAAGCCCCTCAACCAACTCACCCCAAGCCCTCAACCATCTAACCCCAAGCCCCTCAACCAACTCACCCCAAGCCCCTCAACCAGCTCACCCCAAGCCCTCAATCAACTCACTCCAAGCCCCTCAACCAACTCACTCCAAGCCCTCAATCATCTAACCCCAAGCCCCTCAACCAACTCACTCCAAGCCCTCAATCATCTAACCCCAAGCCCCTCAACCAACTCACCCCAAGCCTTCAACCATCTAACCCCAAGCCCCTCAACCAACTCACTCCAAGCCCTCAACCATCTAACCCCAAGCCCCTCAACCAACTCACTCCAAGCCCTCAATCATCTAACCCCAAGCCCCTCAACCAACTCACTCCAAGCCCTCAACCATCTAACCCCAAGCCCCTCAACCAACTCACCCCAAGCCCTCAACCATCTAACCCCAAGCCCCTCAACCAACTCACTCCAAGCCCCTCAACCAACTAACCCCAAGCCCTCCTATCCTTAGCTATCCCATGCAGCTCTGCCCCTATCCTTCCCATATTTATTTTGTTTTGCGGTTGCTCGTTTTGAATTCAAGCGTAGTCCATACACACTATTTCTAATTGTGCTGGACTGAATTTTGCGAGTGGGTTAGCTTTCCCTATTACCAGTGTCCCTCGACATCAGGCGAACCTACTCCAACTTCAGAGGTACTTGTAATGTATGCCCCAAAATCAATGACGAGAAGTCAACATTTTAGTCAAACTGTCCGGTGTAGGGGTTGAACCACTGACCTCGGCATCAGCACGCCGGGTGTTTAAGAGCACGCGTTCTTATGCATTCGGCCATGCTTGAAACCCCCGTCCCTCCAATGTTTTTCATTAATTTCTGTTTCCACTTCTCTCCTCCGTGGGTCTCTAGGTCTTCATATATTTATGTTTACTTTATGTACAAATATGGTGGACTATATATAACACGTGTAAAATGTTTTCAATAGACATATGGTAGACTACAAAATATTTAAAATATTTCATGTAGAAATATAGTAGACTACAAGACGTTTATTCGAAAACTATGACTATCTGGGAAAACTAACCGGGCTGACAAACGAAACACAACCCCCCCCCCCCAAAAAAAAAACGAAAACGTAGTAACAGAAAAACGCCCATCTAAGAAGTAGTAGCAGAAAAACACCATTCTAAGAAGTAGCTGCAGAAAAACAGCCATCTAAGAAGTAGTAGCAGAAAAACACCCATTTAAGAATCAGTAGCAGAAAAACATCCATCTAAGAAGTAGTAGCAGAAAAACATCCATCTAAGAAGTAGTAGCAGAAAAACATCCATCTAAGAAGTAGTAGCAGAAAAACATCCATCTAAGAAGTAGTAGCAGAAAAACATCCATCTAAGAAGTAGTAGCAGAAAAACATCCATCTAAGAAGTAGTAGCAGAAAAACATCCATCTAAGAAGTAGTAGCAGAAAAACACCCATCTAAGAAGTAGTAGCAGAAAAACATCCATCTAAGAAGTAGTAGCAAATAAACACCCAAATAAGAAGTAGTAGCAAAAGAAAACACCCAAATAAGAAGAAATAGTAGAAACTCACTTATCTCAGAAGTATTAGCAGAAAAAAACCCACTAAGAAGTAGTAGCAGATAACCAGCCATCTAAGAAGCAGTAGCAAAAGAAAATACCCATCTAAGAAGTATTAGCAGAAATACAGCCATCTCAGAAGTAGTAGCATTAACACACCTATCTCAGAAGTATTAGCAGAAAAAACACCTCCTAAGAAGTAGTAGCAGAAAAACACCAATCTAAGAAGCAGTCGCAGAAAAACACCCATCTCAGCAGCAGTAGCAACCCCCCCCCCCCCCCCTCTTAGAATCAGTAGCAGAAAAACACCCATCTAAGAAGCAGTCGCAGAAAAAAAACGTCTAAGGAGTATTAGCAGAAAAACACCAATCTAAGAAGTAGCAGCAGAAAAACAGCCATCTCAGAAGTAGTAGCAGAAACACACCAATCTAAGAAGTAGCAGCAGAAAAACACCCATATAATAAGTATTAGCAGAAAAACAGTCATCTCGGAAGTAATAGCAGACAAGCATCTATCTCAGAAGTATTAGTAGAGAAATACCCACCTAAGAAGTATTAGCAGAAAAACACCCATCTAAGGAGCAGTAGCAGAAAAACACCTATCTCAGAAGTATTAGCAGAAAAACTCACCTAAGAAGTAGTAGCAGAAAAACACCCATCTAAGAAGTAGTAGCAGAAAAACACCCATCTAAGAAGCAGTACCAGAAAAAAACACCCATCTAAGAAGCAGTACCAGAAAAACACCTATCTCAGAAGTATTAGCATAAAAATACCCACCTAAGAAGTAGTAGCAGAAAAACAGCCATCTAAGAAGTAGTAGCATAAAAACATCCTTCTAAAAAGTATCAGCAGGACTACACCCATCTAAGTGTCGTGTCTTACTTTAAAGTGTCGTCACTGGAGTGAGGGGAGTCAACACCCACATTATATTTAACCCCTTATCAATATCCTGGAGAAACCCCTAGAATCCGTCTACAAAACTCCGTCAATTCATGGATACCTCTTTCTCTCTCTCTCTCTATCTCACTTCTGTATCATGCCCCCTCTCATTCTTCCCCAACGCAACATACTCAACAACTCTAGCTTCTAAAAATTAATAACAATTAATTTATTAAAAGAAAAGTGTAATGTTTGTGAGAAGCGTATGCGAAGAATGTGTGACGTGTTCTATGATGCGTGTAGAATCGGACCCTCAGATAATAGCCCAGTCAGTTCATCCTTGCAAGGACACACCACAGCTCGATAAGTCAGAACAAGTCCACCTCACCCAGTGCTGTATCTCTTCTGCCGGACACTGACTCTCTTCTGTAGCTACCTGGTAATCCATCTTCCTGATCATCCGAAATAGATACAGTTTGTAATTTATGACTGATCATGGACCGGTTGTTCACTGCACATTATAAGTTCTTATCGTTCCTAAAGAATGTACAAATCTTTTATATTGTAAAATTATGTATCACTGTTATTGTTAATATACTTGATCCTAACTAGTGTCTATATAGTCTCAAGTACAATGTCTCCTGTAATATTTCACTGGAATCTACCACACCATGTGAATGTTATATCTAAAGTTCTCGTTTAATTAATAATGTTTGTATGATGTGTGATGTATCAACAATCATCACCCATCCTAGGTGAACCTTAACACACAGGAATCGTTATATTGGTTTGCTCTTCTGAGCCATGTTATGGTGGACCCTCCTGATCATGAGTCCAGCGTAAACATTATTATACCACCTTTCTTCTCGGACGTTATTCATTTTCCGTAAGAAAACATTTGACTGTTCAACTGGTGTTCTTCCCAATTGGAGTTGAACTTCTTCAAAACCAGTGTTGAACTTACTCATAACTGGCAGGGAACCTGTTAGAGAAACAACACATCTGGTGATAACACTAGTCACTGATCCTACCGGCTGAGTGTAAACCTGCTACCTTGCTCTGATAATTTTCCTCTAACTAAACTCTGTCATAGAGCAGATTAGCTCCTCATCTAGGTCCGAATCAGGCTATGACAAGGAAAGACCAACAAACAGAGTGCAAAACCCCAGTGGGCAAACCACTGAAAGATTCCCCCATTGGACACTTTCCCCATCTCCCAACCCATCTTCAATCTCTCCAAATATCACAGCGCTACACTATTCACCCTAGCAGAACTACTTCTCACTTCACCATTCTATTTTCAACTAACAGAGCTAATCATCACACTCTAATTTTAACAAGGCCACTGCCTATATTAATTAGATATATAACTATATTGAGCATAGCCTACGATGGGTAGCGTTGTGATGTTCTGTTGTGATAATTTGGTGTGTCCAGTGTGTACCGCGTGGTTACACACCCGCTTCACACGCGTGATCCGGGACTGTTTCCGGATCCGGTCAGGGATATGCACTACTGACGAGCTCAAACGAGGGCGAAACTCGAGTATAGTGCTTCCATATTGACGTGGGTAGGCCTTAGGTTCATACCAGAATGCGATCGGCGTTGCCAGTAGTGGGTTGTGCTCAATATTTAAATTTCAAATCCCGAAACAACCACATAATCAATTTATTATTGCTCACTGGATTTAGGAGGCCTGGTGTTCCTTGCCAGTGAGAAGACCTGATCGTTCGGGTCCCATCGATTGACGGACGTCGGTCGCGGCGATTGGGCAATCTTGAGCATAGCCTACGATGGGTAGCGTTGTGATGTTCTGTTGTGATAATTTGGTGTGTCCAGTGTGTGCCGCGTGGTTACACACCCACTTCACACGCGTGATCCGGGACTGTTTCCGGATCCGGTCAGGGATATGCACTACTGACGAGCTCAAACGAGGGCGAAACTCGAGTATAGTGCTTCCATATTGACGTGGATAGGCCTTAGGTTCATACCAGAATGCGATCGGCGTTGCCAGTAGTGGGTTGTGCTCAATATTTAAATTTCAAATCCCGAAACAACCACATAATCAATATATTAATTAGGCCTAAATATACTATATTTGGTACCTTATGTAAACCCGCATTAATCCTGGATAGCATCTATAACTTGCCATTAAGGCATATGTTATTTAATGTTACTTAAATCTAACACAATAGATGCTCTCCGAATTTCCTAACTGCGGTAACACAACACGTCAATCCCAGTCAACTTTTTGGTCCACACTAATGTACACAAGTCTTGTATCTGTCAAGAACTGGGAGTGTTCCAGTGAAATCTTTGATGTCACGCAGGTGTCTCTCAAGAGCCCTAACTAATTCCAGAATCTTATCTCCCTTTTGTGTAATCAATGTAAAAGTTGTTTTCTTTGTTATGACAACCAACAAAATACAACAGATGGTTTCAGGGGCACTAACTATTTCAGCAATCTTCTCTTAGCTCCCCTCCTTAATCAATGCAAAAATGGTCCCCCTTGTTTCATCATCCAAAACAAGGTAGCGAGTTCCTGCATTGTCCCAATTCGGTTCACAATAACAAGCCCACACATTTTTATGTCTTGTGGGGATTTTCAAAGATGACCGTATTGATTGATCTCGCCGACCCCTCCGTCGCAAACAACTTGTAGTTGCGAATCAAACTGTCTGTATTGTCATCATCTGGTTAATACACAGTGATTCTTAAGAGAGTAGTCCATCTCACTCTTCTCCACTGTGAGTTCAATCCAGATGATTCATTCCTCTTCTTCGGGAGCTGGGTGTCTTGACAAGAAGTCCGCTCCAACATTCTCCTTCCCAGGAATATACTCCACTGTGAAATTGTAGGGTTGAAGTAACAACGACCACCGCATCAAACGGGCGTTGAGCTTCTGAGAAGTAGTCAGGAACATCAGGGGCTGATGATCCGACTGGACCCGAAACTTAACTCCATACAAATAGGGCTGGAATTTTTGCACGGCCCATACGAGAGACAAGCACTCTCTCTCGACGATCGAATAATTCCTCTCAGCCTGGAGAAGTTTCTTGCTTGCGTATGCCACTGGTTTCAAAACCGAAGCATCGTCTTTTCCTTCCTGTACCAAAGCTGCCCCAATCCCAATCCCACTCGCATCCGTTCTCAACACAAATGGTTTGGAAAGGTCAGGGAGCTGTAACACAGGTTTGCTGACCAAGGCCTCCTTTAACTGACTATAGGCAGTCTCACATTCTGGTGTACAAACGATTTGGTCTGGGAATCCCTTTTTCAAGGTTTCCGTCAATGGAGCTCCCAGTTCAGTGAAATTTGGGATAAATTTGTGGTAGAACCCACACAACGAGAGAAAAGATCGCACATCCTTCTTCGTTTTTGGCCTTGGCGCATTTCTGATTTTTTCTAGGTTCTTCCGCTCTGGGACAATTTGCCCTGGAGTAATGGTGTGACCCAGAAATTCCAGAGTCTGGTAACCAATCATGCACTTGGTTGGACGAGCTGTAAGCCCTGCTTCATTGAGTCTATTAAACACTCTCTCCAAGGATTGCAGGTGGTCATCCAAGCTGTCACTGGAAATCAGAATATCATCCATGAATGAGATGATGGCCGGATCCTGTAAAGGATCTAGTAAAGTCTTCATCATGCGTGTAAACACACTAGGTGCATTGCTGAGTCCAAAGGGCATAACCTTGAATTCGTAATGTCTACTGGGTGTACTGAAAGCCAACAGTGGTCGAATCTCCGGTTTGACTGGTATCTGATAGTACCCCCGACTCAGATCCACCTTTGAAAAGTACCGAGCCTTATGGAGCCTAGCGAATAACTGAGTTGGATTCGGCAAAGGTTCCACCTGAAATTGTGTATGACTGTTCAGAAGTCGGTAATCTATACACAACCGGTGTTCTCCACTTGGTTTGCGTAACAAAACTACCCCTGCGTTGTATGGGGATGTGGATGGTGCAATCACGTCATCCTCCAACAGTTTCTGTATTTCCTCTTCCAGGGCCTTTTCTTTGGAGAATGGCACTGGGTAAACCTTTTGGCGAACAGGCTCCTGTGTGGTCAAAGTCATCTCGAACTCCACCAACCTCGTTTGTCCTGGTTTATCAGTCAGTATCTCCTTATGAGACTTGAGAACCTGGGTTATCTTTTCCCTCTCCTGGGAGGTCAGATCAGTGTTCACTTGCACATCCCTATAGGTTTCCTGGTGTATCAGGGGATATTCCCTACCCTCGTTGGTTCCCACTTCAGTCTCCACTGCAACTGCCATTGCCATGAGGTGAGCTGCCTTGTCTCCGGGTCTCTCCTCGTATTTCCGCAGGAGATTGATATGGAAAATCTTCGACTTTCCCCGGATCCGGATCTGATAGTTGGTTCTGGATATCACCCTTTCCACGGGAAATGGTCCTTGCCAACCTATCTCCAGTTTGTTGTTTCCCGTTGGGAGTAGAAACAAAACTTTGTCTCCCACCTCTTGAGATCTGTCTTTAGACCTACGGTTGTAGTAAGCCGCGTGTCTTTTTCTGGCCTTTTTCAAGTTTTGATTCGCCAGAGTCCATCCCTTGTGGAGTTTTTCTTAACAGTTCCTCCACATATTTGTAAGAAGAGATCACTTCTTCTGACGTCCCCTCTTCAGCCCAACTCCTCAACATGGCTTCCAACGGTCCCTTGATTGGACGACCAAACAGCAACGTAGCGGGTGGTAGTCCGGTTGAGCCATGAGGAACTTCCCGATAGGCAAACAGAGCGGATGGGATATATTCATTCCACCTATCAGGTTTTTCCTGTGCCAGTTTCCTGAGCATTGTCATCAACGTGCCGTTGAAACGCTATACTTGTCCATTGGCTTGAGGGTGGTAAGGGCTGGTATGTAGGTGGTTAGAGTGGAACACCCTAAATACCTCCTCTATCAATTTTCCACAAAACTGGGACCCATTGTCCGTCAGTATTTGATCAGGAAAGCCTAATCTTGTAAAGGCCTCCATCAGTGCGTCCGCCACTCGTTTCGAGTCAATCGTGGTCAACGGTATGGCTTCACTCCACATTGTACAGCAATCCACCATTGTGAGAATATACATGTTCCTCTTCCTAGTCCTGGGAAGTGGACCCACGATATCGATGGCTACCCTCTCGAAAGGAGAGTTCATGATGGGCATCTCACTCAAGACCACCGGTGCTGTCCAGTGTTTCGGTGCCACCCTCTGGCACTCAGGGCATGACTTCACATACCGACGCACATCATCTGTCATTCCCGGCCAATAGTAATGGCAGGAAATTCGCTGCATGGTGGCGGCCATACCCATGTGCCCACTAAAGGAGATGGTATGCCCCATATGAAGAATCTGGGACCGGTGAGCTTTCGGGACGACCAACTGACCGTATAGGTTGTCTCCCCTTCCTGCTCTCCTGTAGAGTATCCTATTCTTCATGTAGTACTGCCCACGTCCTGGTGGATCAGCACTTCTTTGCAGCTTTTTGTAGCAAGGACGTAAAGTAGCATCCTCACTATGGGCAGTTCGTAGCTCCCCCTGCATTGGGTTAGTCACAATTGCTTCTGCCTCTTCCGTTCTCGTCTGAGAGCGAGTCTGTATTGCTCCCATATGGATTGGCTCCCTGGGCATTCCCAGAAAGACATACCGGAAACCGAGGATGACGGGAAAATGGGATCGGTCAATACAGCAGCCTTGATTGTGCCGGTGACATATCTTGACCGAATCTCCACATTAGCAATGGGCAACTTCATGGCCACAGCGCTCTTCTGTGCAGGCTGTATCTCCATGGTCTCACCTGTTAATTGTTCTGGATGTACCAGATCCGCAGAAATCACGGCCTCCCCGTCCAGTCCTGTGTCGTACAAACACTCCACTTGACGACCGTTAACCTCTACCAATTCCACTACAGGTGGGTTTTCCTGGTCTGGGGTCTCTTCCTCGGCCTCGACCTGTTCAGTGGGCTCCACCTTAGGTTTCGCGGGGCACACGACGAATTGAGAATCTCCTGACTTTCTCCTGCAGTAAATAGCATTGCGCGTGTTTGACTTGCATTGGTTGCACCATTTCCCTGTCCTAGATTTTCTAGTGCCGGACTTGAATGAGCTCTCCTGGTGGCGAGCTTCTTTGTTGACCTTGGCATTTTCAGTGACAACCTCCTTGGAAGTCACTTGACATGCTGCGAAGTGAGGGCTCTTTGCCTTCGATTTGCAGTCCCTCGTATTGTGACTTACAAATTGAACACCACTTCTCCGACCACGGTCGTTTTGGTGTAGAGCTTTAAGTGCTCTTGCTTCCCTCCTTCGTCTTCTCTGAACTATCCTCTGATTTGTACACACAAGGTTTCCCTTTTTGGTTCCTGAGTTTTTGGCTTTCTTCTTGTCATGTTTCTCCTGACTTTTGGTGTTGGTGGAAAAGTTTTCCCCTGCCTCCCCCTGTACCTCGACGAACCGTTCTGCTAATTTTGTCACGAGGTCAATACGTTCCGCTCCTTGTTCTCCCAAGAATGTCCTGAGAGGTTTCGACATTTGCTTCTTCAGCTGGTCGACCACCATGAGCTCTTCCAGACTCTCATAGTCATGTGCGAACCCAGCCAAATCCATCCACTTAAGGAGGTAGGATTTTAGACGCAAACTGTAGGCGGCAAACAACTCCCCCGGTTCTCGTTTCGCTGCTCGAAATTTTTTCCGGTAGGTATGTGACGTAACCTCGAATCGTTTCAGCAGAGCCGTCTTCAATTCGTCATAATTGTTCTCATGTCCTGGTGGCAGGCGAGAATAAACCTCGTAGCCGGTCCCGCGTAATCCTTGGGATAGCTTAAGACACCATTTGTCACGCTCCAGACCCATAGCAACAAACATGGCCTCAAAGCGTTGAAGGTACTGGTCAATCTTCTCCTTGTCCTCCTCGTAGATTGCTAGAGGGAACTTCATAGCTTGGTAACTATGTCCACCTGCTGGGGTTGAGCCTGGGATGGAGGAACCTCCAACTGCTCCCTCAGTTTCCCCATTAGATTGCCTCTTAAGCTCGAGCTCCCGCATCCGGTACTCGTGCTCCCTTTTCTGAGCCTCTTTCTCCGCTTCCCGTTTCCCAGCAGCTTCCTCAACTTCAAGTTTCCTAGCTGCCTGATCAGCTTCAAATTCCAGTTTCTTGGCTGCTTGCTCAGCTTCAAGTTTCTTAGCTGCCTGCTCAGCTTCAATTTCCAGCCTTCGCATGGCTTGCTCTGCTTCCTATTTCTTAGCAGCTTGTTCTGCTTCCAATTGCCTAGCAGCTTGTTCTGCTTCCAATTTCTTAGCTGCTTGTTCTAACTCCATCCTTCTCAATTCCAACTCGGCCTTTCGATCTTCCCTTTCTGCTTGACGAAACTCCCTCTCCACCTCCTGTATGTAATCTGTTAGGGCAGAACCCGACAAGCCCATTTCTTCCCCCTGTGCTCTTAGTTCTGCCGTGGTTAGTTTAGGAGTGGCCATTTTTCAGAGAGGTAAGTCAGCAGATAGAGTGCAGATTGAAGATAAAAAGCAGACAAAATCTAAGAAGTAGTAGCAAAAATAACACACATCTAGGAAGTAGAAGCAGAAAAAACACCCATATAGGAAGAAATAGTAGAAACACACGTATCTCAGAAGTATTAGCAGAAAAACACCCACCTAAGAAGTAGTAGCAGATAAACATCAATCTAAGAAGCATTCGCAGAAAAATACCCATCTCAGCAGCTGTAGCAAAAACAAAACACCCATCTAAGGAGCAGTATCAGAAACACACCCATCTAAGAAACAGTCGCAGAAAAACAACCATCTAAGATGTATTAGCAGAAAAACAGCCATCTCAGAATTAGTAGCAGAAACACATCCATCTAAGAAGTAGTAGCAGAAAAACACCCATCTAAGAAGTATTAGCAGAAAAACAGCCATGTTAGAAGTAGTAGCAGAAACACACCTATCTCAGAAGTATTAGCAGAAAAACATCCATCTAAAAAGTAGTAGCAGAAAAACACCAATCTAAGAAGCAGGCACAGAAAAGCACCCATCTCAGCAGCAGTTGCAACAAAAACACCCATCTAAGAAGCAGTAGCAGAAACACACCAATCTAAGAAACAGTCGCAGAAAAACACCCATCTAAGAAGTATTAGCAGAATAACACCCATCTAAGAAGTATTAGCAGAAAAACAGCCATCTCAGAAGGAGTAACAGAACAAACACCTATCTCAGAAGTATTAGCAGAAAAACACCCACCTAAGAAGTAGTAGCAGAAAAACACCCATCTAAGAAGTAGTAGCAGAAAAACACCCATCTTCTTCTTCTTCTTCTTCGTTCATCCGGAGTTTTTTTTCGGATGTGATTGCGTTGTGCCTGTTTACAGCAGAGCTGCGTTCTTGCGCAGTTAGGCCGACACATCCGACTTCTGCGGGCATTTGTTGACCGGGTTAACCTTCCCGGGAAAACACCCATCTAAGAAGCAGTAGCAGAAAAACATCCATCTCAGCAGCAGTAGCAGATAAACACCCATCTAAGAAGCAGTAGCAGAAAAACACCCATCTAAGAAGCAGTAGTAGAAAAACACCCATCTCAGCAGCAGTAGCAAAAAAATAATTACACAAATCTAAGAAGCAGTAGCAGAAAAACACCCATCTAAGAAGTAGTAGCAGAAAAACACCCATCTAAGAAGTAGTAGCAGAAAAACACCCATCTAAGAAGTAGTAGCAGAAAAACACCCATCTAAGAAGCAGTCGCAGAAAAACACCCATCTCAGCAGCAGTAGCAAAAAAATAATTACACAAATCTAAGACGCAGTAGCAGAAAAACACCCATCTAAGAAGCAGTAGCAGAAAAACACCTATCTAAGAAGTAGTAGCAGAAAAACACCCATCTAAGAAGCAGTAGCAGAAAAACACCCATCTAAGAAGCAGTCGCAGAAAAACACCCGTCTCAGCAGCAGTAGCAAAAAAATAATTACACAAATCTAAGACGCAGTAGCAGAAAAACACCCATCTAAGAAGCAGTAGCAGAAAAACACTCATCTAAGAAACAGTAGCATAAAAACACTCATCGAAGAAGCAGTAGATGAAAAACACCCATCTAAGAAGCAGTAGCAGAAACACAGCCATCTCAGAAGTAGTAGCAGAAACACAGCCATCTCAGCAGGGATGTATTTGTTAAAATGATCTGAGCTTCAAGGTCAACCTAACCTGAACTAGGTACCAGGACGAGATCATGGAGGTCAAGGCGTCGACCGTGACACTGACCACATCAACACCCTCGAATGCTGCATGGTCTGTAGATGTGTGAGTTTATCATCGTATACCCAAAACGCTACAAGCAGTTGACAAAGTTGTTGTACTTGATGTTGTACAGATGTTGTGCTAGATGTTGTACAGATGTTGTACTGGATGTTGTATTAGATGTTGTACATATATTGTACTAGATGTTGTACAGATGTTGTACTAGATGTTGTATTAGATGTTGTAATATATTGTACTATATGTTGTACAGATATTGTACTAGATGTTGTACAGATGTTGTACTTGATGTTGTACAGATGTACAAGATGTTGTACAGATGTTGTACTAGATGTTGTACAGATGTTGTATTATATGTTGTACTGATATTGTACTTGATGTTGTACAGTTGTACTAGATGTTGTACAGATGTTGTACTAGATGTTGTACTAGATTTTGTACAGATGTTGTACTAGATGGTGTACAGATGTTGTACTGGATTTTGTACAAGATATTGCACGTATGCTGTACCAGATCTTGAACTAGATGTTGTACTAGATGTTGTACAGATATTGAACTAGATGTTTTACTAAATGTTTTACAGATGTTGTACTAGATGGTGTACAGATGTTGTACTAGATGTTGTTCAAAATGTTGGACTAGATGTTGTACTAGATGTTGTACTAGTTGGTGTACAGATGTTGCACAGCTGTTGTACTAGATGTTGGACTAAATGTTGTACTAGATGGTGTACAGATGTTGTACATATGTTATACTAGATGTTATACTATATGTTGTATTATATGTTGTACAGATATTGTACTAGATGTTGTACTAGATGTTGTACACATATTGTACTAGATGTTGTATTAGATGTTGTACATATGTTGTACTAGATGGTTTACAGATGTTGTACAGATGTTGTACTAGATGTTGTACTAGATGTTGTACTAGATGTTGTACAGATGTTGTACAGATGTTGTACTAGATGTTGTACATATGTTGTCCTAGATGTTGTACAGATGTTGTACTAGATGTTGTACAGATGTTGTACTAGATGTTGTACAGATGTTGTACTAGATGGTGTACAGATATTGTACTAGATTTTGGACTAGATGTTGTACATATGTTGTACTAGATGGTGTACAGATGTTGTACAAGATGTTACACATATGTTGTACTAGATTTTGGACTAGATGTTGTACTAGATGTTGTACTAGATGTTGTACTAACTGTTGTACATATGTTATACTAGATGTTGTACAGATATTGTACAGATGTACTAGATCAGTGGTTCTCAACCGGTGGGGAATTCCCCCAAGGGGGAATTTTAGGGTTTCCGGAGGGGGGGGGGGGCGAATTAAAATTATTTCAAGATAGCATTAATACAAGAACCAGTTACTTGATATTGTTTTTCACTCTAAATTTGACGCTTCTGTTCTTCTCGCCCTAATGAAATTCGTTTTATAACGTAAGTAGACCCGCAAATCACGTTTTTTGTAGATGTCTAGACTTGTTCTAGTATGTGTTATTAAATTTAGCTTCCATTTTTATGTATAGTGTGTAAAAAAAAGGGGGGGGGGATTTATAGGGAGGAAATTCGAAAGGGGGGGGGGGGGAATGACATTCTGAACATATGGTAAAGGGGGGCATGGGTCAAAAAAGGTTGAGAACCACTGTATTAGATGTTCTACAGACGTGGTCGGGGCCCTTTGGGATCGAGTGTATAGTACAGAAGAACCGATAGATCATCACGGCCTGGAGAGAATGGTGCAGCAGGGAGTGAATTGAATGTCATGCCGACATTCAGGTCTCCGAGAAAGTCCAGACGGAGAGACTGCTATCCGTACCATTACCATTGGGACTCTTCGCTGGCTGTTGCAGATGGAGAACGAAGTACGTTTGTCAGTTCTTGGCTCAACTCAAGACAAGGTAGAAATGTGGCCGACTTAGCGACTTTGAAAATATTTTAAACTATGATAACTTTGTTGGCGGCCACAGCGAGGTGTGTCAGACTTCAGACGTTACCTTGAACGACTCAGGTATAACATACCACCTGAAACTTTTGGTTTTTGTGCGGTGTTGATGTAGAACTTACTACCAGAAAATATTGGTAGTCGTGATGAGCACCGGTACTGAGAAGGCCCTACCAGATTCAGTAGCCTCCCAGTTGTTGGTTACTTTCAAGTTTAATCATAAGAAATGGTTTGATCATGTTCAGTGCCTACAAGGAATGGCTTGATCTTGTTTAATCCTCACAAGAGCTGCCTTTATCTTGTTTAATCCTCACAAGAACTGCCTTGATCTTGTTTAGTCCTCACAAGGACTGGTCCAGGTCATATCCAGTCCTCATAAGGACCAAATGCAGACATAGAATAGCTAACGCGGTAAGACAGACTTACTAGTGCAGACTGGATAGATAAAAAGACACACTCCAGCGACATGTGAAGTGAGGAGAAGTTGCTAAGGCTGAACAGGCTACAGACTGAGAAAACCTCAGAATGGTGTAATTACAGATGCCGAGGTTGAACAGGCTACAGACTGAGAAAAACACAGAATGGTGTAACTACAATGAGGGAATCAACGACACCGAGTAACAGAATCTGTAAGCGCTACCAGATCAGAATCACAGGTGACAAAATGGACGTTGCGGCTAAAGCCTTCGTCAGCATACAAATAACAAATATACACCGACACAGCTATATATGAAAAAAGGTACGGGAATATAGAACTATAAAGTCTTTTCCCTGGAACCTATAGGTTCTCAGACAAGACACCGCCCAAACCCCGCCCCCCCCCACTCCTCCCTCCCACCCCGCCCCCCGCCATGGATCTTTTGCCGTATTGGTTCAATAAGTAGGTGTTTCTTCCAGTGTTGCTATTAAGGTAAGATAACGAGAAAAGGGAATTGACCACTCGTCTCATTATGTTAAGGTCTGGAATACGTACATTTCTCCCTCACACTTCACGCCCCATTAACTGCTATGAAACTAACCTTATTTTTATTAACTGGGTTTCTGACACAAATTATTAAGACTCGGTCGACATCGGAGCCATGTAACGAAAGAGATAATTCCTGGCATGAGAGGGATTCGAATTCAAGGTCTTCGGGCGGGTAACCGAGTAGTCTACCCACAAGTCTGCTAATTTATTAATGCGATAATTACAGTCTTGTGAGACTTACTTAACCCGACACCGGGGAAATTGTACTCAGCCATATAACCGGGGTGTTCCTACCTTTCTGGCTTCTATTTATAGATCCTCACCCGTTGTTTCTCCCTCCTCCGTGTGCAAAATGCCTTGGCCATATAAGTAGCGTGCGGGTGCTGTGTTGAAGACAACAGGAGGAGGACGTCAGATACAAAAACAGTGAGTAGGTTGAAGTGCGAGAAACCTCCTTCGCAGGAGGAGGAGACTACGTGTTTGTTCGTGGGAGACTGAGCGGCAAGTTTGCAGGAAGACAGGACAAGTAGAGAGGAATTAAAGCGAGAACCAGTATGGCAGTAGCGAGGTACATAATCTGCCTCCCTCCCTCACTCACTCTCGCACACTCGGCGGTTTAAGAAGAACTAGAATAGGTGAAAACCTGAGTTGTGCTTTAACCAGATCCTTCGGCTCGTGTTCCAATTTTACGCTCGGTGGTTGCGCTTTGTTTTTACACACAAATAAGATTGGAATGAAGATAATCATCTATCTGTCAGCTGTAGTAGAGAAATAGAACTCTCTATATAGTAAGTAAACAGGGTCGTTTTCCAGGCTTTGAAGAAATATGATGGATACAGATCGAGGGGAAAACAACGTAAGAGATGGAGTGATTGTTCAAGGTCAACTTTAAAGAAATTAAGACCTTACAAAGAACGTTAGAATGGGCGCATAAAAGATCATTACATTCCTCTCAATACTTAACTGAGGTAATGGAGGAGGGGGGAAAAGAAGAAGAAGAGGTGAATTGGTTATATAGCGTTATGGTCCAGTCGGCAGTGGCGGATTGAGTCTACACATATTGAAGGCCTGGATATAGTTCTACTAACAGAGCATTAATATGTTTTAGCATATTGTCTAAGTATACCAAACAGAACCAGAAGAAGAGGCCGATCGGGTAAACGGTGGAGAGAGGGAATAGCAGAGTCCATGGGAATCTCGATACATGAAGCCCATAATCGGGCACTCTCCAGCAGTTTATGTTTCACCTCGACACCGCAATGTACAAGATCAGATGAGATTTGCAGATGAGATGAGATTATGAAATGTCATAAGATGAAATTATGAGATGAAATGGTGAGATGAGAGGATGAGATGAGAAGATGATGAGATGATGAGGTGAGATTAGAAAAGATGATGAGATGATGCTATGAGATGATGAAATGAGATAAGATAAAATTATAAGATGAGAGGATGAGATGAGAAGATGAGGAGATGCTGAAATGAGTTGATGAGATGAGATTAGAAGAGATGATGAAATGATGCGATGAGATGAGATATGAGGTGATAAGATGAGATGCTGAGATGAGTTGCTGAGATAAGATGAGATGATGAGATGATATTATATGAGATGATGAGATGAGATGATGAGACGAGATGACGAGATGAGGTAAAAAATGAGATGCTGATATGAAATGATTAAATGAGATGAGATGGTGAGATGAGATTATGATATGAGATTATGATATGAGATTATGAGATGAGATGAGATTATGAGATGAGATTAGATGATGATGATATGAGATGATATAAAATTATGAGATGAAATGATGAGATGAGAGGATGCGATGAGATGAGGAGGTGATGAGATTCTGAGATGATATGCTGAGATGATGGGATGATATGAGATATGAGATGGTGAGGTGAAATGGTGAGATGAGATGTTGAGATATTATGAGATGAGGTTATAAGATGATATGATATGAGATGATGATATGATGAGATGATGAGATGAAATGATGAGATGAGATACTTAGATGAGATGGTGAGATGAGATGATATGAGATCTGATGATGATATGAGATTATGAGATGAGATGATGGGTTGAGATGAGAGGGTGAGATGAGATGATGAGATGATTGTCTATTGTTTAAGAGGACCCATTTTTTTCAAAAACAAATTGACACCCCGGCCAGTCCGACACTACCTGACGACACTTGATGGGTGCTGTAGGCAATATCAAGCAAGTCGCCACTACCAGACGACACTTGATAGATGATGTAGGCAATATCAAGCTAGCCGCCACTACCAGACGACACTTGATAGATGATGTAGGCAATATCAAGCCAGCCGCCACTACCAGACGACACTTGATAGATGATGTAGGCAATATCAAGCCAGCCGCCACTACCAGACGACACTTGATAGATGTTGTAAGCAATATCAAGCCAGCCGCCACTACCAGACGACACTTGATAGATGATGTAGGCAATATCAAGCCAGCCGCCACTACCAGACGACACTTGATGGGTGATGGAGGCAATATCAAGCCAGCCGCCACTACCAGACGACACTTGATAGATGTTGTAGGAAATATCAAGCCAGCCGCCACTACCAGACGACACTTGATAGATGTTGAGGCGGCAATATCAAGCCAGCCGCCACTACCTCTAATAACATTTCCTGGTACTCATGTTAGAATACTCGTGACCACCGTGTCGACAGAGTAGCTTGCCAGTCACTTCACTACCGCAGCGCCCTCTCTATACAGCCCATCGTGTAGCAGATCCTTGAGTAGAACGTCGCCCTCCTGACAGGCCGCCGGCAAGCCTCTCTATCTCTGGCTAGTTCTCTTGCCTTGTCTATTCTCAAGTCCAAGACGTCTACAAAGTCCTGTATCCATCATCATGATGGGCGACCGCTGCTACTTCTCCAAGTAACCACGCCTTGAGTTGAGTTGAGTCAAGAACCGACATCACTGCACTCAGGACATTCCCATACGTGCTCAGTCCCCTCGTTCAACAGCCAGCGAAGAGTCATACTACTAATCGTTCCCACCGCTATCTAATTAAATGGTCTCCTGGTCTTCCCTCTCAGTTTTGAGATTTTTCCAGAACCCCTGCCGATCCCTCGCAATCTCATTCTTTCCACATATGGGTTCTCAATCTGTTCCTGCGCCTTCTCCACCTGGTCCCACAAGCGCACGACCACCTCCCCCTTATCAATAGGCAAGATACCACCAAGAGGTGCATTCCCTGCTAGCCTATCAGCCTGTTCATTCTCCCGTACACCCGCACGGCCAGGGAAAAATATCCATACAATTCTCACAATCTGTGACCTCTGAAGCGACGTTAGCCATTCCACATGAAACATTCCTTTCTCCACCTTACTAAGCATATTCTTTGAATCCGTAATGAACACAACGTGTGTTGCAGTAGTCTCCTCTAGTCACCGGAATGCCGCTGTTACTGCTTCCACCTCTATTCTCATGCTAGAGGTCGTAGTCTCATATGCCAGGCTCTCCTTTTTCAAGACTCACCCATTAGCCTTTGCAATAAAGCCCCCGCCGCTACGTCTGTTTCTCACCACTGACCCATCAGTGTAGATGACTATGTCACCTTGATGTGTGTTGCTCTGGATCAACTATTACACTTTAAACTCAGTGCGGCCCGCTGCCCCTTCTCTGCACTCACGACCCAGTGTTATTATTATATTGTGCCAGTCCGTCATGTCTTCCGGAACTTCAACCCACTCTCTGTCACGATTGATGGTCTCTAGATCACACACCTGACTTATAGAAAGTTCTGCCTGTGCCATCCAGGACCTGCCTCGTCTTAGTCTATGACCCGTAACCATATCCATTGCTGCATGCAGCGGGTGATCCCTGTCTACGGAAACTCTCATGTACCATTTGGCCTGAAGGACTCTATGCCTATCCGTCATTGTTGGTAGCGCCAGGATATGCCTCATGCAGATAATTGGTATGTCCTTTGTGCACCCCAGTATTAACCGCATGGCAGCATTCTGTATGCGCTCTAACCTTTCAAGTTGGCTTTTTGATACTGTCAGCAGCCCTAAACCATACTCAATGACAGAAATTATCTACTGCTGAAAGAGCCTGTACAGCATCCTCTGATCTACCCCGGTGTTGCCCTCAATGCATTAAGTCCCCTACCAGCCTTCACCACCAAAGCCTCCACATGATCCTTAAAAGAGAAACACCTGTCAAAGGTGATACCCAAGTACTTCAATTTACTCTCTCGACTAAGAGGACATCCATTCAACGTAATACCTGGGACGTCTGCCTTGACGATCCGGTTATCCAGGGAGTACCACACAACCGATGCCTTGTCTGGGTGTATAATGGCCACTGCGTCCCTGCACCACTCCGTCACCTTGTCAACCGCCACCTGTACGTATTTCGCCAAACTGTCCCTGTCTCTGCCCTGTCTGTACACCAGCACATCATCTGCAAATGTCAAGATTCTACCCACACCTGGTATCTCAATGGCTGCGATTTTTGCTGGTGTAGACATTAAACCACGCCTTCCATCAAAGTTCTCTCCCAGCCACTGTTACATTTAATTGATTCAGTGATATGTGACCTCCCATTTGGACAGAAGGACGGTATATCGCCATACCAGGTTAATCGTATTATTTATTTTGTTTCGTGATATCCTCCGCAATGTCAGTGCTCAGGGAACGGCAATTTACATGATAATACTTGTTTATTTGATTGTATGCCATGTTTGGTCTTAACCTACTGTTTGCTTGACACTGAACCAGTCAATGTATACAAATTAGTTCAATGTCCTTTGCGAAACGTCGTAGTCATCCCCAGCATTGATTGGTGTGATTTTCTAAGCAATTTTACGTTCTGTGGTTTGTCGTTGCTTTCTGAATGACAGACGTACATAGCAAAGTGAAAATCAAAGTAATGCGCTTTGCTATCAAATCGCCTGGGGTCCACCTCGAACCCGGTCTGTCAGAATTGTGAAATGCGCTCCCTACCCCTAGTCCACAAAACCCAACTCTCTGTATATTCCAGGTGTAACAATCAGGCGTCACCATTATTTTCACTGATCAAATGCCATGGGATTATTAATCGTCTTAATCCACTTCCCGCATCTGCCATGGGCTTATATACAGTAGTTTTCTTTATGCAACCTCCTTTAATTTTTTTATGTATAATAAAACATGTCTGCTGTCATATTAACCATTTAAAATCATAACTGTGACACACCCATACTTCCCATTTTCAGCTTTCCATTTTTGTTTGGTGGAAAGCTACATTTTGTTTAACACAGAATCAGTTAAATAACAAAGTTTCACGGTAATTAGCAGACAAGTAAGGGAGTCTGTGGAAGCTGGGCATGCAAGATTGGCTTCTTCTTCTTCTTCTTCTTCTTCTTCTTCTTCTTCTTCTTCTTCTTCTTCTTCTTCTTCTTCTTCTTCTTCTTCTTCTTCTTCTTCTTCTTCTTCTTCTTCTTCTTCTTCTTCTTCTTCTTCTTCTTCTTCTTCTTCTTCTTCTTCTTCTTCTTCTTCTTCTTCTTCTTCTTCTTCTTCTTCTTCTTCTTCTTCTTCTTCTTCTTCTTCTTCTTCTTCTTCTTCTTCTTCTTCTTCTTCTTCTTCTTCTTCTTCTTCTTCTTCTTCTTCTTCTTCTTCTTCTTCTTCTTCTTCTTCTTCTTCTTCTTCTTCTTCTTCTTCTTCTTCTTCTTCTTCTTCTTCTTCTTCTTCTTCTTCTTCTTCTTCTTCTTCTTCTTCTTCTTCTTCTTCTTCTTCTTCTTCTTCTTCTTCTTCTTCTTCTTCTTCTTCTTCTTCTTCTTCTTCTTCTTCTTCTTCTTCTTCTTCTTCTTCTTCTTCTTCTTCTTCTTCTTCTTCTTCTTCTTCTTCTTCTTCTTCTTCTTCTTCTTCTTCTTCTTCTTCTTCTTCTTCTTCTTCTTCTTCTTCTTCTTCTTTCTTCTTCTTCTTCTTCTTCTTCTTCTTCTTCTTCTTCTTCTTCTTCTTCTTCTTCTTCTTCTTCTTCTTCTTCTTCTTCTTCTTCTTCTTCTTCTTCTTCTTCTTCTTCTTCTTCTTCTTCTTCTTCTTCTTCTTCTTCTTCTTCTTCTTCTTCTTCTTCTTCTTCTTCTTCTTCTTCTTCTTCTTCTTCTTCTTCTTCTTCTTCTTCTTCTTCTTCTTCTTCTTCTTCTTCTTCTTCTTCTTCTTCTTCTTCTTCTTCTTCTTCTTCTTCTTCTTCTTCTTCTTCTTCTTCTTCTTCTTCTTCTTCTTCTTCTTCTTCTTCTTCTTCTTCTTCTTCTTCTTCTTCTTCTTCTTCTTCTTCTTCTTCTGATAGTCTATGCCGTGTGACAATTGTGATCATGTTTGTCCACCACTCTGTCTCTTGTCCTGCGAATTTTTGTGATATCGACGTTCCATCCTGCCATAATGTCAGACTGTCCAGCATCTTCTCTCTTGGTCTCATCCTGCCTCGCCTCCCCCCCCCCCAACCTTATGGTTGTGACGATATACTCCAGCTTTCCCCTTCCCATGACATGCCCAAAGAATGTGGAATGTCTTCTTCTGATGCGAGTAACCAGTTCTCTTGGTGAGTTCGCTTCTTTCAAGATATCTTCATTGCTCTTTCTATCTGCCCAATATGTTCTCGTCATTCTTCTATGAAAACACAACTCCGCCACTAATTCACTTTACGCATAATTCCTTACACCAATCTGCTAAGTATCCGTGATTAAAACTGACATAGTATCATCATCATCACCACACACATACACACATATAGACAGACCGACACACACACACATACACACACACGCGCGGAGAGAGAGAGAGAGAGAGAGAGAGAGAGAGAGAGAGAGAGAGAGAGAGAGAATATATATATATATATATATATATATATATATATATATATATATATATATATATATATATATATATATATATATACATATATATATATATTGGAGAGCGAAACGAAAGAGTATAGAGACTTGTAGAATGAGCAAAAGAGCAGGAACTGATTGTAGGAAACACATGGTTTAAACAACATCCTGGAAGACTATGTACATAAAGGAGTCCTGATGGCAGAATTTGAAGCCAGATTAATTACATCCTGGTCTATAGAATATTTAGAAATGCATTAACAATCGCAAAATCAGTTCCAAATGCTGATTGTTACAGTAATCACAGACTGATTACAGGAACATTGCGGGTAAAATTAAAGAAAGTCAAGTATTCACCAAGAAACACTAAATACGACCTGTGTATATTGAAACATGACAAGGTAATACAAGACAATTTTAACACAGAAGTAAAAAAAAACAGATTTGATATACTGTCTGATATAGAAATCCTATTTCAAGATATGGATGATCAATGGGAAATGTTGAAGAATTTAATCAGTTTGGCTGCAGAAAAAAACTATTCCAAAATTAAAGAAAGTGGTTCGTAAGAAACATTATGTAAGGATGCAAAAGAAGAGACAAATTGCATAGAAATTGAAAAGCAACACAACAGTAAAAATACCAAATTAATGCACAAACGAATTCAAGAGCTTACTAAGAAAAGAACACGTACATCAGCAGGCTGCCTAAAAACACAAGTTGGCAAAACCATAATAGAAAAAGATCAGATTTTACATGTATGTCAGATTATGTGAAAAACCTTTATGATGATAACAGAGAAGAACAGTATGATATTCGAAATAATAATGAAGGACCATCAATTTTGAAGATGTATGGTCAGTATGTTTTTAACCATATGAAAACTGGCAAGACCCCCGGTTCAGACAACATCACAACAGAAATGAGTAATGTTTTAGAAGAATACGGAATAGATCAAGTCACCAGACTGCTGAACACAATATATGATACTGGAGATATACCTCCTAAATTATGTCATTCTATATTTATTGCAATCCAAAAGAAATCAGGAGCCTTGGAATGTAATCAACATAGAACAATTAGTATAATGAGCAACATCACGAAGATTTTGCTAAGAATTATCATGCAAAGAGTTAGGAATAAAATACAACCCGAAATAGGAGAAGAACATTGTGGGTTTGTAGAAGGCAAGGGTACAGTAAATGCTGTGTTAGTTAGTTAGTTAGTTAGTTAGTTAGTTAGTTAGTTAGTTAGTTAGTTAGTTAGTTAGGTAGTTAGTTAGTTAGTTAGTTAGTCAGTTAGTTAGTTAGTCGGTGAGTGAGTGAGTGAGTGAGTGAGTGGGTGGGTGGTTGAGTGGTTGGTTGGTTGGTTGGTTGGTTGGTTGGTTAGTTAGTTAGTTAGTCGACTGATCATCCTCATTGCACATCGAATCATTCAGTCCATAAGTGCTCGGATCACTTCCACAGTAAATCACGCAGCGTGTAGCGGCTAACGACACCATTTCTGTGTTAGTTTATCAATCTTATTTGGCTTCCTGCGTAGTGTTCTTGTTTGGCCACACCTCTTTTAATTTGTTGTTCTCGCATCCTGACCATGGTTGTAGATTCACCGTCATCACTTGGTACTTGCGAACGATTTACTTCTCGTAAAGCATCCAGAATGTTAGCCTGATCCATTGCGCGTCCACCTTCCACGGTAGCCTTACCTGCGAGCTTGTCAGCCCGCTCATTTCCTTGTACACCCGCATGCTCTGGCACAAACATGAAACAAATCTTTGTCAGCCGAGACCACTCCAGAGGCAGCAACCACTCGATTCCGATCCACCCCATCTCTATCTTCTTGAGCATACTCATTGAGTCGCTAAGGAAACATGCCCTAGTGAATGTCTGTGTCTGAGTCATGTTATTGCTTTACTATCTGCCATGACTTCCATAGTAAGGCTACTTGTGGTCTCAACAAAAGCACCAGAGTCCTCCTTCACAATTCTTCCTCCGGCCTGAGCCGTAAAGGCCCATGAACTTCTCACTCGTCGAACGACCGACCCATCTGTGTAAATGACAGCATCACCATCTAGCGAATTCTCTAAGATCAACGCTTGTACTTCCGCCTCCACAGCAGCCGGGTTTTCTTGTCTAGTTGGATGCAAAATGAAAAGGACGTACGGCAATATGTTGGCACTTGTACCCACTCCACGCCAGGTTCTAAGGCCTCGAGTGAACACACTGTTGAAGAAATTCTTCGACTTGAACCATCCACGACCTTCTTTTTTTCTAATCTGCTGCCCTTTACCTTCTTAATTTCACTATTCAGTGAATGTTGTGTGTTTGCATTGACTCAGGGGTAGGCACGTGCTTTGCAAATTTGTATTCTGTCGCCAATGGTTGGAAAATCAAGAAGATAGCGCATCGCCCTGCATGCTGTATTTCTTGTACTTCCAAGAATAATACGCATAGCGTTGTCCTGTATCCTTTCTATCTGCTTAGGCTGAGAGTCAGGATCACCATCGCATACTCAAAAATAAACATGACCAGACCCTCGTATAGAAGACATAGATGGCAGAGCTCACAGTTTGTTACCGCCATCACCCGCATCGCAGCCAAACCCCCGCTTGGCCTTTGTTATCACCTGGTCTATGTGCTCATTATATGCAAGGCTTCGACGTATCCCCAGGTAATTCATTGCCTGCGTTCTTTCCACAGTCTCTGAACACAGATTTACAGTTGATGTTGGAGTGTTGACAATATGGTTATTCAAAGAGAAACATGTCACTGCTGCCTTCGTTGGGTTGACCATTGTCCCAGCTTCAACACACCAAGTACTTATGCGATTGAGTTCGGTTTGTAGTTCCACAGCAACCTGGTTCCTATCCTTCCTCTGACGATACACTAAAACATCGTCGGTAAATGACAATGTCCTTCCCGGTCCAGTGATCTGCTCGCAGGTAATTCTTAATGTCGGCGTTGAAAAGCACCGGAAATAATGGTGATCCCTGTGGTAGGCCAGGATATATTGTTGTTGCTTCAGAAGTTCAACTGCCACCTATAAAAACTACTTTCCGTTGGAAGAGGGCTGTAGCGATTCAACGAAGGAGTGGACTTTTCTTGAGTTCAAGCAGCTGAAACATTAAAAGATCCAACGGTACGCATCCTCAAGATCAATCGCCGCAGCACATGTTTCAATGCCTGAGTGGAAACCTTCATGGACAGCATGGGCAAAAACTGCTGCCTTGATCCAGGTTTCTCTGTTTGGACGGTACCCTCCAAGAGTAGGTGGGAAACAACCTTGCCTCTCTAGCTGGGTTGATATTTTCCAGGAAATTAAATTCTCCAGCAGCTTGCCTATTGTATTTTGCATGGTTATTACCCGGTATCCATGAATTTGCGTGTGTTCTTTGCCAGGCTTTGGCAAGGGAATCAGATAGCTGTGTAATCACTCCTCCTTGATGCTAGCACTCCCTATGCTGTTGTTGTACATATCTGCTAGTTCCTCTAGCGCTTTGTCGGTGCATATACTGATGTCGTCATGCTGTGTACATGCTGAGAACAGTCATTGAACGTTCTATAGAAGTAAATAAAGATATCTATCTTTGCTTTATTGGCTGCGCAAAGGCTTTCGATAGAGTAAGACATGTCAGCATGATAGAACGAACGAACGAACGAACGAATGAACGAACGAAAGAACGAACGAACGATCTTTATTTTCAAAGGGTAACAAATTGGTCACGCAGGTCCGTTTTACATTCGGCCCTTCCAATCACTCATCTTTCATTCATCAATGATGAATGTTACATTTACATTGGGAAAAATATCATTGTCAAATCGATTTTTTAAACATAAGCAATGCATATTACCTTGTTATAAGCCAGGCAGACACACGTACACAAGCACATTTATAAACATACACACACTCGTACATACCTGCATACATACTTACATCATTTGCACAAACTCTCACAGTTATGCACACACTCAATAACATACAAATACACACTCCCTCGCATACACTGCATGCATGCACACATACCCACACAAAAATATACACATACATACACTAACATACAGACGTATACACACACACGCTTATACACACATATACACACATCACACACATACTCACACAAACACACAAATACACACCCATATGCATACATGTACATACACACACCAACACAAACACATATACAAACATACACGTACACATATAGATATAGACACACACAAACATATACACATACGCACATACACATACGCACTCATGTACACACATACACACATACATACACGCACATACACACATACATATACACATCCACACATATACACCCATATAATCACATACATAGACACATGTACACACACGCACTCATACACACATACACACACTCATACACACCCATATCACATTACACACATAAACAACCATACTCACACATGCATACATGTACACCCATATGCACATAAACACACACACATATACACACATACATACACACATACACTCACATACACACACCCACATACACACAAATACACATACATATACACAAATATACACATATATAAACATGCACACACATAGACACGAATGTACACACATAAATACACATAAATACATACACACATAAACCCATATACACGCACAAGCACACACACATGGAACTGTTTGCACAGTGTTACCGAGAGCTCAGGTAATTTATTGAGCAAATGAAAGATGTTGAGATGGCCTAAATGTATATTATCTTTTTTGAGCCACCGATCGTAATTGGCGAACATTGCATAGTAAAAGAAAAAAGTCGCTTGTGGTATAAAATTTCAGAATTTTCGTAGATGCTAGCAGATCTAGAAATTGATGGGAAAGAGCAGCAAGCTGCCATCATAATTGATAATGAAGTTAGTCAATATCAGCCCATTAAGAGAGGTGTGAGACAGGGATGTGTAGTTTCTCCAGGTCTGTTTTCCCTGTAAAGTGAAAATATTTTCAGAAATGTACAAGATATGAAAGGAATCATCATTGGAGGAAGAAACATCAATAACATTAGATATGAAGGGATAGAGTGTTGACTGCAGACAATAAGTACGATCTTCAACATTTAGTAGATGCGCTTGTTGCACACAGTGAACTACTAGTGTTAGAATTAAATTGTCAGAAGACACAGATTATGGTCGTCACTAGGAAGAACGAAATACCACATTGTAGTACACAGGTACATGTGAATATTCTTAAACACGTGAATCGGTACAATTATCTCGGAACATTCATAACATCTGATTCTGATGGGAGATGCCTTGAAGAGATTAGAATAAGAATCGAATGGCGAAGGTAACCTTTTGCAAGACTAAAACCATACTGAACAATAAAAAGATGTCAAATGCTACGAGAAAAAGAATGTTGAGGTGTTACAAAGAGCCTGTACTTTTGTACGGATGTGAATCGTGGACAATGAGCAGTCAGGCTGAAAAAAAAATCTGATGGGTGTGGAAATGTGGTTTCTGAGGAGAATGCAAAGAATTCATCCATTCAGTAGCATGTCCTTTGCAGAACCTCGCTCCCATAACATCCTTCCGGAAAACCTCTCGATCATAAGCAAGATGTCCCGCGTCCGATACGCCCATCTGGAGATCATCCGCCACATCCTGCAGCCATCTTCTCTTTGGCCTTCCTCTTCCTTTCTTCCCAGGCATATAACCCTCCATTATTGTTCTCTCCAAACTTTCGTGGCGTTTCAAGTGACCAAAATATTTCAATTTTCTATGTTTTATAGTCTTTAATAGCCAACCGTCTTCAATATTCAATTCTTGAAGTATGGATGCATTTGTTCTTTTCTTTATCCAAGATATTCTTAGAACTCGTCTATAACATTTGTATTCAACGGCATTTATGCGCTGTTCAGCTTGTTTAGTAAGTGTCCAGGTCTCACAGGCGTATGTTGCAATGGGAAAGATGCATGCTCTTAAAAATCTAATTTTTGTAGTTCTGTCTGTCCCATTCCATAATTTATTCAGTTGTTTTAGTCTTTGAAGAGCAATTGATAGTCGTCGTTTAATTTCTTTCATTGTGTCAACGTTGTTGGTAATCAATGACCCAAGATATTCAAAATTTTCGAACACCTCCAATTTTTCCTCATTAACATATATTTCAGTCTCCGTAGTGGTTTTATCTGTATGCATTATCTTTGTTTTTGCTATGTTAAGATATAAGTTGCGATGTTCACAAAAATGGGTTGAGGCTATTAGGTTTTCTATACCAGTCTGTGTTGTGGATAGCAATACTGTATCATCAGCATACCGAATCCCTGGTATGTCATGACCACCGATATTCAGGGCATCATATAGCTCCCTGTTTATATCATCTCTTACATTTCTCATTATATTTTTGGCGTACAGGTTAAACAAATAGAGGGAAGCACACATCCCTGACGGACTCCTTGCTTGACGTCAAACCAATCTGATGTTTCGCCATCTATTCTAACGGCTGCTTGTTGGTCTAGATACAGAATTCTTATGAGTTGTATTACATGTGGTGGAAAGCCCATATTCCTCATGATTTCCCAAAGTTTCTGATGTTGTACATAGTCAAATGCCTTTGAATAATTCACAAAACATGAGAATATGTTTACATTAAATTCTCTGCACTTCTCTATTATTAAAACGCATATTGAGAATGTGATCTCTTGTTCCTCGTTCCTCTTCCTTGTCTAAATCCAGCTTGAACCACGTTAATTTCTTTTTCCATTTTCTTATGAAGTCTTCCCATTATGGTTTTTAGAAGAATTTTACTTGCATGACTGATCAGGGCAACAGTTCTATAATTGGTGCATAATTCAGGTTGCCCTTTTTTTGGTATTGGAATGAAGATAGTTCTCTTCCAATCTTTTGGCCATATACCATATTTCCATATCTTTTTACATAATGCGTGATAGATTTGTATGCTTTCTTCACCTCCCGCTTTAATTAGCTCAGCTAGTATCTCATCACATCCAGGTGATTTACCATTCTTCAGGTTCTTTATTGCCCATGCGATTTTATCTAATGAGGGTTCAGGTTCTGTCTCTGCTGTCGTTGGCTCATGTATCTCATTCATATCCTCACTGGCACTCATATCATACATTATACTGCAGTACTCGTTGCATCTTTCTAGAATTTGTCTAGATTCTGTTAAGGTATTTCCCATCTTGTCACAGATAACATTCAATTGAGGTTGAAAATTTCTTGTCAATAACTGCACTTCTTTGAACATTTCATAGTCTCTTCCAGTTTTATGATATTGTTCTGTTCTGGTACAGCAATCTTGTATATATTGATTTTTGTCCTTTCTTGTGTTCTTTCTTATTTCTCGAGTTAAAGATTTATACTTCATCCTGCTTTTATTAGATTCACCTCCTTTCTGTTTCAATTCCCTTCGTTGTTTTATTAATTCTAACGTGTCTGTGATGTAATCCATGGCTTAGGTTGCTTTTTCTTGGTCGGAATTGGATCTTTGGCTGCAGTTATCAAGATATATCTAGCTTGTACTGCCAGTCCATCATTTCCTCTTGTACAAACATCAAGACCCCAAAACGATTTCTAACTTCTACGGTGTGTGCATCTGGTATTTTTGTGAGATCAAAACGAAGTGGCCTTGGTCCTCGGGTAGGCTTTTTGAGTTTTAATTTCAGATTTGCTTCTAATAACTGATGATCTGTATCTCAGTCTGCACTTCGTAGGGTTTTTGCAGATGTTATGCTTGATCTTCATCTTCTTTGTATTAAAATATACTCTATCTGATTTTTGGTAATACTGTCCAGTGACTTTCATATGAAGAGTCTTCTTGGGTGTTGTTTAAAAAGTGTGTTGGCTAACATTAACTCATTTTCTGTGCAAAATTCAATTAATTTGTCACCTGCATCATGTCTGTTTCCCAATCCAAATTTTCCTAAAACGTGTCTCTCATTTTCAGCTCTTCCTGCACCTACTTTTGCATTAAAATCCCCCATTATTATTGCTATATCATTATGACCAATCTTATTTAATGTGTCTTGCAGTGTGTTGTAAAATCTTCAATTTCGTCCTCCTCTGCTGTTGAAGTAAGTGCATATATCTGTATGAGTGTTGTTGTTTTTTTTGGACGGCCTTTAAGTCTAATTGTGAGGATTCTATCACTAACTGGGTTATATCCCAGTAAAGCTTTTGCATTTGTTTTATCTAAACAAAATGCCACGCCACTCTGGCCTCCGACTTCTCTACCAGAATAAATGAAAGGTCTTCCATTTTCAGTTGTAAAATGTCCCTTGCCTTTCCAGCGATGTTCACTAATTCCTAAAATTTGAATATTTAACCTTTCAATCTCATCACATACTACTTTAAGCTTCCCCTCATACAGACTTCTCACATTCCACGTTCCTATTCTCACTCTTTTTCTTAGTCAAAGAATACCATGGACAAAAGGGACCCAAAAAAAAACAAAAAAAAACCAACGACCAAGTCCTGCAAGAAACAAATGAAAATTGTAAACTGATTATAGAAATTAGATGTTGACAGTCAACATTTTTTGGACATGTTATGAGAAGAAACAAATCGGAGAACTTGGTGACAACTGGCAAGATCGAGGGGAGGAGAATAAGGGGAATACAGAGAAGTAAATACCTGGATGGCTTGACCATATGGCGTGGTCGAAACAGGAACACTGAGCTGATACACGACTCTGGTGATCGAGTCAAATGGCGAATCATGACCGCCCACGCACATGATGGATGGATATATAAACAGAAATAAAATATAGCATGCAATTATGTTTCGTATGTTAGCACACATATTGTATTTATTGTAGGGGTAGATTTTTGTGAAGAGTGTTTAGGGCAGGGGTCACCAAACTACGGCCCGCGTGCCGGATCCGGCCCACGAATTCATTTCATCCGGCCCGCCGACGGTTCTCGAACTTGCTTGATATAACGTAAGGAACACGAGACGTTGTGATACAATGTGTCTTAAATTTATTATTTTCATTTATAAATTATTGTAATGTTTGCTTATCTCGCGCCATCTCAAGTCCTTCCCAGTCTCGCGGTAGCGCCGCCTAAGCTCTGACATTACCATGGTTGCCATGGCAACACACACACTCTCATACTCACACACACACTCACACACACACACACACACACACACACACACACACACACGCGCGCGCGCATCTTTACCTCCCACAGATGCATCCGCCTGTCAACACAGGTCCGCTGCTCCAGAAATATTTACTTCTTTTTGACAGTTATTCATTTTATAGGTATGTAACAAGGATTTCTTTGACAGTGATAGTTAAGTGAACTACAAGTGTGAATAGAGGTAACAAACATAGCATAAAAATGCCACAGAAGTCTCGTGTTATTACGAAAATATTAACCCCAGCTCAGGAGAATTCCCCGGTCACGGTGTTAATCGAGCTGGTCTCTAGGCCAGTGTTTTTCAACCTTTCTGCTGGAGCAGATCCTTACGCAAATGTTTACGTTGCTCAAGGAACTCTGTGCGATGATCCAAGGGTCTGTCGTACTTTATTTAATAAACCAGATGGGCAGAAATGTTGCATTTATGTGATTTCGGTCTGTTTCGGCGGAACTCCTGGCTGCCACTCACGGAACCCTTGTTGAAAAACTCTGCTCTAGTTTGTTTATTTAGGCCGGCCCTATTTATATATTTTGAAAACCTTATTATGAGATATATTCTATTACCAAAGGTACCTATAAACTGTATATGTACCTTTGGTGAGCCGTAGCTTCACCAGTGACCCATAGTCCTCTGCTTTTCTTCTGTTTCGATAAGATTTTAATTTTGTTTCTAATTCAATGTATTTTTCATTTTCAGATCCCGTGTACCTCATCCTTCATTATCGCTACTAAGAAAAGAAAAGTGGACTCCGAGTGTAACGCTTTCAATAAAAAATGGGGAGTAAAGTACTTCTTTGTTGAAACAAAGGACCCGAAAACTAGTTGCGTAATATGCAGCGAAGTGTTGCCGTTTTGAAAGAGTACAATCTTCGGTGCCACTGTGCAACAAAACATATATCAACATATTCAAAGTTTTCTGGAAAGTCACGCTCTGAGAAATATGAGTCCATGAAACGTGGTTTAGAAACACAAAGAAATATCATCACGAGAAAGTTTGCTGAAAATGTATCTGTCACTCGTACAAGATACAAAATAGTGCAAAAGATGGCTGAACGAGGAATATCGTTTACTGATGGCAACTTCATCAAAGAGTGTGTGATGGAAGCAGCAAATGAGTTGTGTCCTGAGAAAGTCGATTTGTTTGGAACTACCAGCTTTTCGGCAAGTTCAGTTGTGCGAAGATCAGAAGAACTTGGAGAGAGAATAGTGATACAGATACGCAAGAAAACTAGGAACTTGTGGTCTTCTCTGGCGCTGGATGAGTTTACTGATCTCTCGAGTACGTTACAACTTCTCGTGTTCATTCGTGGTGTCAATCTGGACTTTCAGATCCTACCTGGCTGTCAAAGGTGTCATTTTTGGTCGACATCACATCCCACATGAATGAACTGCATTTGAAACTTCAGGGAAAGAATAACCTCGTCTATTATCTTTACAAAATCATAAAAGGATTTCGGAGCTAGCTGTCGTTGTTTGACACATAACTGGAAGGAGAAAACTTATCTTATTTTCACTGCTTCAAAGAGTTTTGCGCTACAATCGCCGAAGTTATCAACCTCGATTTTCCGAAAAGAATTATTCGTGACTTGAAAAAGCATTTTTGGAGATATTTTCAAATCTTGACAGAATTGAGAGTGAAATTCTTCTGTTCCAGAATCCGTTTGACTGTAACAACAATTGGAGCTCATTGATTTGCAAGCAAATCACTTGTTTAAAGAGAAGCACAGAGAAGGAAAACGTTTTGAATTGTAGGGCTGCTTACCTGATGTTGAGTTTCTTAAAATGAAGAATTTGCCACTGGTATAGCATCAGTGTTTGGAACAACTTGTGTCTGTGAGCAAACATTTTCAAACATGAAATATGTGAAGTCAACACATCAAACGAGATTGAGTGATGAACATTTGAAAGCAATTCTTTTGATTCGATGCAGCAATTCCAAACCAAACATTGATGATATTTTGAAAGCCAAATATCAGTTTCACAAATCTCACTAATCTTTTTTGCTGCTTAGTTTGTGAGCTTCGGATATGTGCACACTAGGTCTGATGTAACTATCTTTTTGCTAACGTCGCCTTCGTTGATAACTTTTTATAGTAAATGAATATGTTGGTTATCTTTGTTTTTTTGTGCATTGCACGCCAATGTGCATTGCACGCCAATCACCCATGATTAACTTAGGTTTTCGTCTTTTCCCCCCAGAGTTTTGGTTTGGCTTGCAAGTATTGTTAAAATTAGTTGCATATCCTATACAGAACGCTTGCAGTCAATACCAGCATTATTTGCTGTTGTTGATGTCTTGGCAAGTTTACGTTCAGTAGTTTGCCATTGCTTTCTGAACGACCGGCACCCATACCATATCGCAAAAAAACCAGCGCAACGCGGTCTACTGTCAAATCGCGTGCAGCTGTGTTTCTAACGCGGGTATACGGGATTACGAACAGCGTCCGTAATACCTTCGCCACGGAGGCGGCGCAAGTATTGTACAGAATGAGTATGCGGCCCGCGCTCGTCATTTTGTCAGTTATCCGGCCCGCCGTGAAAAAAAGTTTGGTGATCCCTGGTTTAGGGGATACATAGAGCCTGTTCTTTTGTATGGATGTGAAACTTGGACAATGAGCAGTCAAGCTGAAAAACATCTCATGGCTGCAGAAATGAGGTTTCTGAGGAAAATGCAAAGAATACCATGGACAGACAGAAAAACCAACGACCAAGTACTACAGGAGACAAATGACAATCGTAAACTGATTAGAGAAATTAGACGCAGACAGTCAAAATTTTGTGGACGTGTTATGAGAAGAAATGGATTGGAGAACTTAGTGACAACTGGCAAGACCGAAGGGAACAGACCGATAGAAAAATACCTGGATGGCTTGGCCACATGGCATGGACAAGATAGGGACACTGAGCTGATAAACGACTTTTGTGATCGAGTGAAATGGCAAGTCATGACCGCTCATGCTTTCCGGCATGGCACATGATTGATTTATTGAGATTTTGGTGAGCCATCTGCAGGTTTACACCGTACGATCCATGGTAAATCCGGCAACGGAACAGTGTGCTTCAGCATGTACAGACTCAACCGACAGAGGACAACAGGGTCAGTGTACTTAACAGTCTCAACTGTAGGTTTCCACAGACAACAGACAGATTTGGTGAACTTTAACCTCGTGTGACAGTTGCCAGTCTCAACTTTTCGGTCATTTATTCCAGTGGGTATTCCAGGGGAAATAACCATTAACAACCAAGCGGTCAATAATGTAAGGTGCTCGATTTTGAATTCTCTTGATGGCGGGCAGTTGTAACTGACGCCCGATACTTCGTTGCTCAAGTTGTCTTGAGCCCCGAAAAGGGTGTGCATTTGTTCAAAGGGTTAAGAATTTAGAGAAAATCAGAAATGATGAAATCAGGACTAAAGTCGGGATAGTAATTGAACTTTATTTATTGAACTTTATTTAAAATGGGTTACAAATTGGGCACGCAGGCCCGTCTTACACGCGGACCTTCCAGTCACTCATTTTTCGTTCATCAACAGTGCATGAAACGTTCAGATAGGAAAAAAATAACCATTGTCAAATGAATGTTGTAAGCATAAACAATGCATATTATCATGTTATGTGACACATTACCCATCCCTCACAGACATCCCACACCAACCTACACACACATCCCTCAACCACTCAAACAGCCCCCACCCACCACACATCGATCCACCCACTCACACATCCCCTCACCAACCCAGACATCTCGCAACCACCCACACACATTCCTCACCCACATCCCCACCTACTCACACATACCCCAACCCACACACTCCACAAACCCACACACCCCCAACCACATACATACACCTCCCACACACACATCCTGCACCAACCCACACACATGCCATATGACGAGGCACCCCTTAAAGATGATACAAGAAGAGAGGAAAAGGGTTTTCCCAAAGCAAACACCAAACTGAACGACTAACATGAAAACCAGGGGATACCCAAGACGTCACAGGACAACAAAAAACAGACGTTGTGTGATTCTTATAAGGAGAGGACGTATCTTCGAGGAGCCCGTGTTGGTGAAGAGCTGGATGCGATTATTCCGAGCTTCGGCAAATAGATAACAGCAGGAACGAACGATTGGCAAGGATACAATGCAGGAACCAAGCCTAGACATGCCTGAACTCAGAACAGCGAAATAGCGGGTTTGCGCCTCAAGGTGAACTATTGAATAGAGTAGGGAGTTTTCATAGATACTAGATGATAAACGCCCCCCCCCCCCACATCCGGGGGCAGTTTTATAGTATACGAAAATATCAACTATTGCTTTCACTCAACACGATATTAAAGTGAGATCGTTCACTGGATTGGCGTCAGTCTATTTTTCACACTTGTGACTGTTCGAGGTGGGTTCAGCGTATTCTGTTAACGAGTTTATAACTGATGTTCAATCCACATTTAATATGGATGGAGTAACCTCATGCCTCATCCACCCACACATCACCCTTTCATACTCTCACATCTTCCCATCCACACACACATTTTCCTACCCACCTACACATTTCACATCCACCCACACTCCCACCAACCACACACACACCCCCCACCCACACACATCCCCCAAGCATACACACATCCCCAATCCCCCAACACACACATCCCCCACGCATACACATCCCCAATCCCCCAACACACGCCCCAATCCCCCAGCACACGCCCCAACACACACACATCCTCCACCTACCAACATCCACACATACAACTACATAGCAGCTCTACATTTCATTAGAAAACAGCAAGTTAAATGGTTCGGCCACATAACGAGGCTACCAACTGACAGTATATCACAACAAGTAATGATGTGCAGACCAAATGGAAGCAGTAGAAGAGGCCGACCATGTAAATGGGCAGAGGGAATGACAAGAGTCCATGGGAATCTTGATATATGAAGCCCATAAACGGGCACTCCCCGCTGTTTATGCTTCACCTCGACACTGCAAGGTACAAGAGCAACAAGATGAGATGAAGAATTGGGCACGCAGGCCCGTCAGAGTGACCTTGATGTTGAGACTCGTCTCACAACTCCCAAACTACGGCATCATCTCCACGTGTTGCAGAACTCCCGTCTCCGAGCTCAGAAACTAGCTGGGTCTGCAATACCGGTTCTGGAACTTCCCATCTGAGAGAGGCTATTAGCATGTAACCGGGTCATGATGGAGCACCACACCTACAGACAAGCCAGGATCAGGCCCAGGTCATGATGGAGCACCACACCTACAGACAAGCCAGGATCAGGCCCGGGTCATGATGGAGCACCACACCTACAGACAAGCCAGGATCAGGCCCAAGTCATGATGGAGCACCACACCTACAGACAAGCCAGGATCAGGCCCGGGTCATGATGGAGCACCACACCTACAGACAAGCATCAGGCCCAAGTCATGATGGAGCACCACACTTACAGACAAGCATCAGGCCCAAGTCATGATGGGGCACCACACTTACAGACAAGCATCAGGCCCAAGTCATGATGGGGCACCACACCTACAGACAAGCCGGGATCAGGCCCAGGTCATGATGGAGCACCACACCTACAGACAAGCCAGGATCAGGCCCGGGTCATGATGGAGCACCACACCTACAGACAAGCCAGGATCAGGCCCAAGTCATGATGGAGCACCACACCTACAGACAAGCCAGGATCAGGCCCGGGTCATGATGGAGCACCACACCTACAGACAAGCATCAGGCCCAAGTCATGATGGAGCACCACACCTACAGACAAGCATCAGGCCCAAGTCATGATGGAGCACCACACTTACAGACAAGCATCAGGCCCAAGTCATGATGGGGCACCACACCTACAGACAAGCCGGGATCAGGCCCAGGTCATGATGGAGCACCACACCTACAGACAAGCCAGGATCAGGCCCAAGTCATGATGGAGCACCACACCTACAGACAAGCATCAGGCCCAAGTCATGATGGAGCACCACACCTACAGACAAGCATCAGGCCCAGGTCATGATGGGGCACCACACCTACAGACAAGCCGGGATCAGGCCCAGGTCATGATGGAGCACCACACCTACAGACAAGCCGGGATCAGGCCCAGGTCATGATGGAGCACCACACCTACAGACAAGCCAGGATCAGGCCCGGGTCATGATGGAGCACCACACCTACAGACAAGCCAGGATCAGGCCCGGGTCATGATGGGGCACCACACCTACAGACAAGCCGGGATCAGGCCCGGATCATGATGGGGCACCACACCTACAGACAAGCCAGGATCAGGCCTGGGTCATGATGGAGCACCACACCTACAGACAAGCATCAGGCCCAGGTCATGATGGAGCACCACACCTACAGACAAGCCAGGATCAGGCCCAGGTCATGATGGAGCACCACACCTACAGACAAGCCAAGATCAGGACCGGGTCATGATGGAGCACCACACCTACAGACAAGCCAGGATCAGGCCCGGGTCATGATGGGGCACCACACCTACAGACAAGCCAAGATCAGGACCGGGTCATGATGGAGCACCACACCTACAGACAAGCCAGGATCAGGCCCGGGTCATGATGGGGCACCACACCTACAGACAAGCCAGGATCAGGACCGGGTCATGATGGAGCACCACACCTACAGACAAGCCAGGATCAGGACCGGGTCATGATGGAGCACCACACCTACAGACAAGCCAGGATCAGGCCCGGGTCATGATGGAGCACCACACCTACTGACAAGCCAGGATCAGGCCCAGGTCATGATGGAGCACCACACCTACAGACAAGCCAAGATCAGGACCGGGTCATGATGGAGCACCACACCTACAGACAAGCCGGGATCAGGCCCGGGTCATGATGGAGCACCACACCTACAGACAAGCCAAGATCAGGACCGGGTCATGATGGAGCACCACACCTACAGACAAGCCGGGATCAGGCCCGGGTCATGATGGAGCACCACACCTACAGACAAGCCAGGATCAGGACCGGGTCATGATGGAGCACCACACCTACAGACAAGCCAAGATCAGGACCGGGTCATGATGGAGCACCACACCTACAGACAAGCCGGGATCAGGCCCGGGTCATGATGGAGCACCACACCTACAGACAAGCCAGGATCAGGACCGGGTCATGATGGAGCACCACACCTACAGACAAGCCAGGATCAGGACCGGGTCATGATGGAGCACCACACCTACAGACAAGCCAGGATGAGGCCCGGGTCATGATGGGGCACCACACCTACAGACAAGCCGGGATCAGGCCCAAGTCAGCCATGTTTCCTCCGTGTGTTTTAGGTGTTTCACCATCACTAGATCCCAACCACCGGTCTCCCTGGCCTAGGCGTTAACGTCTTTCTCCATAATCCCGTATATTCTCGTGAGCAACGTAACCTGCGCGAGAATTGGTAGCGGTTCTCACCGCGTTGGTAACTTACGGGGTATGTGAGCTGGTCGCTCAGAAAGCAATAGCAAACTACTCAGGGTAATCTTGCCTAGTACATCAACAGCAGCTGAAAAATGCTGATGTTGACTGCAACATCCCGTAAGGGATATGAGGAAAAAGAAAAAAAAAAAAAAAACATCCCAACCCAATTCCCAGGGGGGAGGGGAATCATTACTTTCAAGAGAGGGCCAGCAGGGCCGAATGAATAACAGCGTTCGTTCTGTAACTTCCGATGTGCTGATGCTAAGGTAGCGGGTTCAACCCCTACACCCGTCAGTTGGACTAAAATGTTGACTTCTCATCCTTGACTTGGGGACGTAAATTACAAGTAAATGACCTTGGTCATATGTACTGTGTGGTCAATGACCAGTTTTACATTTCAAAAACAAACTGCTGTGTAGTCTATGAACTTACTGGCATCTGGCCATCTTGACAGACAATAGTTTTTTAAATTGCGCTTCAATAAAGGTGTAATAACTACAACCCAGGGCGGGAACGGATCATAGCACAGTCAGGATTGAACTGTAGAGACTGTGTGTTGCCCATACAGCATGATTCCTCTCTCTGCCTACCTTGTTTACTTCAGAGGAAAGGTAACACAGATACATCTGGAACACGATAAGCTGCAGAAGATGCCGGATCAGCAAGGCAATGGTCTAACCGATACTTATAAACACAGAAGCCACACACAAAATGTTGCACGATTTATTGCCTGGCATATTTCACTGCATCTCATCAGGTGCATACTGGAGAGTTATGAAGTGAATACATTAATTATACTTCGGTTGAAATACTCAACAATAAAAAACAGTCGGTGATATTGTTGGAATGTGGAGAATTTATCCCCACAGTAATTGCAAATGTAAAATAGTCTTTCAGTTTGCACAAATTTGGTTGGAACCAAAGCCAAAGTAAATGCCAGACGAAGAATAATTCACGAAGGGAATACATTATTTTGGTTAGTTTGTTGTGCGTTGCTGTAGTCAGGTGACAACGATCAATTCTCATCTATTTTTTTCTATGTGTTCGCTCACTTTAAACTCAAGCATACTCCATACAAATGTTACTACTTCTAGTGCACTGGACTGATTTTTGTGTGTGGATTAGCTTTCCCTATTACCAGTGTCCCTCGCTATCAGTCAAACTCCCTCAGACTTCTGATGTACTTGTAATTTATGTCCCAAAGTCAAAAGTAAGTAGTCAACATGTCAGTCCAACTGGCAGGTGTAAGGGTTGAACCCCTTACCTCACCACCAACACACCGGATGTTTAAGAATTAATACTCTTATCCATTCAGTCATGCTGAAATAGCCGTTTATTTAACTAGCAGGCTCAACATAAACACAAGAAGTTACCTGCATATCCTTTACTGGGCATCGCAGTCAACCCCAGCATTTTCTGGCTGTTTGTGATTTCAAGGCAAGTTTACATTCAGTAGGTTGCCATTGCTTTCTCAATGGCAGCACTCATACCAATGTATTAAAACCAACGCAAGGCATCTGCTTCCAAATCACCCGCAGATGTGTTTCGAACGTGGTAAGCGGGATTACAAATTGCATTCGTAACCCCCTTGCCACAATGTCGGCAACAAAAGAAGACCCAGCAGAAAATAAAAAAAGAACATAAATTGGTGCGTATGGTTTTATTTCTTTCAGAGGACACGAGAACATAACAATGAATATTACTTGTGGAAATATTTCAATTATTTAACTGCAATTCATCAATTCAGTTAATTATTTCCGCAAACTTTGAGTTGAAAAAAGGAAGTGGCTTTTGCATTTACTTGCACATTTTTCTTCACAAATTTATTAAACTTAATGTCTAAATAGCATAGAAATTCCAAAAAAAAAAACATAAAACCTTGGCTCAGTCAAAACTGAGATGCCAGGAAGGAGGAGAGGAAATGACAGAACTTGAGTAAACACAAGAGAACGAAGATGTCATAAATATAGCAACAGATAAGTCAAATTTTCTACAAACAATAATATACAAATATATATATATATAGTTACACAACAAAATTAATGTACACGACCTGCCAGATTTATCACACTCCGAGCATTGGGCTTGGGCTGCTTGTGTCGGCCTCGTCTACCAATATCTCGGGAACAGCTAACTGGAACTCTACCACCCTCACACACACACAGACCAGGGCAACACACCAACCACCAAACATGCCCATCTCTCCAACAACTCACTGACGGACAATCTGATGTAAGTCTCCACCAAGTCTTGCGCATCCACGCAAACTAAACATGTGAATATTCACAAATCATGAACACTTGCAATTACTAAACATTTACAAACACCAAACATTCACACACACTAAACATTCACACATATTAAACATTCACAAACACCAAACATTCACACACACTAAACATTCACAAACACCAAACATTCACACATATTAAACATTCACAAACATCAAACATTCACACAAATTAAAAAATCACAAGCATCAGACATTCACACACATTAAACATTTACAAACACCAAACATTCACAAATACCAAACATCAGACATTCACAAACACCTACAAACACTCAGAAGCAAAAACACACATCCTAGTTTCCCCTTCAGCACAACACCACCAGTGCTACATACAGTAAACCCTCCGAGAGTCCACCCATCAGCTAACCACCAGTGCTACATACAGTAGACCCTCTGAGAGTCCAACCATCAGCTGACCACCAGTGCTACATACAGTAGATCCTCCGAGAGTCCAACCATCAGCTGACCACCAGTGCTACATACAGTAGACCCTCCGAGAGTCCAACCATCAGCTGACCACCAGTGCTACATACAGTAGATCCTCCGAGAGTCCAACCATCAGCTGACCACCAGCGCTACATACAGTAGATCCTCCGAGAGTCCAACCATCAGCTGACCACCAGTGCTACATACAGTAGATCCTCCGAGAGTCCAACCATCAGCTAACCACCAGTGCTACATACAGTAGATCCTCCGAGAGTCCAACCATCAGCTGACCACCAGTGCTACATACAGTAGACCCTCCGAGAGTCCAATCATCAGCTGACCACCAGTGCTACATACAGTAGATCCTCCGAGAGTCCAACCATCAGCTGACCACCAGTGCTACATACAGTAGACCCTCCAAGAGTCCATCAGCTGACCACCAGTGCTACATACAGTAAACCCTCCGAGATTCCATCAGCTGACCACCAGTGTTACATACAGTAGATCCTCCAAGAGTCCATCAGCTGACCACCAGTGCTACATACAGTAGATCCTCCGAGAGTCCAACCATCAGCTGACCACCAGTGCTACATACAGTAGATCCTCCGAGAGTCCAACCATCAGCTGACCACCAGTGCTACATACAGTAGATCCTCCGAGAGTCCAACCATCAGCTGACCACCAGTGCTACATACAGTAGATCCTCCGAGAGTCCAACCATCAGCTGACCACCAGTGCTACATACAGTAGATCCTCCGAGAGTCCAACCATCAGCTGACCACCAGTGCTACATACAGTAGACCCCCCAAGAGTCCATCAGCTGACCACCAGTGCCACATACAGTAGACCCTCAGATTCCATCAGCTGACCACCAGTGCTACATACAGTAGACCCTCCGAGATTCCATCAGCTGACCACCAGTGCTACATACAGTAGACCCTCCAAGAGTCCATCAGCTGACCACCAGTGCTACATACAGTAAACCCTCCAAGAGTCCATCAGCTGACCACCAGTGCTACATACAGTAGACCCTCCAAGAGTCCATCAGCTGACCACCAGTGCTACATACAGTAAACCCTCCAAGAGTCCATCAGCTGACCACCAGTGCTACATACAGTAAACCCTCCGAGATTCCATCAGCTGACCACCAGTGCTACATACAGTAGACCCTCCAAGAGTCCATCAGCTGACCACCAGTGCTACATACAGTAGATCCTCCGAGAGTCCATCAGCTGACCACCAGAGCTACATACAGTAGACCCTCCGAGAGCCCAACCATCAGCTGACCACCAGTGCTACATACAGTAGACCCTCCGAGAGTCCAACCATCAGCTGACCACCAGAGCTACATACAGTAGACCCTCCGAGAGTCCAACCATCAGCTGGCCACCAGTGCTACATACAGTAGACCCTCCGAGAGTCCAACCATCAGCTGACCACCAGTGCTACATACAGTAGATCCTCTGAGAGTCCAACCATCAGCTGACCACCAGTGCTACATACAGTAGATCCTCAGAGAGTCCATCAGCTGACCACCAGTGCTACATACAGTAGACCCTCCGAGAGTCCAACCATCAGCTGACCACCAGTGCTACATACAGTAGATCCTCCGAGAGTCCATCAGCTGACCACCAGTGCTACATACAGTAAACCCTCCGAGAGTCCATCAGCTGACCACCAGTGCTACATACAGTAGACCCTCCGAGAGTCCAACCATCAGCTGACCAACAGTGCTACATACAGTAGACCCTCCGAGAGTCCAACCATCAGCTGACCACCAGTGCTACATACAGTAGATCCTCCGAGAGTCCATCAGCTGACCACCAGTGCTACATACAGTAGAGCCTCCGAGAGTCCAACCATCAGCTGACCACCAGTGCTACATACAGTAGATCCTCGGAGAGTCCAACCATCAGCTGACCACCAGTGCTACATACAGTAGATCCTCCGAGAGTCCACCCATCATCTAACCACCAGTGCTACATACAGTAGATCCTCCGAGAGTCCAACCATCAGCTGACTACCAGTGCTACATACAGTAGATCCTCCGAGAGTCCAACCATCAGCTGACTACCAGTGCTACATACAGTAGATCCTCCGAGAGTCCACCCATCAGCTGACCACCAGTGCTACATACAGTAGATCCTCCGAGAGTCCAACCATCAGGGCCCAGACTGGTGTCCCACTCTGACAGTGGTCAGACAATAAGCAATGGTCTGTGTTTTGCATATACATGAAACATGTTGTCTATTATTAAGACTTAAAACTGAAATGTCACAGAAACATGATTAAAATACTGTGCAGCAAGAACAGTAAACAAACACACAGACATTCTACAAGACCTAAACATCGGAGAACACTGGCTCATAAACAACATTGTGTCTCAGAAACTTCAACACTTTGGCCCTATCAAAGGTCACAGTGGTTTAAAAAAAAGAGTAGCAAAAGAAGGCTTGGTTCTAGTTGCTAGGCGTCCTCGTAAACCCCCGAAAATCTGATGTCCGTTTGAACAATTAGTTTTATTCTTAGTTTATAATGGTGTCATTATGTGGCATGTGGCTTGATGTCTGTGTGTGGCAGATAATAACTGTCCAATGTTTCTGCAATGTTTCACATGCAAGGAGTGTTGAAAATGTCAGCCATACTTAAAGATTGCCACCCAGAAGACCAGTGAGCTACTGCAAGGTTGTCTTTTGGGCCAGAGGACACACTGCCAAGGGTATTCATAAGAAAATGCTGCAGGTCTATACCAGCAAGTTTGTCATGAAAAACGGTACACAACCAATTTGCCGATGATGAAGAGATTGAGTTGAGGTGTGAACATCACTAAGGCAACAACCCAAAGACTTCTGTGGTGTAGGTATTGGGGTGGTGAAGAGTCGATCAATAGTCAAAGAAATGTTTTTGTGAAATAAGGAGAGATATAAGTACAATAGTAAATGGTTTTCAAGTTTGCATCTCATACTGATCTTTTGCATTGTTTTGTGACTAAACATATTCAAAAATGCTGGGGTCTTCAAAGCCTAGTGCGTCTCCGAAGGTTAATAGACAGTGTTTAGTGCAGGAGAGCCTGGCATATGATACCATGACATCTAGTCTGAGGATGGAGGAGGAGGCAATCACTGTGGCATTCCGGTGGCCTGGTGGCAATGGGGTTAATTTGCACTGGGACAAATTCCGACTTGTACAGCTGACTTGTCCCCCAGTCACCACATTTGTACAGCTGACTTGTCCCCCAGTCACCACATTTGTACAGCTGACTTGTTGCCCAGTCACCATGGGTACCGGGAAATATCGTGGAAAGTAAAGGCAGCTGACTTGCCATTGACCACATCACATCCAATTGTCTGTAAACATACATGTCTAGCACCATATGCCCAATGTGATCCACTGAACTGACATATCCTAATGAACTAATCTGTCCCACAGAACTGATATATCCCACTGAACTAACTTGTCCCACTGAGCTAACCTATCCCACTGAATTTACCTGTCCCACTGAACTAACCTGTCCCACTGAACTGATATGTCCCACAAACCGTTGCCACATTTGAGTTCTATATAAATGATTGTCTGGCCCAACCACTGGTCAATAGAACACATTCAAAAAATCTACAACAACCAGTCACATTTTCACACAGCTACCAATATCTGTAAAGTTTAATCATTCACAAACTGTAACACCTAAACATTCACAAAATGGTATGACATAACATTTGTAAGAATGACTGAACATTTCTCATGTGAAATATTTACACTCACAACAGATTCACAAATAAACATTCACATACCAAAACTATTCAGAAAAAAATATATTCACAACTAAACATATAAAGTGGCCAATCAACTTTCACAAATTACAGCAACAAAACATTCACAAACTACAGCATCTATACCATTCACAAACAAACCACAAATACAACAACAAAACCTTCACAAACACAACAACAAAACCTTCACAAACACAACAAAAACTTCACAAATACAACAACAAAACCTTCACAAATACAACAAAACATTTACAAACTATCACATCTCCCCATTCACAACATAAAATTTCACAAATTATCACGTCTCCCCACTCACAACATAATCTTCACAAACTACAACAAAACATTCAAAGAATATAACATTCCAAAACAAAGGTGCTCAATTAGACATGTCCAAGTTCTACAAAATAAACAGGCAAACTGCACCAACTCAAGAAGCCAAGATTCAAACACTGAATGACAAATTCTCAAATGAAACACCTACCCTGTCATAATCCCCAACATGCAACCTGCTCCAAAATCCAACTTCCCTAAGCAAAACAAAAGGAATGACCAACACGCAATCAACATTATTAATCAACATCGCAATGGGCTGATAGAACTTATATAAACCCTGGAAGGACATCCATCTACGTGATGGGCACACCGAATGCCAAACCACCACCGCCTGGTAGAAGTTCTGGTAAGAACAAATGCTAGGGCAACAAAACCCGACAGAAAATGTGGACAGGCATATCCCACAAGCCCTGGAAGATAATCTGCTTATGGGAGGGGGAATCCAAACAAGGAAACTCAACCGTCGAAATCAGAAGATGTAGATCCCAGTGGCACGGGACTAGACAGCGGACATTTACATACTATAAAGGACGCCGAGCAGCACGCTTTGCAAAAGTTGATCGCAGAACAAGAAGACAATATTTCAGTGAGGAGCCTGAACAGTTGGACTGGCTCAGTTAGATCCTGAGCATTCTGTTTTTGTGATTCCCCTTTGTGGCCACACCTATCTTCAGTATCAACACTTCCATTCTAACTATTGATACTGTTTCTGCTTCTTATAGTACATGTCGTGTGGCGCTGGTGATCATGTCTGTCCACCGTCTTCTGTCTTTTGTGCTGCCAATATTCTTATAGTCCATGGCATGGTAATCATGTCTGTCCACAGCCTTCTGTCTCGTGTACTGCCAATCTTCTTATAGTCCATGCTGTATGGCATTGGTGACCATGTCTGTCCACAGCCTCCTACCTCTTTTCCTGCAATTATTTCTGATAACAATGTTACTCCATGCCATGATGTTGAACTGTCTAGTATTTTCTATCTTGGTCTTCCCCTGCCTCTCATCATCCTTCTTTAATATATTTCCGCAGCTTCCACATAACTGCTCACTTGTCTGCAAATTATCTTCGATTCATTCGGTTCAAAGTCCTCATTTCGTCAGACCACTCCTCTCTAAGGAAACTCATGTTGGCTCGATCCATTTCTGAAACCAACGTTTATCCATATAAAAATGTGTCCAGCACCTTCTCGCTGTTTCCCCTGACTCTCTTCCCCTTCAGCCTTCCCACTGTCACTGCTTCTCCCTTCTCATGACACGCCCAAAGAATGTGGATTTTCATTGCTCTTTCTATCTGCCCAAGGTGTTCTCATCATTCTTCTATAAAACCACATTTCCCCAACTTCCACATAATTCCTCACATCTCTGCTAATTGTCCACGATTCATTCAGTGCAAAGACTTTGTTTCTGCTGGACTCTTAGGAAACATGATGCTGGCTCCATCCACTGGCTCCCCCTCTGATAAGCCCGCTGCCTTGTGGGTAGACTGGAGACAGTCAAAGGCTAGGGAAAGCAAACTCGAACAAATGCTTGTCAGAGTCGGATGTACCGAGCCAAAAGCTGGACAAAACAGTGCGACTCACACGATAATGATTAACTTGGACATGCCTTGCACCAGTTTTTTTTTTTTTTAATAAAGGGGTGGCAGGGTGCAAGACATCCAGAAGAGTAGATGTCGAACAGTGCAGACAGGCTGGAACAGCCAGGACAATATGTATTAACACCCAAAGGAAATGTTGCATGCCTACACAGCCCAAGATCTTTCCAGATTCTCATTAGGTTTATGATAACATACATTTTAAACTGTGAATAAATTAACATGCTAATGACAAAGAAAAAATAATAATGAAAAAACGAGGTAAAGCCAGAAAAGAGCACAATGTGGGGAGCCCAAGAAGAATCATCAACCAACACATCTGGTGTCATCGATAGCTATTCACGGAGGCAGATACTGAGAAGGGAATCTGAGTTCTTAGGGACAGAATGGTTCAGTGTACTGAGGATAATTTGACGACTAACTAAATTAACACGATTTTAATGGTTGCCGGCAGAGATCACGCAATAGCATATGCAAACAGTTCTGTGATTCGTGGAGAAATCATGTCGGGAGTTATAATTAACTGGGCTATAACTTCAAATGTGAAGGAGGTGGTTGCAATCGTTGTAGCTTTAAGGTGGATAGCTAGTGCTCAAGCCACAAGTGAAATTATTGTATCTGATTCTCAGTTTGTACTCAAGCCACAAGAGGAATTATTGTACTGATTCCATATTCAAGCCACAAGAGGAATCATTGTACTGATTCTGTACTCAAGCAACAAGAGGAATCATTGTACTGATTCTGTACTCAAGCCACAAGTGGAATTAGTGTACTGATTCTGTACTCAAGCCACAAGAGAAATCATTGTACTGATTCTGTACTCAAGCGACAAGAGGAATTACTGTACCCGATTCTCAGTTTGCACTCGAGCCACAAGAAACATCATTGTACCTGATTTGTCAGTTTGTACTCAAGCCACAAGAGGGATCATTGTACTGATTCTTAGTTTGTACTGAAGCCACAAGAGGAATCATTGTACAGATTCTTAGATTGTACCCTAGCGACAAGAGGAATCATTGTACCCAATTGTCAGTTTGTACTATGTCAGGCTTACATTACCAGATGTGGCACATGTGGGTACAAAACATATATAGCTCTCTGACCAAGAGTGATGTTGGATGCACTGTCCAGATCATGCTGAGTGTGGGGCAACCAGTTAATGGATCTGTTGGCTTCTAGAGTGCCCTTGGCTGGAACACTCCCAAAGGGCAAGAAAGATGTGAAGATTATACACCCAAGACCGAGTAAGAAATGATGTTATCAGGCAGACAGTAGGATCAACACCTTATGCCAGATATACTGAAAGCCAAAAGATCAAATGGTTCGGCCATCTCATTAGAATGCAACACTATCAACTATAGCAAAGAAGATCTGATACAACAGCAAGAGGACGCCTGAGAATAAAATTGATTGACATCCAAAGCATTGTAAAATGACACTATCCAGTACCACCCATAAGGTGCTGGAACGACAACTATTCCTCCCCACGACGCTTGGCGGCAAAAGTGGAATATAATGTTGACGACAACCCATTAACTACTAGCTGAAAATATAATAGCTGAAACTATAGTTAAGGATGGGTAAGTTTGGGTTTAAGAATTATTCCAGAAAGGTGGGACATATGACGGGACAGGTCCAAAGTATTTACAACCAGTGGTTTACTGGAATGATCAGCATGCTGAGAGAGACGGGGTGTCTATGGGGTTACCCAAAGTACTATTATCTAGATCCTTCTTTAATTATTATAAGATGAACAGAGCAGCCTTTATTACATGCAACAGACAAACAACGCTGTAAGCACACCACATGTATACATTTCAAAGGTATTACAGCTAACTGTTTTGCTCCCAATTAGTAGTTGTATTAGCCCACTGCATATTTCTATAATTTCTGCATTGGTAGCCTACACTGAGGTATAAACACCGTTTGCCAAAGCAGTCACCTCGCAGTATACTGGCTAGGATTTGCATTCAATCCCAACAGGCAAAACAACTTAATTGCATATCCTTCGCAGGACATCACAGTCAACCCCAGCATTTTTTGGCTGTTTGTAATTTTTATACTAGTTTACGTTCTCAATCAATTAATTAATCAATCAGGTGCCGTCTCCACAATGAAGGTTGATTGCAATGGATCTCCAACACTGTCTGCCCTGACTGTACATTCTGTCAGACTGATGTTCGTCCATCTCTTGATGTTATCTTCCCACTTGTATCGTTGTCTGCCCCTTGCTCATTTGCATTCAACCTTACCCTCCAGCATGGTTTTTATAAGTGTTATGTTTTTTGACATGGCCGAAATATTTCACTTGCCTCTTTTTAATTTCTTTCATCACCTCTCTTTTCATTCCGTTTTTCTAGAACCGCTGTATTTGACTGTTTTTGTTTCCATAAAATACGACATATTCGTCTGTATATCCATATCTCCAAGGCCTCTATTCGACTTTCTAGTTGCTTGCTCAATGTCCAAGCTTCCACGCCATAAAGTAGTGTTGAATATATGTAACATTTGACAATTCTCATTTTTAATGTGTTATTTCTAGATGTTAATACTGATTTCATGCTCTTGAATGCAGTTTATGTTATGTAGCTTGCCACTGCTTTCTGAACACACATGGCAGATACTGTTACTGTGGTATGAAATGTTCACCTTCATAGATTCTAGGCCATGATATCTGAGGTGGGTTGGCTGGTTCGCTTTCTCCTCACATTTCCTTCTCATAAAATTGTCTGGCAACTCACTTGATGACAATGATGAGCTCTGACACTCTGAACAAAAGTTGAACAGATCCATCCTTCCAATCAAGGTGCAACAGGGTGCCAGACATCCCGAGAAGTTGATGTGTAACTTCAGGGAGAAGATCAAAAAGCCACTGAAAGCAAACACCCAAGCTCAGCTGTCTGGGACATAGTTTTGAGGCTGGGTCATCCCGAGCCGCACAAAGAGAAAAATGCCCTGCTCCTGTCGGGGATTGATAATGGATCTGTCTGGGCAGGCTGGCATACCACTATGCCAGCTCAGCTGTAGGAATGACTTACATAACCGTAAAATGACCACAGACAATAAGAGTGTGATGTATGGACTGCCAAAGAAGCAAGGTGAGCTCTCACATAGAAAGAGTTCACGGTCACCTCCAGTATCGGGATACCATCTCTCTTACTATATTCCTTCTGGACTTCCATTCCAAAATGGTGGATAGGCTGTTGAGCTGTTAAGGCCTCTGGAGTGTTTTAGCTTCTGGCTACAGTTTCCTTACGTATTTTCCTCACATTGAACTGGTAGTACATGGTTAACACTGAGTTAGTTAAGTGCAACAAGAGACATTGTGACCTGTGGATTTCATGCGGAATGCTTTCACATCTGTCCTTGGTTGTTTGTATTGTGAACTGCATGTTCAGAAAAATGGAGGAAGGCCGATTGCTGAACTAGCTGGTTTTGCCTGATGCAGTACTGTGTGTGCAACAGCTGGTTTTCTAGTGACTGCCGCTTCCATCGATGAGGAACTATAATTTTCATGGCAGACGCATGTATGCCTGTGCGTGCTGTTAGTTTGTCGAGACTGCTGTCTGTTCCACTTTTCACATGGGACAGTGAGGAGCAATGTGTGTGATATTCACTCGTAAAGAAACAGAGCATTATGGGGTGACCCTTTGCTGTGAAGTTGAACCGCGAATGGCAATTAATGACCAATATTCCCTCTGAAGGACAGCTCGGCTGAGAGGTTTAACTTTCTCCTCTGGCGACAGCACAGTGGGCTTGTTCCTCACACTTATCAGCTCTACTTAAATGTTGACTTCTCGTTCAGAAAGCAATGGCAAACTACTGAACGTAAAATTACCTAGTAATCACAAACTGCCAACAGAGGGCTGGATGAAACTGCAACGCCCTGCAAAGGGACATATAGTTGTTTGAAGATATCCCCTCTGGACATTGGGTGGACGATGAAATACCTCAGCCATGTGGAGGTCGAATCCCTGCCAGTGGCATGTCCAGTGCTGAACCCTGACCTGGTTACCTCCTAGTACATCTCTCTAGTACATCTCTGTTCCTGCACTGGTCTTGCACGCCTCGCTGGTTTCTGAGCTTGGTGAAGGAAAGGAGAGCTCGCCACACAGTGCCCGGTGGAGACAGTGCTGGCTGGGGAGACACGCCCACACCAAGCTCACTCTGGCAGATGCCAGCACTTCCCAGGGCTTCGGTGACCTGAGCATCATGTATCAAGACTTACCACCCAGCACTTCCAGAATATTCCCCAAGCAACCAGTAAACCAGACCCACAAATGGGGGTCAACGTGGCTGAAAGGATTACACTCCCGGTGTGCTGATGGTGGAGTAGTGGGTTCAAGCTACATGCTGGTCAGTTGGACTTAAATGTCGAATTCTCGTTCTTGGCTTTGGTACGTAAATTACAAGTACTTCAGAAGTTGGAGTGGGTTCACCTGATGGTGCAGGACACAGGTAATGGGAGACACCTACTTACGCACACAAATAAATCCAGTGCACCTACTAGTAGTAGCAACTATTTGTAATAGCATTTGTGTAGACTACGCTTTAGTTCAAAGCAAGCCAATGGGGAAAAAGAAAACATACATGTAACATCCCGACATTTACTTGTTTCAATGTGACTGTCTACTCAGGCATCATACTATACACACACACCCCCATACAAATACATGAAACAGTCACTGAGTTTGTATACACAACTAGTGTGTGAATAAGTTACAACTGTGTGTGCAACTAATAACCAAAACTGACCAAAAACCAGCCAAGTGAAATAAGCACACACCAAATACAGTCAACCAAACTACCTGTTTGCAGGTTAAAAATGTTTCAAAATACCTGGCAGAAACAGCAACTTTGAAACGTAAAATAAAAACACATCTTTTGCACAATATTCTGTGGCATGATTTTTGCTAACGTGAATTTTATTTTTGTTGGTTATTTTTTTTTTATATATTCTTTGTCCGCCAAGAATCTACGACAAACAGAAAATAAATTTGAAAAAAAAAATTTAAATTAAACACAATTACATAATCCCTGCAGAGTTCCATCACGTGTGACTTATCCAGTTTCGGCGTCGGCGGCCACTACTCCCTGAGCAACAGAGCTGCTGTCCAGAGCATTGTTGTTGGCGTGGGAGATGCTGGAGTTGGTAGCCATGGCGGAGCTGGCGGCCGCTGCGTCCACACTGGTAGTTTTAATGTGAGGTGGGATCAGAACAGAGTTGAGTGTGGGTGCTATATTCAATTCTGTGGACATATGAGATACACAGCTATCAGTGCTATACTCAATTATGTGGTCAGATGAGATCCACAGCTATCACTGCTATATTCAGAGATACATAGCTATCAGTGCTATATTCAGTTCTGTGGACAGATGAGATACACAGCTATCACTGCTATATTCAGTTCTGTGGACAGACAAGATACACGGCTATCAGTGCTATATTCAGTTCTGTGGACAGGTGAGTTACACACCTATCAATGCTATATTCAGTTCTGTGGACAGACAAGATACACAGCTATCAGTGCTATATTCAGTTCTGTGGACAGACAAGATACACAGCCATCAGTGCTGAATTCAGTTCTGTGGACAGACGAGACACACAGGTTAGAATCCAGATCATAACTATAGCTTTCAATTGCTATGTTGTCTAGTGTCCTATAGTCTCTACTTCTTTCAGCGCCAACCAATACAAGTGTAGTTATTCATGAACCTCCTTGTCAAATGGTGCGTTGTCTTTGGGATCCTGGCACACCGCCAAAGGACCAGAACAAGGATCAGCAAACATTTTCAAATTTAGAAATTCCACCCACAAAATAATATTTGTAGTATGTGTTGGTTGGTTGGATACCCACAGAAAAACAGATTTAACTCCAATGCACTGAGGCTCATGTTTGAGCTTGAAAAGGGCCAGCACCTGTTGGAGTGAGGTGTAGAGACTTTCGTCCTGACCTGGCATCAAAGTATCATCTCTGTGGGAACTGTGCAGCCGTGCACTCCATCCCCTCTCCAAGTTGGTAAACCGGTGGGGTGTATTAACAGATGTCAACCCAATATCCACAGGGTTGAAAAGGCACAGATTTTGGCATGCACATACACTAGGGTCCCAACTGGAGCTACGGGTTTTGTACACTGAGCTGAAACTCTCTTTGCTTGAGTTAAGGAAGAAGCCATTTTGTGGCATGTGTGAGCAATTAGTTATTCTTGACAAATCTCAGACAACAATCATGTGGCTTTATCTGTGACAGACTAGTAACTGATCTGCTTGGCCACTCCCTGCTCAAGTATACCTTACACAAGCCAGGGATCCTCACACCTTGGGGAGAACTGGGTATGTGGTGCTAGCCCCACATTCTTAGATCAATTGGCATGCCATGAGTGATGTGGTTCTATTACACGTGCCACCTTTGCTCCTCAGATCATTTCCTAGTAATGGGTCAACATGGATATGAGCGTTCGGCCTTTAACTTCCAATGTGCTGATGCTGAGGTAGCAGGTTCAATTCCTACACCGGTTAGCTGGACTAAAATTTTGACTTCTCGTCCTTGACTTGGGGACGTAAATTACAAGCACCCCAGAAGTCAGAGTGGGACACTGGTAATAGGGAAAGCTAATCGACATGCAAAAATCAGCCCAGAGCACTCCCCAGTAGTGGCCAACCACTAAAAGCAGACATACGTATATGGACTACACTTGAGTACAATGCGAGCGAACTACATTTTCTAGTACTCATTAAAGTCTGCGTGGACCTGAGATCCCACAACAAACTCCCACCTTGATGGGGTCTCCAACACATGATCTTCAGGTCGGCAGATAAGTGTGGGCCAGTCCCCGGCATTATCACAACTATACCTAAAATGACTCAAGAGATGACTGTTACCAGTTTGTGTGAAGTTGAACAGTGGTGGCAGATCGCGGCCGCTGGGCAGTCGTGTGCTGGGGTCACGCAGCTCGTCAAAGAATGTGTGAGCACAGGCCTCCAGTGGGGTCATGCGTCCTGACGGTGTATATTCCAGGAGACGGCTAACCAACAAGATGGCGTCTGACGGCGTCCGTGGACGAAACACCTGGTGAAATCATGAAAATATCATCTACTAATTGTGCTTAAAATAAATGTCTGTGTTAGAGAGTAAGCACATGTGCAGGCTATGAAGAACCACTTTTGTCATTGATGAAATGTCAAAGGCATGCCTGGTTTGGGCATATCACACATTCATGACACCCTCTTGTCATGAATCAGCCAGGGAGAAGAGGATGATCGAAAATATAAACTACGAAAAGAGGACCGAGGTGAAGGGCAACAAACAAACAAAGCTGTTGAGAGCGTGAACACACTCAGGCAGAAAGACTGCTCAAAAGCAAGTTAGTGCGGACAGCAAGGTCGCATGAGGAAACTGAAAAGCAGGGAATGTTTTTAAAATGAAGTTCAGCTACAGTTAAAATCATCAGGGTTTCAGCTGTCGAACGTTGGATCTTTTCCCCAGGTGTGTTGGGAAATGATCAGGCGAGCAAACTGGCCTGGTGTGCACCTCTGGGTGAAGTACTGGTGCACAATAAGACAGTAATAGTCAAGGCTTTTTGGGATCATGTGTATAGTGTGAAAGAACAGATGCACCATCATTGCCTGGAGGAATGGTGCGGCAGGGAGTGACCAGAGGATCTGGCCGACACTCAGTTCAGTTCTCCTGGAAAAAGCCAGGCGGACACAAAATCAGATTGCAACTGGCACCATTAGCATTGGGATTCTTTGCTGGCTGTTGAAGATGAGGGCGGTGTGTGTATGGGAATGTTCAGAGTGCTGTGATGTCATTTATGGACTCAAAGAACAAAGAAAAATGCTACTGGAAACTGAGTGTGAGTGAACTGCTGTGTATAAGGAAAACTACTGTGTGTGAATAACACCTATCATCATCTTTATTGGGACTGCGATGTCTCCATCATATATACTGTAAAGCTACATCACTGTAAAGCTACATCACTGTAAAGCTACATCACTGTAAAGTTACATCACTGTAAAACTACACCAGTCTTCCATCAGATCTCACAATACACCTGTATCAACCCCATCACCTATCTTCGTTACTTACAATATGCATCGTAAACACATGTATGTTAGCTTTGTTTCTGCTAGTTCCGTTGGGAGTTTTAGCTCGTGCTGATCCTGTGGAAGCATCTTCTGTTTGTGCCTCACCTTGTCAAAGCCAATCCCTCCAGGGACCAGTTGAAGGTACACAGAGAAGAGAAGATAGAGACAATCCTGGACTGGCAACATTAAAGAAAGGACAATATGCAGATTTCCACACTTGCTGGAACTCTGAGCACAGAGCTTCCATCAAGACACCGCGACTGTCAGTGGTCGGAGCCACAGGATGAGATCAGTGCCCACAAGCAAACAACTGTTTACATAGTTAGAGACAGGAAACATCTAAATTCTCATGGGTGAACTCCTCAAACACACAAACAACTGTTCATAGAGTTAGAGAAAGGCCAAAAGACATCTAGATTCTCACAGGTGAACTCCTCAAACACACAACCAACATAGCCCTGGCGCAATATCTGGTTCTAGATCACAACCCTCGACATCTTCCCCCTAAGCTTACTGGACCAAAATAAAGTATACTGGAAAAGTCATTCAGATGGTGACTGACCATAAACAACACACATGAATAGATAAATGTCTAGTATATGTTTCAGCTCTTCTTTATTTCTCAATATTTAAAAGAAGAATATTTAAACAATAATATTTGGCAAATCTATGCCATATCAAGTGGCCAGTAGTACACTAAAAAATTAAGGGCATGATTGAAAATCTGAGTTCGCCTTCGACCAGCAATGAGGTGAGATTCATTGTAATTCTGAATTTACACTTAACAAAAGATGGTTTAAAAACATCAGTGTAAATCTGAATTTACATTTAACTATAGATGGGATGAAAAAATCATTTAAATCTGAATTTACACTTAACTAGATATGGGATTTTTAAAAAATCAATTAAATTTAATTTACACTTAACTAGAGATGAGATAAAAAATATCATTGTAAATCTAATTTACACTTAACTAGGGATGGGATTTTAAAAAAAAAAATTTTAATCTGAATTTACACTTAACTAGGGATGGGATAAAAAAAAACATATCAATGTCAAAAGTATGCTCGATTAAAAACTCATTAGCCCAAGCTTACCTTCAACCAGGAGCTAACAAAGAACACAATCATTAGCCCAAGCTTACCTTCATCCAGGAACTAACACAGAACAATCAGTTGCCCAAGCTTACCTTCAGCCAGGAGCTAACAAAGAACACAATCATTAGCCCAAGCTTACCTTCGACCAGGAACTAACAAAGAACACAATCATTAGCCCAAGCTTACCTTCGACCAGGAACTAACAAAGAACACAATCATTAGCCCAAGCTTACCTATGACCAGGAACTAATAAACAGCACAATCATAAGTCCAAGCTTACCTTCATCCAGGAACTAACACAGAACAATCAGTTGCCCAAGCTTACCTTCAGCCAGAAACTAACAAACAACACAATCATTAGCCCAAGCTTACCTTCATCCAGGAACTAACACAGAACAATCAGTTGCCCAAGCTTACCTTCAGCCAGGAGCTAACAAAGAACACAATCATTAGCCCAAGCTTACCTTCGACCAGGAACTAACAAACAACACAATCATTAGCCCAAGCTTATCTTTGACCAGGTACTAACAAAGAACGCAATCATTAGCCCAAGCTTACCTATGACCAGGAACTAATAAAGAGCACAATAAGTCCAAGCTTACTTTCATCCAGGAACTAACACAGAACAATCAGTTGCCCAAGCTTACCTTCAGCCAGAAACTAACAAACAACACAATCATTAGCCCAAGCTTATCTTTGACCAGGTACTAACAAAGAACGCAATCATTAGCCCAAGCTTACCTTCGACCAGGGATGAGCTTTGATTTGTGGGAACTTGAACTCGGAATAGTTGGGGTTCATCTCGCGGATCTGCTCACGAGTGGGCGTCCCTAGGACTTTGATGATCTCCACTAGCTGGTCCACGCCACTATCTCCAGGGAAAATTGGCTGACCCAGTAACAACTCTGCCAGGACACAGCCCGCTGACCAGACATCTGTTGCACAAGAACAAGAGGCAATTATGATTCAGACAAACATGTTTGAGGCAATCGTGTTTGAGGCAATCATGCTTGAAGCACTGCAGATGACTTAACCCTTTACTGGGAAAAGCGTCCGGGAACGTTTCTACCCTGGAACGGGCAATCCGTCCGAAAGCGCCCGTGACTATTATGCATTGTAAAAACGCGATCTCTCAGCTTTCCGAGACTTCCGATTGTCTACTTTTGGTTTCACCGATAGCTTGACAACATGGCCACCATTCGCAAGCATGTACTTGAATTTGAACGGATTTTAAAAAATAGTTTTTGTGAGTTTTACGCTTTGTATATCAAAATGGATTTCGACGATTCTTCAAGTGATAGCAGAGACTTCGCTAGATTCAATTTAAGTGACATTGAAAGGCACGAAGTTGACTATTAATCGGAGCTAGATATCAGTGATCAGCTTTAGTTTGCGTTAGCAGTCGTGAGTCGGACTTTAAAGAAAGTGATTATGATTCAGAAAATGTTTTGTAAATTGCCGTATAGATGACTGACAATCACAAACAATATGTTGTATTTTGTAAATATTTGTGTTCATGTGTGGATTAGCAGCATCTTTCACGTGAGTAAAATGTTCTGCATGCTTTTACCTTCCTTTTGCTGTTTATTTGACTAATATCTGTTGACTAACAACTTATATGTGATATTTTTATTAACGTAACCCAAAATTTTACCGAACCTCAAAATTCTTCTTGCCCGTTCAGGGCTACAAAACAGACAAACGTCTGCCAGGTAAAGGGTTAAAAAGTGCTAGGTTCTAATTCAGTTGAGGTCAATCTGTACATAACAGAGAGTTCAAGGAAACTATACTATTCCTGCATCTGTGGGAATTCAAGGAAACTATACTTTCCTGCATCTCTGGGAATTCAAGGAAACTTACTTTTCCTGCATCTCTGGGAATTCAAGAAAACTACTTTTCCTGCATCTCTGAGAATTTAAGGAGGAAACTATACTTTTCCTGCATCTTTGGGAATTCAAGGACACCATACTTTTCCTGCATCTGTGGGAATTCAAGGAAACTATACTTTCCCTGCATCTGTGGAAATTCAAGGTAACTATACTTTTCCTGCATCTGTGAATTCAAGGCAACTATACTTTTCCTGCATCTGTGGCCTAGGAGCACATACCAGCCTCGAAGTCAGTCGCAAGTGATAAGGAAACAGATTCCTTTGTGATAATTTTCACAATGGCATGAGCGTCAGCCCTTCAAAAAGCAACAGCAAACTATTGAATGTTAGTTATCTGTTGGGGCATCATCCTTGCACTTCGGACATGACCACAGGTGCTCTGATCCTTCCACCAACATATTTTTAATGGGGTTTATCTACTACATGAACTTCTCATTGCCAAGACATGGGGTCAAGCCTGGTCAAGATGTTAATGAGTATTTGTAGTTCATTCTAACTGATGTAGTCGTTTCTCCATGTTTCTGATTACCGCGGTAATACAAATTTAACTGTCCAAAATAAAACTGTCATCTACTGCCTATAGTACCTTGCAGTGTGGGACAAGGGGGTCTTGAGCCTGGGGAATTAAGGCCGCCTGGCTAGGACATTCACCGCGATTTGAACAGATTAGGGTTTGACTGATTTAACATTGGAGTTAAATAATCTAAGTTTGTTAACAAAGTGTAATTTCTTGTGACTTCTACAAATGTTATGGAGCTATAAAAGCTCCTCTAGACTTATGTACACTTACTCTGATATCTTTTATCTGACCCACACACTGTGTCTACACTGCTACCCCAGTGAGGTCTCCCCTAGTGAGATCAGGTTATCATTTGCTTGATTTACTCTCATTATCTTTGTTTTTTTTGTCTATGAATTGTCAAACCTAGTTGTTGTGACCTCCCATCCAGTGTTGTTAGTTTATCCTGCATCTGATTTTGTGTGTGAGACAGGAGGGCAATGTCAGCAAAGTCTATGAATTGTCAAACCTAGTTGTTGTGACCTCCCATCCAGTGCTGTTAGTTTATCCTGCATCTGATTTTGTGTGTGAGACATGAGGGCGATGTCAGCAAAGTCTATGAATTGTCAAACCTAGTTGTTGTGACCTCCTATCCAGTGCTGTTAGTTTATCCTGCATCTGATTTTGTGTGTGAGACAGGAGGGCAATGTCAGCAAAGTCTATGAATTGTCAAACCTAGTTGTTGTGACCTCCCATCCAGTGCTGTTAGTTTATCCTGCATCTGATTTTGTGTGTGAGACAGGAGGGCGATGTCAGCAAAGTCTATGAATTGTCAAACCTAGTTGTTGTGACCTCCCATCCAGTGCTGTTAGTTTATCCTGCATCTGATTTTGTGTGTGAGACAGGAGGGCGATGTCAGCAAAGTCTATGAATTGTCAAACCTAGTTGTTGTGACCTCCCATCCAGTGCTGTTAGTTTATCCTGCATCTGATTTTGTGTGTGAGACAGGAGGGCTATGTCAGCAAAGTCTATGAATTGTCAAACCTAGTTGTTGTGACCTCCCATCCAGTGCTGTTAGTTTATCCTGCATCTGATTTTGTGTGTGAGACAGGAGGGCAATGTCAGCAAAGTCTATGAATTGTCAAACCTAGTTGTTGTGACTTCCCATCCAGTGTTGTTAGTTTATCCTGCATCTGATTTTGTGTGTGAGACAGGAGGGCGATGTCAGCAAAGTCTATGAATTGTCAAACCTAGTTGTTGTGACCTCCCATCCAGTGCTGTTAGTTTATCCTGCATCTGATTTTGTGTGTGAGACAGGAGGGCGATGTCAGCAAAGTCCAGATCATCCAGCTGCTTAGTCAGGGAAGTTCATTGGATTCCATGTCTGGCAGTGTTTATTGTTGTCTTCATAGTCCAGTCTATAGTCAAGAATAACCGAGGTGACAAAAGGCGTCCCTATCTCATTCATGGGAGGTGTCTTGAAGAGAATAGAACAAGAATCGCTATGGCAAGTGTAGCCTTTTGATGAAAAACATTCTAACCAATAAAAAGATGTCAACTGCAATGAGAAAAAGAGTGTTGAGGTGCTACATAGAACCTGTACTTTTGTATGGATGTGAAAAATGGACAATGAGAAAACAAGTTGAAAAACATCTAATGGCAGTAAAAATGTGGTTTCTGAGGAAAATGAAAAGAATACCATGGACAGGCAGAAAAACCAATGAGCAAGTCCTATAAGATGCAAATGAAAACTGCAAACTGATTAGAGAAATTAGATGTGGACAAAAAACATTTTTGGGCACGCTATGAAAAGAAATAAACTAGAGAACTTGGTGACAACTGGTAATACTGAGGGGAAGATAACAAGGGGAAGGCAGAGAAGTAAATATTTGGATGGCTTGACTGTGTGGTATGGTCAAGACAAGAACACTGTGCTGATCCACGACTCTGGTTATCGTGTGAAATGGCAATGAGCCATGACCGTCCACTCTTATCAGCATGGCACATGATGATGATGATTTCATTCCTGTTTATGATTTCATTAGAACATTTAACCTTGTCAAAAGTAAACAACTGTAAACTGGTGACAACGTACCAATCTGACAAGTGTAATCTGTGGCACCAAATATCAGCTCCGGTGCTCGGTAGTAACGAGAGCAGATGTAGGATACGTTTGGCTCCCCTCTGACTAATACTTTTGCACTGTGGAGGCAAACGGAATGCTTAGCAATGCTGGGAAAACATACAAGCAACAAAGAAAGAAACACAATAAACACAAACTTTAAACATCTTCCCAAGACACAAAGAAGCCCAACAGCTCATATAATTTACTGTCATTAAAAACATTATTACAATGCGTGTAGCTACCTCTAAGCTTCTATGCTTGTGGCTACCTCAAAGCTTCTATGCTTATGGCTACCTCACTTATATGCTTGTAGCTACCTCAAAGCTTCTATGCTTGTGGCTACCTCAAAGCTTCTATGCTTATGGCTACCTCACTTATATGCTTGTAGCTACCTCAAAGCTTCTATGCTTGTGGCTACCTCAAAGCTTCTAAGCTATGGCTACCTCATATGCTTGTAGCTACCTCAAAGCTTCTATGCTTGTGGCTACCTCAAAGCTTCTATGCTTGTGGCTACCTCACTTATATTCTTGTAGCTACCTCAAAGCTTCTATGCTTGTGGCTACCTCAAAAGCTTCTATGCTTGTGGCTACCTCAAAGCTTCTATGCTTATGGCTACCTCACTTATATGCTTGTAGCTACCTCAAAGCTTCTATGCTTGTGGCTACCTCAAAGCTTCTAAGCTATGGCTACCTCATATGCTTGTAGCTACCTCAAAGCTTCTATGCTTGTGGCTACCTCAAAGCTTCTATGCTTATGGCTACCTCACTTATATGCTTATGGCTACCTCAAAGCTTCGATGCTTGTGGCTACCTCAAAGCTTCTATGCTCGTGGCTACCTCACTTATATGCTTGTAGCTACCTCAAAGCTTCTATGCTTGTGGATACCTCAAAGCTTCTATGCTTATGGCTACCTCACTTATATGCTTGTAGCTACCTCAAAGCTTCTATGCTTGTGGCTACCTCAAAGCTTCTATGCTTGTGGCTACCTCAAAGCTTCTATGCTTGTGGCTACCTCAAAGCTTCTATGCTTGTGGCTACCTCGCTTATATTCTTGTAGCTACCTCAAAGCTTCTATGCTTGTGGCTACCTCAAAGCTTCTATGCTTGTGGCTACCTCAAAGCTTCTATGCTTATGGCTACCTCACTTATATGCTTGTAGCTACCTCAAAGCTTCTATGCTTGTGGCTACCTCAAAGCTTCTATGCTTGTGGCTACCTCAAAGCTTCTATGCTTATGGCTACCTCACTTATATGCTTGTAGCTACTTCAAAGCTTCTATCTTGTGGCTACCTCAAAGCTTCTATGCTTATGGCTGCCTCACTTATATGCTTGTAGCTACCTCAAAGCTTCTAATATAAAGTTGATTTGATTTGATTTGATTTATGCTTGTGGCTACCTCACTTATATGCTTGTAGCTACCTCAAAGCTTCTATGCTTGTGGCTACCTCACTTATATGCTTGTAGCTACCTCAAAGCTTCTATGCTTGTGGCTACCTCAAAGCTTATATGCTTATGGCTACCTCACTTATATGCTTGTAGCTACCTCAAAGCTTCTATGCTTGTGGCTACCTCAAAGCTTCTATGCTTATGGCTACCTCACTTATATGCTTGTAGCTACCTCAAAGCTTCTAATATAAAGTTGATTTGATTTGATTTATGCTTGTGGCTACCTCACTTATATGCTTGTAGCTACCCCAAAGCTTCTATGCTTGTGGCTACCTCACTTATATTCTTGTAGCTACCTCAAAGCTTCTATGCTTGTGGCTACCTCAAAGCTTCTATGCCTGTGGCGACGTCAATTATATTCTTGTAGCTACCTCAAAGCTTCTATGCTTGTGGCTACCTCATTTATATTCTTGTAGCTACCTTAAAGCTTCTATGCTTGTGGCTACCTCACTTATATGCTTGTGGCTACCTCAAAGTTTCTATGCTTGTGGCTACCTCAAAGCTTCTATGTTTGTGGCTCCCTCAAAGCTTCTATGCTTGTGGCTACCTCACTTATCTGCTTGTGGCTACCTCAAAGCTTCTATGCTTGTGGCTACCTCAAAGCTTCTATGCTTGTGGCTACCTCAAAGCTTCTATGCTTGTGGCTCCCTCAAAGCTTCTATGCTTGTGGCTACCTCACTTATATTCTTGTAGCTACCTCAAAGTTTCTATGCTTGTGGCTACCTCACTTATATTCTTGTAGCAACTTCAAAGCTTCTATGCTTGTGGCTGTCTCACGTATATGCTTGTAGCAACTTCAAAGATTCTATGCTTGTAGCTACCTCATTTCTATGTTTGTAACTACTTCAAAGCTTCTACGCTTGTAGCTACCTCAAAGCTTCTATGCTTGTAGCTACCTCACTTATTTTCTTGTAGCTACCTCAAAGCTTCTATGCCCAAAAGCCGCTGTGGTCATAGCTACCACAGAGCCTCTGTGATTGTAGCCATCTCAAGCCTCAGTGATTGCAGCCACCTAAAGCCTCTGAGATTGTAGCCACCAGAAGCCTGTGTGATTGAAGCCATCTCCAGCCTGTGATTGAAGCCACCTCAAGCTTCTGCAATTGTAGCCACCTCAAGGCTTATTCTTGAGGTCATAGCCCTACCTGCTCCATGCTGAACAACAATAACCCTGCCCAGGAACCAACAGGACAACAACAACAACATTCAAATACACAACGCTGGTACAACCTCCCAGCACCCTTCCCCCTGAACCATCAGGACACCAACAACAGTCAAACACACAATGCTGGCATTAACCTCTCAAAATCACAGAGTTTCAAGACTCCTGAGTCCGGGTCCAGCAAGAGGTTCTGAGGCTTGATTCTCGCTGAACCAACAGGACAACAACAACAGTCAAACACACAACGCTGGCACCAACCTCCCAAAATCACAGAGTTTCAACACTCCTGAGTCCGGGTCCAGCAAGAGGTTCTGAGGCTTGATGTCCCTGTGGCAGACACCCTGAGAGTGTATGTAGGCCAGGCTGCGAAAGAGCTGGTACATGTACAGCTGGCCAACGAGAACAAAACATCACGTAAGCAGCTGGCCACACATCCATGCCAATTGTTGGTGGAAACAGTAATGGCCAGACAACATTACAATATAAAAGAATACGAAGTAATGCAGCTTTACAAAACACAAAACAGAAAACAAATAACACTGCGACAACAAACCTTCATCAGCAAATAAACACAAGAAAGCACAACATATAACATGAAGTGACAAGAACAGACAAGATAGAACTGGCGAAGATTTTATAATGTAGCGACAGAGATGAAAAGATGAAGACTGTAGCAATAGAGATGAACTGTCTGTAACTGAAGCAATGCAGTTTTACAAAACACACATCTCAGCTCAATTCATACTAACGTCATGCTACTAGTGCCAGAACTGAGCAATGACAGTAAGAGACATTTTGTAGAATTGGAGCAACAGAGATGAACTGTCTGTATAGAAGGTGAAAACAGCGCCCCAGTGGCAACAAATAGAATACTGCTTGGCTAGCAAAACCATTAAGTGAAAAGTCTGAATCGACATCTCGCTATGTGGATGTCATCTGCAGACTGATCTCTCCTGGCTTCCAGGAGAACAGCCTGTGGTGGACGAGAGGCCCAATATACAGAAATGAGCAGGATGTGGCGATTCCTTGGGTGAGCCCAGTACCAGAGCATCATGTCATGTGTTGGCTCAGCAATTATGGAAGCCTCATTGGATGGCGGGGAATGCCCATGGTCTGCTCCTGCCTTCTCTTGAGGGCAAGGTTAACCCGGTCAACAAATGCCTGCAGAAGTCTGATGTGTCGGCCGAAAGGCGCAAGTATCGCAGTTATGCTGTAAACAGGCACAACGCAATTACGTCCAAAAATAAAAATAAAAAAATAGAAATCCTAACCTGCAGTTTGCAGTGACTGCACTAACCAGGCAGCTTTAATTCCTCAGGCTCAAAACTCCCTGTCCTACATCAACAACAGATACAATAAGCAGTATATGACAGTTTTTTGTTGTTGTTGATAGTTTGTCAGGAAATACTGTAATGCCTGGCTACATAACAGGCCATCTATGGCAGCTGCAGGAGTGTGACAGAATAGCAATGGAAGGTATGGTTTCTGACAGAAGTGAGGTTGACCAACCTAGACTGGACACACCTGTCTGATCTTGTCTGTTCTTGTCACATCAAGTATTCTTCACAGACATTTCATCAGACACACTCGCCTGCTGATCTGGTCATCATGTGTTCCATCTGCAGCTGGGCGGATTCAGATGTTTAAAACTGGTCTGGGTTTAAACATCGACCCAGCCTTAAATAGGTACCAGGGATGTCTTGGGGAAATAAAGGTGGCCAGTTTAACACTGACCATATCACACACTGAGTGTCAACTGGTCTATTAAAAATACAGGTTTAGCATTGTGTGCCCAAATGTGCTTTAGATGTGTAAAAGGGGCACACACACACACACACATTTTACTGTATGCTCGATGTGCCTAAGACATGTCAAAGGTCCTTGACTTTTTAACTGTATAATTTACATATCAGAAGTATGTGACTTCTTCCTTTTCTTCTTCCCTTCTCCCGCTTTCATATGCGGTGTTTGCAAAGAAACTTGGTATTGAGTGGCAAGGCAAAATCACAAATATGAAGTATTGGAAAAATCAGGTTGTGTAATGGTTTATTCCATGCTCAGTCTTCATAGACTTAGATGGATAGGACACTTTAGGAGGATGGATGATGATAAAATTCCAAAGGACATCTTTTTTGGCGAATTACAGATGGGTAAGAGATCTCAGGGTCAGCCTCTACTACGATACAACGATGTGTGTAAGCGGGACATGATTGATACAGGCATTGATAATACACATTGGGAGCAGGTCACCGCTGAACGTGTTGCATGGAGGGCAACTATCAGAAATGGAATAAAGACAAAGGAGAAAATGATTGCAGATGAATCACATGCTGAGATGTAAGATGGTGCATGATGGTGGAAATAACCATGTGTTCACATGCATCTACTGTGGACGAACATTTACAGCGCGAATCGGCCTTATCAGTCACATTCGCCACCGCCATGGGTTGTAGTTATTATTCCTTTTTGAAGCACAATGTAACAAACTATCATCTGTCAAGACGGCAAGGTGCCAATGATGATCCCGTAGTCCATAAATAAGTATACATGTATTATTTGGCGCTCGCAGAAGTAGAAGAAAGAAGTAGAGACTAGAGGCGTAGACACTTAGGGGTGTCTAGTTGGTCATGCGGCGAGGTATACTTATTCCTGCAGTGAGGTGCTGTCATCATTTGGAGGTGACGGGTTCAAATCCTGGCTAGTAACTATAGATTTTAATTTTAATGTTGTCTAGTGCATTCTCTGGTCTTTACTTCTTGGTGAGTATGTGAATGTAAGGGAGTGTATTCTTTGTTATTGAGAGGGTGCATAAATGTGTAAATGATGTAGGTATGTACGCAGGTATGTACTATTTATTCATGTGTGTGTGGCTGTGTGTCTCATATCATAGTAATATGTTTCTTTTTATGTTCACAACTTTCATTTGACAAGTTTTTTGTTCCCATGTGAATGTAACATGCACAATAGATAATTGATGTATGAAAGTTAAGTGATTGGAAAGGCCGAATGTAAGACATTCCTGCATGCCCAATTTGTGACCCTTTGAAAATAAAGTTTGTCTGTTCATTTGTTTGTTCTTCTATGAGCACCAAACATACGCATGTGTTTATTGATGAACTGTCTTAGTAGCCTCAAAGGCTCCCCAATGGATATTTCTTTATCCCACAGTGAAGCTTGGGCCCTAACCAACCTACGCCAAGCCTTCCATCCTTTGCCGTCTCCTGCAGTCCCTCCATTACTTACCTCATGTCTCTAATTCTCTTCCCCGTGTTATTCTACCTCTCTCTATATTTCACTGTCTCTAATTCTCTTCCCTGTGTTATTCTACCTCTACTTCACTGTCTCTAATTCTCTTCCCCGTGTTATTCTACCTCTACTTCACTGTCTCTAATTCCCTTCCCCGTGTTATTCTACCTCTCTCTATATTTCACTGTCTCTAATTCTCTTCCCCGTGTTATTCTACCTCTACCTCTATTTCACTGTCTCTAAATCTCTTCCCCCCATGTTATTCTATCTCTACTTCACTGTCTCTAATTCTCTTCCCCGTGTTATTCTACCTCTACTTCACTGTCTCTAATTCCCTTCCCCATGTTATTCTACCTCTCTCTATATTTCACTGTCTCTAATTCTCTTCCCCGTGTTATTCTACCTCTACCTCTATTTCACTGTCTCTAATTCTCTTCCACGTGTTTTTCTATCTCTACTTCACTGTCTCTAATTCTCTTCCCCATGTTATTCTACCTCTACTTCACTGTCTCTAATTCCCTTCCCTGTGTTATTCTACCTCTACTTCACTGTCTCTAATTCTCTTCCCCATGTTATTCTACCTCTCTCTATATTTCACTGTCTCTAATTCTCTTCCCTGTGTTATTCTACCTCTCCCCCTATTTCACTGTCTCTAATTCTCTTCCCCATGTTATTCTACATATACTTCACTGTCTCTAATTCTCTTCCCAGTGTTATTCTATCTCTACTTCACTGTCTCTAATTCTCTTCCCTGTGTTATTCTACCTCTCCCCCTATTTCACTATCTCTAATTCTCTTCCCCATGTTATTCTACATATACTTCACTGTCTCTAATTCTCTTCCCCGTGTTATTCTCTCTACTTCACTGTCTCTAATTCTCTTCCCTGTGTTATTCTACCTCTCCCCCTATTTCACTGTCTCTAATTCTCTTCCCCATGTTATTCTACATATACTTCACTGTCTCTAATTCTCTTCCCTGTGTAATTCTACCTCTACTTCACTGTCTCTAATTCTCTTCCCTGTGTTATTCTACCTCTCCCCCTATTTCACTGTCTCTAATTCTCTTCCCTGTGTTATTCTACCTCTCCCCCTATTTCACTGTCTCTAATTCTCTTCCCCATGTTATTCTACATATACTTCACTGTCTCTAATTCTCTTCCCTGTATAATTCTACCTCTACTTCACTGTCTCTAATTCCCTTCCCTGTGTTATTCTATCTCTACTTCACTGTCTCTAATTCTCTTCCCTGTGTTATTCTACCTCTCCCCCTATTTCACTGTCTCTAATTCTCTTCCCCATGTTATTCTACATATACTTCACTGTCTCTAATTCCCTTCCCTGTGTTATTCTACCTCTACTTCACTGTCTCTAATTCCCTTCCCCATGTTATTCTACCTCTCTCTATATTTCACTGTCTCTAATTCTCTTCCCCGTGTTATTCTACCTCTACTTCACTGTCTCTAATTCTCTTCCCCGTGTTATTCTACCTCTACTTCACTGTCTCTAATTCCCTTCCCCGTGTTATTCTACCTCTCTCTATATTTCACTGTCTCTAATTCTCTTCCCCGTGTTATTCTACCTCTACCTCTATTTCACTGTCTCTAAATCTCTTCCCCGTGTTATTCTATCTCTACTTCACTGTCTCTAATTCTCTTCCCCGTGTTATTCTACCTCTATTTCACTGACTCTAATTCTCTTCCCCGTGTTATTCTACCTCTACTTCACTGTCTCTAATTCCCTTCCCCGTGTTATTCTACCTCTCTCTATATTTCACTGTCTCTAATTCTCTTCCCCGTGTTATTCTACCTCTACCTCTATTTCACTGTCTCTAATTCTCTTCCACGTGTTTTTCTATCTCTACTTCACTGTCTCTAATTCTCTTCCCCGTGTTATTCTACCTCTACTTCACTGTCTCTAATTCCCTTCCCTGTGTTATTCTACCTCTACTTCACTGTCTCTAATTCTCTTCCCCGTGTTATTCTACCTCTACTTCACTGTCTCTAATTCTCTTCCCTGTGTTATTCTACCTCTACTTCACTGTCTCTAATTCTCTTCCCTGTGTTATTCTACCTCTCCCCCTATTTCACTGTCTCTAATTCTCTTCCCTGTGTTATTCTACCTCTACTTCACTGTCTCTAATTCTCTTCCCTGTGTTATTCTACCTCTACCTCTATTTCACTGTCTCTAATTCCCTTCCCTGTGTTATTCTACCTCTACTTCACTGTCTCTAATTCTCTTCCCTGTGTTATTCTACCTCTCCCCCTATTTCACTGTCTCTAATTCTCTTCCCCGTGTTATTCTACCTCTCTCTATATTTCACTGTCTCTAATTCTCTTCCCTGTGTTATTCTACCTCTCCCCCTATTTCACTGTCTCTAATTCTCTTCCCTGTGTAATTCTACCTCTACTTCACTGTCTCAAATTCCCTTCCCTGTGTTATTCTACCTCTCCCCCTATTTCACTATCTCTAATTCTCTTCCCCATGTTATTCTACATATACTTCACTGTCTCTAATTCTCTTCCCCGTGTTATTCTATCTCTACTTCACTGTCTCTAATTCTCTTCCCTGTGTTATTCTACCTCTCCCCCTATTTCACTATCTCTAATTCTCTTCCCCATGTTATTCTACATATACTTCACTGTCTCTAATTCTCTTCCCCGTGTTATTCTATCTCTACTTCACTGTCTCTAATTCTCTTCCCTGTGTTATTCTACCTCTCCCCCTATTTCACTATCTCTAATTCTCTTCCCCATGTTATTCTACATATACTTCACTGTCTCTAATTCTCTTCCCCGTGTTATTCTATCTCTACTTCACTGTCTCTAATTCTCTTCCCCGTGTTATTCTACCTCTACTTCACTGTCTCTAATTCCCTTCCCTGTGTTATTCTACCTCTCCCCCTATTTCACTATCTCTAATTCTCTTCCCCATGTTATTCTACATATACTTCACTGTCTCTAATTCTCTTCCCCGTGTTATTCTATCTCTACTTCACTGTCTCTAATTCTCTTCCCTGTGTTATTCTACCTCTCCCCCTATTTCACTGTCTCTAATTCTCTTCCCCATGTTATTCTACATATACTTCACTGTCTCTAATTCTCTTCCCTGTGTAATTCTACCTCTACTTCACTGTCTCTAATTCTCTTCCCTGTGTTATTCTACCTCTCCCCCTATTTCACTATCTCTAATTCTCTTCCCCGTGTTATTCTACATATACTTCACTGTCTCTAATTCTCTTCCCCGTGTTATTCTCTCTACTTCACTGTCTCTAATTCTCTTCCCCGTGTTATTCTCTCTACTTCACTGTCTCTAATTCTCTTCCCTGTGTTATTCTACCTCTCCCCCTATTTCACTGTCTCTAATTCTCTTCCCCATGTTATTCTACATATACTTCACTGTCTCTAATTCTCTTCCCTGTGTAATTCTACCTCTACTTCACTGTCTCTAATTCCCTTCCCCATGTTATTCTACCTCTCCCCCTATTTCACTATCTCTAATTCTCTTCCCCATGTTATTCTACCTCTACTTCACTGTCTCTAATTCTCTTCCCTGTGTAATTCTACCTCTACTTCACTGTCTCTAATTCTCTTCCCCGTGTTATTCTACCTCTCCCTCTATTTCACTGTCTCTAATTCTCTTCCCCGTGTTATTCTACCTCTTCCTCTATTTCACTGTCTCTGTAGGTTTCAGACCAGCGGCTTGCTAGCTACACTATCATCAAGCACATGACCTACCTTAATAAAAATGATGGGTATAGTTTGTTTGGATTTACTGTAGTGCCTGGCCACGCGGTAGACCGTCTCTGGGACATACTCCAGCACCAGGTTCAGGAACACCTCATCTTTCTGCCAAGGAAAGCATGAACCATACCTCTTTTAAACACAGGTGATGACATGATCAAGAAGCAACAGATTTAAACTGTGTGCCCACACCTTCCACTTCTAACAGCAACACCACATGGCCTGACCTGACATCCTAGACTTCCAACAAGTTGGTAGGTCTAGCTTTCATACAGTGATACAAAATCCCCTTTCATTGCACATGTATTATTTCCGTAAATGTTTCAGTCTCCTTCCACGGATCACACAAAGAGAATCTCAGAACAGCGCACCAACTCTATATCACTGGTGCCGATCTAAATATGTGTAGACCGGAATGACACATACTGTGAATATTCCTTGTGTGTGTTGTTTTTCCTAATGTAAAAATGTTGTTTTGCCAGCAGCTTATCTGGTTTTTTCTTTCGATCTCCAGTTGCCGAGACATTTTTAAACATGTTACATGCACACAAGTCTTTTGCCCTTGTCCGAGGAGGCTAGACATCCAGTCCATGTCCCAAGGATCAGAATATATGTCCTATACCACAATTTTCTTATTTTGTTTAAATCCACAGTCCACATCTAAACCAGGTCTGCATGAACCAGAGTCCGTAACACTAACCTGAGCCATTTTGCCCTCTTTCCAACAATTTATGCTAAGTTACAATAATAGAGTGGCTTCGTGGATGGTGATGCTGCTGAGTGGAATGTGCTGACACAAAAACTAGAGTGATATATGCCAAATCTGTACCTATCTGCTAGTCACTAAAGTGACAATACACGTAACAACTACTCAAACTGACATGTTGACAAGCAATCATTTCAAATGTTGTAGCATAATTGTTACTCAGCCTCAAATGCAGTAGCAGTTATAAGCCTCAAATGTAACACAATCAGCCTCAAGTGTAGCACAAAAGTTACTCAGCCTCAAATGATGTAGCACATGATTACCAGCCTCAAATGTAACACAATAGTAACTCAGCCTCAAACTATATAGCACATAGCTATGCAATTAACACAATAGTAACTCAGCCTCATTTGTTTTAAAATAAGTTATGCAATCTACAAATGTTACAACATAACAAATATATAGACTAACAAACAATTAATCATCAGGCCGTACTGGCTGCTGCTCTGGCAAAATTTAATCAAATAACAATATGCTACTCAGCCTTAACTGCACAACACACACCCTTAGGGTCAGAGCAGAGGTAGTCCAATGGCACATAATGCCGTACAGATGTGAAGTGGTATGCCTTGCATTGATTTTCATACAATGGTATGAGTGCCGGTCGTTCAGAAAGCAATGGCAAACTACTGAACATAAACTTGCCAAGAATTCATAAACAGCCTAAAAATGCTTTATATATTGAGATTCCCATGGACTCTGTTATTCCCTCTGTCAATTGTTTACATGGTCGGCCTCTTCTTCTGCTTCCATTTGGTCAGTACATCATTGCTTGTTGTGGTATACTATCAGTTGGTAGCCTAGTTATGTGGCCGAAACATTTCGCAAACTGTTGTCTAATTAAATCTAGCACTGTCTATTACCCCCATTTTAGAAATGATTTCATTATCTCTGATTTTCTTTCCTCTTGATACATTGAGTAGTCACAGGAATGTCATTTCCGTTGCTGTAATTTCTCTTTTCAATTTTTCTGTCATTGTCCAAGGTTTGACACTGGAAGCATACAGTTGGTAGAAAGATTGTGCTTTTTCAGTACCTATTGATGCATGTTTGTTCTTTAGTATTGGTGCCATTTGTCCAATGAGTTTGTTTGCCTTATTGCATCTATTCTTGATCTCTTCTTCTGATTTGCCATTTTATGCTATTATATTTCCTAAGCACTTGAAGCTCTTACAATTACTTATGTAAGGATTGAATTGGATACTAATGTAACAAACAAATACATTTCTCACCTTTTCACCCGATGAATAAAAGAAATACTTCAACTTGACTATATTCTGGTGCTCCAGTTTCCGCATGATCTGTAGTTCTCGGTTCTGTCAAATATGAAAGTTGTAGCTGTTATATCCCCCGTTCTCTAGGATAAGACCGGCATATTTACGTTGACTTTTTTTTTAAGCATCAAGAATAGAGTGTAAAAGAAGGAGAAGAAGAATATAAAACACTCACAGATATCTATGTGTAATATAAGACATTCACAGTTCTCTATGTGTAATATAAGACACTCACAATTCTCTATGGGTAATATAAGACAGTCACAGTTCTCTATGTGTAATATAAGACAGTCACAGTTCTCTATGTGTAATATAAGACAGTCACAATTCTCTATGTGTAATATAAGACAGTCACAGTTCTCTATGTGTAATATAAGACACTCACAATTCTCTATGGGTAATATAAGACAGTCACAGTTCTCTATGTGTAATATAAGACAGTCACAATTCTCTATGGGTAATATAAGACAGTCACAATTCTCTATGTGTAATATAAGACAGTCACAGTTCTCTATGTGTAATATAAGACACTCACAATTCTCTATGGGTAATATAAGACAGTCACAGTTCTCTATGTGTAATATAAGACAGTCACAATTCTCTATGGGTAATATAAGACAGTCACAATTCTCTATGTGTAATATAAGACAGTCACAGCTCTCTATGTGTAATATAAAACACACACAATTCTCTATGGGTAATATAAGACAGTCACAGTTCTCTATGTGTAATATAAGACAGTCACAGTTCTCTATGTGTAATATAAGACAGTCACAGTTCTCTATGTGTAATATAAGACAGTCACAGTTCTCTATGTGTAATATAAGACAGTCACAATTCTCTATGTGTAATATAAGACAGTCACAATTCTCTATGTGTAATATAAGACAGTCACAGTTCTCTATGTGTAATATAAGACACTCACAATTCTCTATGGGTAATATAAGACAGTCACAGTTCTCTATGTGTAATATAAGACAGTCACAATTCTCTATGGGTAATATAAGACAGTCACAATTCTCTATGGGTAATATAAGACAGTCACAATTCTCTATGTGTAATATAAGACAGTCACAGCTCTCTATGTGTAATATAAGACAGTCACAATTCTCTATGTGTAATATAAGACATTCACAGTTCTCTATGTGTAATATAAGACATTCACAGTTCTCTATGTGTAATATAAGACAGTCACAGTTCTCTATGTGTAATATAAGACACTCACAATTATCTATGTGTAATATAAGACAGTCACAATTATCTATGTGTAATATAAGACAGTCACAGTTCTCTATGTGTAATATAAGACAGTCAGTTTTCTATGTGTAATATAAGACAGTCACAGTTTTCTATGTGTAATATAAGACAGTCACAGTTTTCTATGTGTAATATAAGACAGTCACAGTTCTCTATGTGTAATATAAGACATTCACAGTTATCTATGTGTAATATAAGACAGTCTCAGTTTTCTATGTGTAATATAAGACAGTCACAATTCTCTATGTGTAATATAAGACAGTAACAATTCTCTATGTGTAATATAAGACAGTCACAATTCTCTATGTGTAATATAAGACAGTCACAATTCTCTATGTGTAATATAAGACAGTCACAGTTCTCTATGTGTAATATAAGACAGTCACAATTATCTATGTGTAATATAAGACAGTCACAGTTATCTATGTGTAATATAAGACAGTCACAATTATCTATGTGTAATATAAGACAGTCACAGTTCTCTATGTGTAATATAAGACAGTCACAATTATCTATGTGTAATATAAAACAGTCACAGTTCTCTATGTGTAATATAAGACAATCAGTTTTCTATGTGTAATATAAAACAGTCACAGTTTTCTATGTGTAATATAAGACAGTCACAGTTTTCTATGTGTAATATAAGACAGTCACAGTTTTCTATGTGTAATATAAGACAGTCTCAGATTTCTATGTGTAATATAAGACAGTCACAGTTTTCAATGTGTAATATAAGACAGTCACAGTTTTCTATGTGTAATATAAGACAGTCACAATTCTCTATGTGTAATATAAGACAGTCACAGTTCTCTATGTGTAATATAAGACATTCACAGTTATCTATGTGTAATATAAGACAGTCTCAGTTTTCTATGTGTAATATAAGACAGTCACAATTCTCTATGTGTAATATAAGACAGTCACAATTCTCTGTGTGTAATATAAGACAGTCACAGTTCTCTATGTGTAATATAAGATAGTCACAATTCTCTATGTGTAATATAAGACAGTCACAGTTCTCTATGTGCAATATAAGGTAGTCACAATTCTCTATGTGTAATATAAGACATTCACAGCTCTCTATATGTAATATAAGACAGTCACAGTTTTCTATGTGTAATATAAGACAGTCTCAGTTTTCTATGTGTAATATAAGACAGTCACAGTACTCGATGTGTAATATAAGACAGTCACAGCTCTCTATATGTAATATAAGACAGTCACAGTTTTCTATGTGTAATATAAGACAGTCACAATTCTCTATGTGTAATATAAGACAGTCACAATTCTCTATGTGTAATATAAGACAGTCACAGTTCTCTATGTGTAATATAAGACACTCACAATTCTCTATGGGTAATATAAGACAGTCACAGTTCTCTATGTGTAATATAAGACAGTCACAATTCTCTATGGGTAATATAAGACAGTCACAATTCTCTATGTGTAATATAAGACAGTCACAGCTCTCTATGTGTAATATAAGACAGTCACAATTCTCTATGTGTAATATAAGACAGTCACAGTTCTCTATGTGTAATATAAGACAGTCACAATTCTCTATGTGTAATATAAGACAGTCACAGTTCTCTATGTGTAATATAAGACATTCACAGTTCTCTATGTGTAATATAAGACAGTCACAATTCTCTATGTGTAATATAAGACAGTCACAGTTCTCTATGTGTAATATAAGACAGTCACAATTATCTATGTGTAATATAAGACAGTCACAGTTCTCTATGTGTAATATAAGACAGTCACAATTATCTATGTGTAATATAAGACAGTCACAGTTCTCTATGTGTAATATAAGACAGTCACAATTATCTATGTGTAATATAAGACAGTCACAGTTCTCTATGTGTAATATAAGACAGTCTCAGTTTTCTATGTGTAATATAAGACAGTCTCAGTTTTCTATGTGTAATATAAGACAGTCACAGTTTTCTATGTGTAATATAAGACAGTCACAGTTTTCTATGTGTAATATAAGACAGTCACAATTCTCTATGTGTAATATAAGACAGTCACAGTTCTCTATGTGTAATATAAGACATTCACAGTTATCTATGTGTAATATAAGACAGTCTCAGTTTTCTATGTGTAATATAATACAGTCACAATTCTCTATGTGTAATATAAGACAGTCACAATTCTCTATGTGTAATATAAGACAGTCACAGTTCTCTATGTGTAATATAAGACAGTCACAATTCTCTATGTGTAATATAAGACAGTCACAATTCTCTATGTGTAATATAAGACAGTCACAATTCTCTATGTGTAATATAAGACAGTCACAGTTCTCTATGTGTAATATAAGACAGTCACAATTCTCTATGTGTAATATAAGACAGTCACAGTTCTCTATGTGTAATATAAGACAGTCACAATTATCTATGTGTAATATAAGACAGTCAGTTATCTATGTGTAATATAAGACAGTCACAATTATCTATGTGTAATATAAGACAGTCACAGTTCTCTATGTGTAATATAAGACAGTCACAATTATCTATGTGTAATATAAGACAGTCACAGTTCTCTATGTGTAATATAAGACAGTCAGTTTTCTATGTGTAATATAAGACAGTCACAGTTCTCTATGTGTAATATAAGACAGTCACAGTTTTCTATGTGTAATATAAGACAGTCACAGTTTTCTATGTGTAATATAAGACAGTCACAGTTTTCTATTTGTAATATAAGACAGTCTCAGTTTTCTATGTGTAATATAAGACAGTCACAGTTTCCTATGTGTAATATAAGACAGTCACAGTTTTCTATGTGTAATATAAGACAGTCACAATTCTCTATGTGTAATATAAGACAGTCACAGTTCTCTATGTGTAATATAAGACATTCAGTTATCTATGTGTAATATAAGACAGTCTCAGTTTTCTATGTGTAATATAAGACAGTCACAATTCTCTATGTGTAATATAAGACAGTCACAATTCTCTGTGTGTAATATAAGACAGTCACAGTTCTCTATGTGTAATATAAGATAGTCACAATTCTCTATGTGTAATATAAGACAGTCACAGTTCTCTATGTGCAATATAAGATAGTCACAATTCTCTATGTGTAATATAAGACATTCACAGTTATCTATGTGTAATATAAGACAGTCTCAGTTTTCTATGTGTAATATAAGACAGTCGCAATTCTCTATGTGTAATATAAGACAGTCACAGTTTTCTATGTGTAATATAAGACAGTCACAGTTCTCTATGTGTAATATAAGACATTCACAGCTCTCTATATGTAATATAAGACAGTCACAGTTTTCTATGTGTAATATAAGACAGTGACAGTACTCTATGTGTAATATAAGACAGTCACAGTGCTCTATGTGTAATATAAGACAGTCTCAGTTTTCTATGTGTAATATAAGACAGTCACAGTACTCTATGTGTAATATAAGACAGTCACAGCTCTCTATATGTAATATAAGACAGTCACAGTTTTCTATGTGTAATATAAGACAGTCTCAGTTTTCTATGTGTAATATAAGACAGTCACAGTACTCTATGTGTAATATAAGACAGTCACAGCTCTCTATATGTAATATAAGACAGTCACAGTTTTCTATGTGTAATATAAGACAGTCTCAGTTTTCTATGTGTAATATAAGACAGTCACAGTTCTCTACGTGTAATATAAGACAGTCACAGTTCTCTATGTGAGAACAGGCAAGCTTCGTGCAGAGTGTGTGTGATATATATATATACACATATGTGTGATAAAAGACAGTCACAATTTACGCACAGAAGCCACAAACAACAGACTGCATGATTTACTGCCTGACATATTTTGCTGCATCTCGTCAGGTGTATACTGCAGAGGTATTTATCACATTAAGTGAATAGATGAATCATATTTAGGCTGAGATACATAACACAGTCACTGATACTGTTCAAATGTGGAGCATTTGTTATTCACACAGTAATTTAAGCTGATTTACTATGAAATCTATCTATCTGTACAACAGAGATATAATATGCCTAATGGCTGACGCTCAGAATATTTGAGTAACTTTTTTCTGTTCGCTTAATGCAGTACATGAGACATCTTTTCTTTGTCAACTTTATGACCACAATTTAGCAGCTGATGAGAGATGACTGAGGTTAGGCTTGTGGACAGGCACCAAGGCCTGGCACTTGTCTTTTGCAGAACTAGCCAGAGTGCTCAGGGTGTGTGGAGAACTAGCCAGAGTGCTCAGGGTGTGTGGAGAACTAGCCAGAGTGCTCAGGGTGTGTGGAGAACTAGCCAGAGTGCTCAAGGTGTGTGAAGAACTAGCCAGAGTGCTCAAGGTGTGTGGAGAACTAGCCAGAGTGCTCAGGGTGTGTGGAGAACTAGCCAGAGTGCTCAGAGTGTGCAGCTTGTGGACAAGTCTCACCAGTCCTCTCAGCTGTGCCGTACAAGAGTTAATCAGTCAGTCAGTCGCGGTTCCAACTTCACAGCAAAGGGTCGTCCCATTATGCTCCATTCCTGAGCCAATGAATATCACACAAAATGCTCCTCACTGCCCCGTGAAAAGTGGAACAGACAGAAGTCTTGACAAACTAATAGCCCGCACAGGTATACTATCCATAGCGCCGCTGCAATAATGCCAACACAAAAGTCCGCCACAAAAATTAGTTCATTGTCAATGGATGCGGCGGTCACTAAAAAACCCAGCAACCACACATTACTGCATAAGGCAACCCAAATAGTTCAGCAACCGGCTGGCTGCCATTTTTTGAACATGCAATTCAGGCTACAAACAACCACAGACAGATGGAAAAGCACTCCACGCGAAATTCACAGCTCATAATGTCACTCCATGCACTTAACTCAGTAACAGGGTGACAGAACCATGCACTACCAGTCCAACATGAGGAAAGTGTGTAAGCAAACTATAGCCACAATTATAAATACTCCAGAGGCCTTAACAGCACAACCGCCTAATATCCATGTTGGGTACCGGAAGGGTTCGTTTTAAAAGAGTGAATGACTTCAGTCCTCTGGGTTCTTCTCTTCCATCTATGTTCCTCTATCAAGATAAACTAAGTGAATGTCCCAGCTTAAGTATTATTCATGTATCCACTTCACATGATATATACCTCTGCAGTATGCACCTGACATGATGCAACAAAATATGCCAGGCAATAAATCGTGCAACATATTGTTTGTGGCTTCTGTGTTTTAAAAAATCCTTATTAAATAAATACAAATCCTCTAGAACTGCAAAGGGAAGTGTTTTATTTTAACGTTGAAAAGAAAAGACATAAAGTCTAGAAATCAAAAGTCTTACTTTAAAGCGTTTGTCTTGTAAGACTTTCTTGATGGCCACCAACTCGCCACTTTCCACAAGCTTTGCTTGGTACACCACACCAAATGAGCCGTTCCCAATGACCTTGGCATCTGTATAGCTGACCTCCTGTGGGCGGTCTGACCCTTGCCCTGCTGTGGCCAGAACAGTTGTGACCTTGCCGCCATCTTTGCCTGGGCAATAAAGGCAAACATGTCCAGTCAATTTTAGTCATCCTGGCTTCATAAATACAGAATGTAAGAATCTGAACAAAGTACAGGCCTGAAACACTATGTGAAACACATTATAGCATTAACAAAAGAACTACGCTTTCACAAGATTGTGGTTAGCAGGGCCAAATGGATAAGAACATGTGTCCTTAAACATCCGGTGTGCTGATGCCAAGGTAAGGGGTTCAACCCCTACACTGGACAGTTGGACTAAAATGTTGACCTGTGGTCCTTGACTTGGGAGGTAAATTACAAGTACCTCTGAAGTCAGAGTGGGTTTGTATGATGGCAGGAGACACTGGTAATAGGGAAAGCTAATACACACACAAAATTCAGTCCAGTACTACTAGAAATAGTGTGTGTGGACTACGCTTGAGTTCAAAGCCAGCGAGTGCCAAACAAGACAAAAAGAAAAAAACACTGAATAATGCGATGGATTCCACATGGTGATCAAAGTTCATCATCATCATCATCATCATCATCATGTGTCATGGCATCAGTGATGTATGCTAGTAATGAATATCCATAAATTTATCTCCTAAGCCTTTGTTGCACAATCTGCTAGACAGACTATTCAGACCATATATTGATGTTATTCGTCCACTGACATCATCTTCCGGAAGATTGAAAGTGGACATGGATAAATCACCGTGGCCTAGAGAGAATGATGCGGCAGAGAGTGACCACACAATCTGGCTGCAACAAGTAACAATATTGGGACTCTTTGCTGGCTGTTGAAGTGTTGAAGTTGGGAGACTGAGCACTTATGGTAATGCCTAGAGACTAGAGGGATGTGGTGTCTGTTCTAAACCCATCTCATCTCTAAACTCAGCTCAGAATGTCCACTTTCAATCTTTCCGGAAGATGATGTTAATGGATGAATAACATCAGTACATTCTGAGCTGAGTTTAGAGATGAGTTAAGAACAGACACCACAGCCCTCTAGGCATTACCATAAGTGCTCAGTCCCCAACTTCAACAGCCAGCAAAGAGTCCCAATACTAATTGTTACTAGTTGCAGTCTGATTATGTGTCCACTTGGCCTTTCCTCAGGGTACTGGGTGTTGGCCACATCCTGTGGTCACTCTCTGCTGCATCATTCACTCCAGGCCAAGGTGATTTATCTGTTCACCCACACTATACACAGGATACCACAAGGACTGACCACACCTGCCTTATCATGCAACAAAACACAACCCAACAGTGCACACCCAGCCAATCTGTCCACCTGCTCATTTCATATCTTGTCAGAAAAGATCCAAAGGCTACTCCCTGCCTGTGAGCTGAAACATGCCACTCTGCACAAATGTCACCCTTCTCAGTATGCCCCGCGAGTCCGTTATTATCACGATATGTGTGCTGTTTGTCTCCAGCCAACACTGCCAAGACTGCCTCCGACTCCATTCTCAGACTAGATGCTGCCAAGACTGCCTCCACCTCCATTCTCAGACTAAATGCTGCCAAGACTGCCTCCACCTCCATTCTCAGACTATAGTCTGTCCAGAAGTAAATGCCTTCATTCACGATCAATTATTTTGAAAACTGTCTGTTGCATCGTTATGAAATTTTTCCTGCCAATCCTATATTTATCCCCACCCAAGGAATATGTCTTTGATAGGTCCAAAAGCAACTTGAATCATGGAAAGCAGCGACATTTCTTTGATGTTTTGGTGAAAAGCTAGTGATTTCTCGCTACCAAACTTGTTTTACAGTAATGGTTCGGATGACGACACAAGGCTCTACGCGAGGCACTTGTCATAAGGCCAATCAAATGTCCCACGAGAAAATTAACTATTCAGCGTTAATGTTTCCGTGTAAAGAGGTAATACATTTAATAACATGCACTTCATCTCTGTCCTGTAAATTATATACCGCATATAAACAAACTTTGAAATCTTCTGTACAATCTCCAGAACAAAAAAATTTTTGTTGGGTGGACATAATGATAAGGTTATATGCTAAATCTCATCATTTTCCCTCAGTTGGTTACTGAGATATGGAATTTTATACTGGGGCAGACAAAAGTAAATAGACTATAGATGCTTCCATATGCCAAGACTGCCTCCACTTCCATTCTCAGACTAGATGCTGCCAAGACTGCCTCCACCTCCATTCTCAGACTAGATGCTGCCAAGACTGCCTCCACCTCCATTCTCAGACTAGATGCTGCCAAGACTGCCTCCACCTCCATTCTCAGACTAGATGCTGCCAAGACTGCCTCCACCTCCATTCTCAGACTAGATGCTGCCAAGACTGCCTCCACCTCCATTCTCAGACTAGATGCTGCCAAGACTGCCTCCACCTCCATTCTCAGACTAGATGCTGCCAGATACCAGGCTCTGTTTTACTATCTTTACTTTACGCTCAGCTATGGACGCCCTACCTCTAAATCATTCTGACTCCCTCCTGAAGATTCAACTTGAGCCAGTCATGTTTGCCAGCCAAGGCACTATCCACTATGCTGCTGAAGCTACTTCAGTTTTAAACCAAAAAAGAAAAAACACTACAATATGTCTTCACCACAATAGACCATTATGTCTTCATAAAAATAGAAAATAAATTTGTCTTTAATTTACCATATCTGGACATAGAAATGTTATTCGCAATATGCCAGGTCTGGGAAACAAAGAAGTTTAAATGTTACACCGCTATTAAACAGTTCAATCTTTATTTACCATATATACTTAACTTACAAAGGACAATTTGCCGTAAACTATCCGACATTGCTAGCCCTGGATACAACATTGTAATATTCTTTATATGTCAAATATGTGAAGCATACAGAAATTTACATTCCACGTTGTTGTTTAACTGCCTGACTGTTTTATCAAAATGTTTAGTTGATGAATACCATTAATTTAACACAACTGAATATATTTCATAGAAAATATATATCTTTGAACTTCAACATTTGAAAATATAGTGAATATCCTTTCAGAAAGAAAAAAATACAAAACATATCACTTATTAAACCAGAATTTGAAATTATCATGAATATCGTTTCAGAAAGGTGAAATTATAAAAATATCACTTATTAAATAAACATTTGAAATTATCATGAATATCATTTAGGAAAGGTGAAGTTATAAAACATATCACTTATTAAATCAACATTTGAAATTATCATGAATATCATTTCAGAAAGGAGAAATTATAACATATATTAAACCAACATTTGAAATTATGGTGAATTATCTCAGAAATTATAAATTATAAAATATAATACTTATTAAACCAACATTTGAAATTATGGTGAATATCATTTCAGAAAGGAGAAACTATCAAATAGATCACTTATTAAGCCAACATTTGAATTTATGGTGATTATCATGGAGGAATATCAACGGCAGAGTTGATCCAGAAAACCAAAGACCGAGATCTGTGGAGAGTCATGAACGCCTACGCCAGTTGGCACAGCACTTGATGATGATGATGATCATGTCATAAAGGAGAAATTATAAAATATATCACTTATTCAACCAACATTTTAAATTATAGTCAATGTCATTTCAGAAAGGAGAAACAATCAAATATATCACTAATTAAAACAACATTATCACTGAAACGAAATATGTTTCGGGAGCCTTGGCACGGCAGATCATACTGCTTAAAGTTACTACAATGCTAGTCTACGTCTTTTCATCTCTAGGCAAATTAACCAAAGTACAAGTAAAGTTACTTTAGTATTGAGTAAAGTTACCAGTGTGCTAAGAGAGCTATAACAGTATTAAGCAAAGTTATAATGCTTAGTAGAGATACTACAGTATCATGAAATGATACTACAATGCTATGTAATGTTACTGCTGTGCACAAAGTAAAGTTGCTACTATGCTAAAAAAGCTACTACAGTACTAAGTAAATTTACAACAGTGCTTAGCATAGATACTACAGCACCATGTATAGTAACTACAATGCTAAATTCAGTTACTGTAAAGTTACAATGTTTCTGGAGCACCAAATAGTTACTACAATACCAAGTTACAAATGTACTATGTAAATTGACCACAGTACTAAGAAGAAATACTGTAGAAATAAAAGCAATATAATAAGTAATATTTAACAACAACTAGGGAAAATGAGTACAGTGCTAACAAATGTTCTAATAGCAGTATTTATGAATGTTCAAAGAGTATTGAACCTTTGGCTAGACACACAAAAATACAAATATTCATCTGGAGGTCTGGGACCCTAACCCTCTTCAATGTACTTTAATTGGGGCTATACACACTTCTCCCACCAGTACCACCATTGCTGGGATCATTTCAGGAAATCCTCTTTGGGAATGTAGTATGGCGATCAGCATGGCCACTGTGAAGAACAGGTGGGTGCATTGTCCAGGTGGAACTTGGCAGCCCCATCAAATCAACACATTCACCTTCTTCTTTGAATCTGGTTTAGACTTTCTTGGTCAAATAATATTCCTCTGGTTCAACATACAAGCTACCTACTCTCCTCACAGGACTCCTTGTGATTTGAGCTGTTCCCCAAGATGAAAATGCAGCTGAGAGGAACCTGATTTGAGTCTGGAGAAGATGTTATGAGGAAGGCAATTGCCACGCTGCACTCTATTACCAAAGAGGCAATCCTGCCGGCTCCGTGGTGAAGGGGTTACGGACGCAACTCATTATCCTGCAACCACGTTCAAAACACATCTGCACATGATTTGGCAGCAGACTGTCTTGCGTTGGCTTTTTTATAAAATGATGTGGGTACCGGTCATTCAGAAAGCAATGGCAAACTACTGAGCGTAAACTTGCCAAGAGATCACAAACAGCCAAAAAATGCTGGGGTTGACTGTGAAGTCATGTAAAGGATATGGAAATAATCCTGAAATACTTCCAAGAATACTTCCAAGAATGGCAGGTCAGCAGGGAGAAGTGCCTACACTCCCAAGACGAGTTCTCTGCGTAGTATTCTGGTTTTAGATCTCCAGATGAGCATTTATATTTCTCCTGGCCACAGGTCCAATACTTTTTTAACAGACCTTGTATAGTTAACAACAATATTGTGTAAAGTTACTGAAGTCATATGTCCAGCAGAAAGTGTTAAATAAAATTACTGGTGTGGTGAATTTATAAAGTTAGTACAGTACCAAGCACTGTTGCTTCATCACAAGAGTTACTACGTAAGTACAAGAGTACACCACGTGAAGTTCGCATAGCATTGTGTAAATTAATGCAGGACAGGGTACTACAATGTAAATAAATTACAGCATAAAGTGAAGTGACTACAGCACTTAGCGAAGTGATTACAGCACTAAGTGCAGTTATTACACCACTAAGTGCAGTGATTACACCACTTTGCAAAGTGATTACAGCACTAACTGAAATAATTACAACAGCAAGGGAAGTCATTACAGAACTTAGCAAAATAACTGCAGAATTAAGTGAAGTGATTTCAGTAATAAGTGATTTCAGCACTCTGCAACATCATTACAGCACCAAGTGACGTGATTAGAGTACTTAGCAAAATGATTACAACACTAAGTGAAGTTATTACAGCACTAAGTGCAGTGATTACAGCACTAAGTGAAGCGATTACAGTACTAAGTTAGGTGATTACAGCACTAAGTTAGGTGATTACAGCACTAAGTTAGTGATTACAGTACTAAGTGAAGTGCTGTGAATCACAGCACTCAGTGCAGTGATTATATGAATAAAAATTGGTGGAACTGCGGTAAAGCTGTGAAAATGTAAACAATATAAAATGACACAAATTTATGAAACTTTACATAACAGAATTATGACACATACAGGATGTTGCGGCGACTTGCCTTCATCAGCAAACAAACACATTCACAAAACACAACATATAGTCACGGAGATCTCCTGTGACTACATTAAAACGTGACGACAGGACGAGAAGAACAAAAAAGATGAAAAAATGAAAGCAATGAAGAGAAAATGAAAATTGGAAAAAAATGTACTTGTTACCAAGAATTCCGAGCTGTGTATAGCCTGAATTCTGAGGTAAGTAGGAAAATTTTTTCCAATTTTCATTTTCTCTTCATTGCTTTCATTTCTTCATCTTCTTCTCGTCCTGTCGTCACATTTTAATGTAGTCACAGGAGATCTCCTTAACTATATGTTGTGTTTTGTGAATGTGTTTGTTTGCTGATGAAGGCTAGTCACCGTAACATCCTGTATGTGTCGCAATTCTGTTATGTAAAGCTGCACTACTTTATGCCATTTTATAGTGCAGTGATAACAGCACTAAGTTAGGTGATTACAGCACTTAGTGACATTATTACACCACTAATGATTTCAGCACTCAGTACAGAGATTAGAGCACTAAGTAAGTTGACATCACCCGTCAGTGAATTGATTACAGCACTAAGCGAAGTGACTACAACAATACATAAAACTCTATAAGACAAGCTACTAAAAGGTTAAGTAGCAAGTCCTACAAACAATCTTAAACTCATCATCATCACGCTCATCAAGTACCAGAACCGGTGCAGAAACCGCTCTCGTCAGTCCTCTAGGAAGACTGCCCTATCTCATGCCTAAGGTGTCTCTAAATGTCCAGTGCCCACCATGCTGGCTGGTGTTAACTACTAAATTATACAGCTTCTACAGTACCATGGAGGCTCATTGGTGAAGCGGTTATGAATGCAATTTATAATCCCGCATATCAAGTTCGAGGCAGCTGTGGGCAATCTGGAAGCAGACAGCCTTGCGTTAGTTTCCCATACAAAGGTATGAGTGTCGGTCGTTCAGAAAGCAATGGCAAACTACTGAATATAAATTTGCCAAGAATTCACAGAGCAAAAAAATGCTGGGGTTGACTCTGATGTCCTGTAAAGTAATATGGTACTCTGCAGGGAAGCCATGGCAGTGCATTGGCTAATACACTTAACTGCCCACCAAGTGGTCTTTTGTGTGTGTGTGTGTGTGTGTGTGCGTGCGTGCGCGCATGCGCTCACTTTGAACTCAAGCGTAGTCTATTAGTGCACTGGACTGATTTTTGCATGTGGATTAGCTTTCCCTATTACCAGTGTCCCTCACCATCCGGTGAACCCACTCCGACTTTTGAGGTACTTGTAATTTACGTCCCCAAGCCAAGGACGGGAAGTCATTTTAGTCCAGCTGATCAGTGAAGTGGTTAAACCCGCTACCTGGACAACAGCAACCAGAAGATCAAAGGCAAGCTCTCTTACCCATTCGGCCACAGCTGACCCCACCCGTGGTCATGCACCTGATTCTCCATGGAGGTGGGCATGTTTTGTCAACGGCCCAGGCTCCCACGGTCACCCAGTCTAAAATAGTTGCCCACAATTGTCTGGGAAGTATATGTGGCCAGCGTAACATTAACACCACCACACTCCGAGTGTCAATCAGTCTACACATATGGGGCTACATATATTCTACACAGTTGCTGCTATAACTCTTTCTATTCTATACAACTGTTGTAACTCTTTCTATTCTACACAACTGTTGATGTAACTCTTTCTATTCTACACAACTGTTGCTATAACTCTTTCTATACTAAACAGTTGTTGCTGTAACTCTTTCTATTCTAAACACTTGTTGCTGTAGCTCTTTCTATTCTAAACAGTTTTGCTGTAACTCTTTCAATACTAAAGAATCATTGCTGTAAATATTTCTGTTCTAAACAGTTGTAACTCTTTCTAAATAGATTTTGTAACTCTTATCTATTCTAAAGAATTGGTGCTGTAACTCTTTCTATTCTAACAAATCGTTGCTGTAACTCTTACTATTCTAAACAGTTGTAACTCTTTCTATTCTAAACAGTTGTTGTAACTCTGCCTATTCTAAACAGTTGTTGTAACTCTTTCTATTCTAAATAGTTTCTGTAACTATCTATTCTAAAGAATTGTCCCTGTAACTATTTCTATTCTAAAGAATTGTTGCTGTAACTTTCTATTCTAAATAGTTGCTGTAACTCTTTCTATTCTAAGAATTGTTGCTGTAACTCTTTCTATTCTAAACAGTTGTTGCTGTAACTCTTTATATTCTAAACATTAAAGCAACAAACTTCTGGATGAGATGGAGTTAACTTAGTAACCCTCTGTGGCAGCGAGAATTACAGAAACATCTGACACTGAGTGGACAGAAGAGTTAATAATTTACATTTGCAGCTACAAACGAATACATGGGTAAGTTGCCTGCAGCTGAATGCGTTAATCTACATCTGATAAGCTGCAACTGAAAGATGATATTTCAACCATACAAGCAGCGACAACAAATGAAAGCTGACAGTTCAACTACACCTAGCCAACTACTAATACAAGCACTATCCCACAAAAGCTGATATTTCAACTATATCTAACAAAGCTATGATTAAAAGCAGTGTCTCGTGAAAGCTGACATGTAAACTTATTACATCTTACAAGCTGTGAATGAAAGCTGATAGTTTCAGTACATCTTACAAGCTGTGAACGAAAGCTGATAGTTTCACTACAATTGGCAAGCTACACATGAAAGTACTATCTGATGAAAGCCGACACACCAAGTACATACAAGTTTACCTGCCATAGCACCTTATCATACACACAAGCTTTTCAGTACCAAACAGCCACTGACAACTTCTAGCGCCAGGGTTCGGATACTGAAAAGCCACAAATAACAACAGCATCATAGTACCACAAGATAAATTAACAAACTGCCGATCGGATGTTCAGTGATACACGGTGATAGATGTTTGGCATGTGTAATTATACAGCAATCGGCATGGGCGGTAGAATTAAAGCGTGTGTGCTTAAACTGGGTATTGGGTTCAAGCTATGCACTAGTCAATTGGACTTACGTTGACTTCTTGTCCTTGACTTGGAGATATAAATTACAAGTAGGAGTGGGTTCGCCTGATGGCGAGGGACACTGGTAATTGGGAAAGCTAGTCCACACACAAAACTCAGTTCAGTGCAACTACCAGTGGTTGTAGCATGTGGATGGACTATGGCTGAGTTCAAAGCAAATGAATGAAATAACATTTAATTGTATATCCTCCTTCTTCATAACAAATATTGCTTGTCCTTTGCAGGTCTTTGCAATCAACCTTAGATAGATTCTAAGGTAGTTTTATGTTCAGCAGTTTGCCACTGCTTTCTGAATGAGAAGTCAAAGTTTAAATCCAACTTAATGCCGGTGTAAGGGTTGAACCAGCTACCTTTCCTTCAGCGCTCTAGAAGTTTAAGAGTAAGTGTTCTTATCCTTTCAACCACATTAAATTCTAAAATATTAACATGAATGCTATCAGCAAACATCATGGTTCATCGCAAGTCCTCCATATATGATCAGATGCTAGAGAAGCCCTAGCCATCCCAGAGCTTTAGAAAGGTAAAAACACTACTAGAAGCAATCTATGAGAATGAATTAGGGGAAAGAAAATGAAAACTACAGACCAGAGCATGAAGCATAAATGAGTTTGCAGACACGCTTGCCAGCATCTTCATAACAGGACACTGTAAATGTGGAGCACACCTCCAGTGAAAGGGTCTAACTGACTCTGTCATTTGCGACTGTGGAACTCCAAAGCAAACCCCCTGAGCATGAAGCATAAATGAGCTGGGAGACACGCAGAGACCAGCATCTTCAGAACAGGATATTGTGGACTCTGAGCACACCTCCAGTGAATGGCTCTCTCTGACTGCCATTTGCAACTGCAGAGCACCAAAGCAAACCCCAGAGCATGCCCTGCAGGACGGACTGCCCAGGCTTCATCAGACAGAGGGAGGAAATCTGACCCGGAGGAACAACTCTGTGAGGCAAACTATGCGAGACAAACTCTGGGGAACCAGCGAAGACCTCAAGTGAACCGTCCAGTTCAAGACCCATGCCAGAATAGAGGCAACGCAAATGTTCGTCGCTGAATAATATTGTATACGAGGTCTGTTCAGAAACTGTCGGACTTTGAGCCAGAGAAAATATAATGACTCACTGATGGAAGCATGTCACTAAAGCTTCCTCAGGAATTTGTTACAGTGTGGCTGTTGTGTGCTGCATGTCGCCTCGTGGCTCAAACTGGGATTTTTGGCTTGGGGAACAGTCAAATATCACAAGGAACCATGTCGGGAGAGTAGATTGTCTGACGAACTGGGGGAATATTGTGCTTGGCCAAATAAGTCTGAATCAAAAGTAAAGAATGGGCAGATGTGTTTCATGATGGAGCTGCCAAGTTCCCATTACCCGCAGATCCATTCCTTGAGACTTCTCTAGTTCATCAGGCTTGCTACTCCCCCACTGTGGCTCCTTGCCATGTTTGGCTGTTCCTGAAGCTGGAAATGCTGATCAAAGAAACCTGACATGAGTCACAAGAAGACATGATGCTAAAAGCAACAGCCATGCTGTACTCAAGAGGTTTTCCTGAAGTGCTTCCATCAATGGCAGGGTTCCTGTTGGGAGAAGCGCTTCAAAGAGGTTTCAGACTTCCAGGTAAGTAATTGTATTTTCCCAATCTAAGACCTGATACTTTTGTGAACAAACCTTGTATGTGTGTATATACAATCCTCAAAAGAACTTGGTAGTATGGGTAAGGGCATCATGGTCTCAGCTTGGTAAACTTCCAACCTCACCTCCAAGGGGTAGTTCGGGCATATTATATGTGGAGTCATGGACTGTCTACCCCATGTTGCTATATGATGTGGAGTTATGGACAGTCTACCTTACACTGCTAGATGATGTGGAATCAAGGACTATGTCTACCTTACATTGCTATATGATGTGGAGTCATGGACAGTCTACTCTACACTGCTATATGATGTGGAATCATGGACAGTCTACCTTACACTGCTACATGATGTGGAATCATGGACAGTCTACCTTACACTGCTATATGATGTGGAGTCGTGGACAGTCTACGCCATGTTACTATATGATATATATATACATATACAAACATATGGGTGAACGAGACCATGCCACAAGATTTCAAGGACGCGTCAATAGTCCACCTTTACAAACGCAAAGGAAACCGCCAATCATGTGACAACCACCAAGGCACCTCCTTGCTCTCAATCGCAGGGAAGATACTCACCAGAATTCTTCTCAATCGCCTCACGGCCCATCTCGATCAAGGTCTTCTTCCTGAGAGTCAATGTGGCTTCAGAAAAGAACGAGGAACTGTTGACATGATTTTCGCTGCAAGGCAGCTGCAAGAGAAATGTCAGGAACAGAACTCTGAAATGTTCTCCACTTTCATTGACCTTACCAAGGCTTTTGATACAGTCAGCAGAGAAGGACTGTAGAAGATTATGGCAAAATATGGCTGTGCACAAAAGTTTGTCCAAATAGTGTGGCTATTTCATGATGGTATGCAGGGCAAGAGTACAGGAAAATGGTGAACTGTCTGAGCCCTTTCCTGTCACCAACAGAGTGAAGCAAGGATGTGCCCTGGCACCAACACTGTTCAGCCTCATGTTTTCAGCTATGCTGACGAATGCCTTCGAGAACAATGACATTGGAATAGACATCAACTACCGCATGGATGGAAAGTTGTTCAATCTCAGAAGGCTGAAAGCCAAAACCGAAACTAACAGTGACACCATCAGAGAACTGCCGTTTGCTGATGATTGCACTCTATATGCCAACTCAGAGGCAGACATGCAACACAATGTTTCAGCTTTCTCATATGCCTGTGCCAACTTTGGGCTCAATGCCAACTTGGAGAAGACTGTAGTTATGTACCAGCCAGCTCCAGGGAATAATCACACCATGCCGAATATCAAGGTGAACGGTCATAGACTAAGTGTTGTGGACAAGTTCACTTATCTTGGCAGCACTGTGTCACAAGCTGCCACAATTGATGACGAAGTGAATGCAAGAATCTCCAAGGCCAGCGCAGCCTTTGGCAGACTGTACAAGAATGTATGGGACAGAAATGGAATAAGCCTGCAAACAGAGCTGAAAGTCTATAAAGCAGTTGTATTATCCACACTGCTATATGCTTGTGAAACATGGACTGTTTATCAGCGACATGCTAGGAAATTAAACCACTTCCACAGTCTGCCTTAAGAAACTATTGAAGATTAAAATGGCAAGATAAGATCCCTGACACTGAAGTTCTAGAAAGAGCGTCCACGCCCAGTATCCACACTCTACTAATGAAGAATCAGATTCGCTGGGCTGGTCCTTAACTCGTATGCCAGATCACAGGCTCCCTAAACGAATTTTTTACGGCGAGCTGCGTTGTGGTAAACGCTCCCAAGGCAGCCAGAGGAAACGCTTTAAAGACACTTTGAAAATCTCACTGAAAACTTTTGCAATTCATCTTGACACCTGGGAGACTGCTGCTAAAAACCGTAATTCATGGCGTGTATCATTACATAAGGGTGCAGTCACTTGTGAAGCAATCAGGACTGCGAGAGCTGTGAAGAAAAGGCTGGATAGAAAAACCACTGCAGGAGATCCTCCTCCTGGAACATCAAGCATTCTTTGCCCACATTGTCAAAGATCATTTAGAGCCAAAATAGGCCTTATCAGCCATCTCAGAACTCACGGCTCCATACTTTCAACCCCACTGGATGAAATGAATGGTCATCATCATTCTTGATGGACAAACAACAACATATGATGTGGAATCATGGACAGTCTACGCCAAGTTGCTATTTGATGTGGAGTCATGGACAGTCTACCTTACACTGCTATATGATGTGGAGTCATGGACAGTCTACCTCACACTGCTATATGATGTGGAGTCATGGACAGTCTACCCCACACTGCTATATGATATGGAGTCATGGACAATCTACCTAACACTGCTATATGATGTAGAGTCATGGACAGTCTACCCCACACTGCTATATGATGTGGAGTCATGGACAGTCTACCCCACACTGCTATATGATGTGGAGTCATGGACAGTCTACCTTACACTGCTATATAATGTGGAGTCATGAATAAGACTATCTTACACTGCTATATGATGCGGAGTCATGGACAGTCTACCTTACACTGCTATATAATGTGGAGTCATGAATAAGACTATCTTACACTGCTATATGATGTGGAGTCATGGACAGTCTACCTTGCACTGCTATATGATGTGGAGTCATGGACAGTCTACCTTACACTGCTATATGATGTGGAGTCATGAATAAGACTATCTTACACTGCTATATGATGTTGAGTCATGGACAGTATATGCCACATTGCTATATGATGCGGAGTCATGGACAGTCTACCTTACACTGCTATATGATGTGGAGTCATGGACAGTCTACCCCACACTGCTATATGATGTGGAGTCATGAATAAGACTATCTTACACTGCTATATGATGTGGAGTCATGGACAGTCTACTTTACACTGCTATATGATGTGGAGTCATGGACAGTCTACATTACACTGCTATATGATGTGGAAACATGGACAGTCTACCTCACACTGCTATATGATGTGGAGTCATGGACAGTCTACCCCACACTGCTATATGATGTGGAGTCATGGACAGTCTACCCCACACTGCTATATGATGTGGAGTCATGGAAAATCTACCTTACACTGCTATATGATGTGGAAACATGGACAGTCTACCTCACACTGCTATATGATGTGGAGTCATGGACAGTCTACCTTACACTGCTATATGGTGTGGAGTCATGGACTATGTCTACCTTACACTGCTATATGATGTGGAGTCATGGACAGTCTACCCCACACTGCTATATGATGTGGAGTCATGGACAGTCTACCTCACACTGCTATATGATGTGGAGTCATGGACAGTCTACCCTACACTGCTATATGATGTGGAGTCATGGACAGTCTACCTCACACTGCTATATGATGTGGAATCAAGGACTATGTCTACTTTACACTGCTATATGATGTGGAGTCATGGACAGTCTACCCTACACTGCTATATGATGTGGAGTCATGGATTATGTCTACCCTACACTGTTATATTCTTCTTCTTCTTTCGTTCGCTTGAAATATGTCTATAACTGCAATGCTGTCTCTTGTATGAATTGAACAGTCTTTTTCAGTTCACACAGCGGTCCATAGAGTTTATCTTCCACTGTCGTCTCTCTAGGCCAGAAGGTTTGCCTAGATATGTTATATTTTGGGCAGTCTTGGAGTATGTGCTCTGCTGTCTGCGACGCCAATCCACATGTACACATGGCTGTTTCACCAATCTTGAATTTTGTATACATGTGGTTGCGTAATCTATTGTGCCCTGTTCTGAGGCGCAGAATAATGACTTGTTCTGGTCTATCCATAACTTGGTAGTCATCTTGAGCAGGTTTTGGTGGCTTTCTGACTGATTTGATCATTCTTTTCTTTTGGTGGTATGTAACGGGCACATCAGGCTGTTCTTTGGCTCCTTCCTTAGCCAATTGATCAGCTCTGTCGTTTCCGGGTACTCTACAGTGGGATGTTATCCACTGTATGGTGACCTTATGCTGACTGCTAAGTTCAGAAAGTAGTGTCCTTAGTACTGGCAATTTCCCAGACAGGAGCGCCTCGAGTACTGATTTTGCATCTGTCAATAGCACCACAGGTTGTGTACCATTGCTGGTATTTAGTAATTTCTCTGTTGCTATCTTGATTGCCTCAATTTCAGCATCGTAGTTATGGCAGTACTTTTCTGTCGGTACTCTAGCTGTGTCCCTAGTATTATTTGGGTATTCTATGTACACTCCCGCTCCTCCATTTCGAACAGCATTTTGTGCTGACCCATCTGTGTAGACTCAGATCCAGAGGTCCTGTGGGTATTCTTCATCAAGGAAGCTGAGAGTGGCTGTTCTGCGCTGCACACTGTTCTGCTCTTCCCTGTCAAATATTCCTCTCACTTTTGTCTGGATTTGTGATGATAGTCTATGCTCATCTTTCCATGGAGTTCGCTCTGGAATAGTTGTTAGGGGGATACCAACTGTGGGCAGATTTGTGGTTTCTCTGCAGATTCGTTTGGCCTGGTGGATAAAACTACTTCTTTTCAACCGCCCCATAGCTAGGTTTTCAAATCTGTTCTTCATGGGGTGGCCTGGCAAGCTGAGGAACTTTTCTGCTTGTATTAGCATTTTCGTATCTCTGCGCTCACTCAGTGCTTGTGTCCTCCCCATCTTCTCCATTTCCACTGTACGGGTTGATCTCATCCCTCCTGTGGTGACTCTAAGTGCTTGATTTTGCACTTTGTCTAGCTCTTGTAGTGTGGTTTTTTTATGCCGAACACCACGCAGTTGACCCATATTCCAGGTGTGGTTGTATGCTCTGTTGATAAACTTTGCTAAGTATTTTCCCACTGGCTCCCCATGTGGTTCCACTTAGCTTTCTCAGGATGGCTATTTTCCTTCTGGCTTTTGCTACTGCTTTGTTGATGTGCTTTCTCCATGTCAGCCTGCTATCAAATGTTACTCCAAGGTATGTTGGTTCTTTATCTTCTCTTAGGGGTGTTCCATTTATCTGGATGGTCCCTGCCTTTTGTTTTGGAGAGAGGGTAAATAGGGTGGTGCTGCACTTGTCAGTGTTTATGCTGACACACCATCTATTTGCCCATGCAACAAATGTGTCTACAGCTCTCTGTAGTAATATGGTAGCCACTGATGCATGTTCATTTGTGCTCCATAGAACCAGGTCATCAGCGTTCATTGCCACTTTAATTCCATGCGGTAGATTAGCAACGAGATCATTGATGAAGATTAGAAAAAGTATGGGGGACAAGACTCCGCCCTGGGGAACACCATGACGCAGTGGTACTTTCTTGTTCTTTAGTCCGTCTATCTGTACTCGGGCTCTTCTGTTGTGCAAGTATGCTTTCACCCATTTGTACATTCTTCCATTGACTTTGCAGTTTCTCAGTTTATTCATCAGACCTTCTTTCCAGACTTTGTAAAAGGCTTTCTTCAGATCTATCCATGTCACAAGCACCAGCTTCTTCTCTTGGAATGCATCCTCAATTTCTTGAGAGAGGTAGTTGTCTGATCTTCCGTAGAGTAGCTCTGCCTAAAGCCAGCCTGCTGTGGCACAAGGATGTTTTTACTTTCAATGTACCACTGCAGTCTGTGATTGATGATGCGCTCCAGTGTTTTGCAGAGACAGCTGGTGAGGCTAATTGGTCTGTAGCTAGAGGCAATGGAACTATCTTTCCCTGATTTTAGGAGGGGTATCATGATTGCTTCTCTCCAGGCTTGTGGAACACTGCCTAAGGTCCAACTATTATTGAAGATCTGCAACAGCTTTGCTTTGGCCTCTGTTCCTAGGTTCCTGATCATTTCATTGGAGATACCATCAGCTCCTGGTGACTTTCTCATTTTCAGTTTTGATATGGCTAGCTCCAGTTCGCTGACTGTGATGCGTGCCTCCAGAACCTCATGTACTATTTCCTTCTGTCCTGTATGTTGCTGTGTCTCTCGAATCTCTTGTTGTTTCTCTGGACTAATTTTGATATTGTTATCTTGTGCGAATGAGTCTGCAAAATGGTCAGCTGCTTGCTTTCTTGTTAAGATGTTTCCATCTTTATGTAGTGCAATTTTTGAGTTTCTCCCTGTGCCCTCATCGTTAAGTTGTTTTATTAGCTTCCACAATTTCCTTGTGTCTCTTTCAAAGTTCAGAGACTCTTGTTTTTTCCTGCCAGCTTTTCCGTCTTGCCTGCAGCTTGGCCCTTTGAAATTTGGCTTTTGCATGCTGGAATTTATTGTGGTGCTCTTGGCTGGGTGTGGCCTCTGCTTGCTTTCTACATACTTCCACATCATTATGCAACTGTTCCAGTTCACTACTCCAGTAGCGTTTATATTGTTTACGGGCTCCTCTTGGTACTGTTTCTCACGCTGCCTGTAGTATGCATTTCCCAAACTCTTCAACTACTTTATTTATGTCTTTCTCAGTGTTCAGGTTTCTAACCAGTATGCTGGTGCGATTCTTGTACATTGCCCAGTCTGCTTTCTTGTAGTTCCACCTCGAGAGGGTGCTGCTTTCACTTACAAGCTCATTTTCTACAGTTAGAAAGACTGGCCGATGGTCGCTGCCACCAAGTTGTTTCCCAACAATTCGTGTAATGTTCCACTCCAGGTCTGGTGAATGAAAAGCCAGGTCAGGTGTAGTTGTAGAGTGCCATGATCTTGAGTAGAAAGTATGTGGGTCGGAAGGCTTGTTAACCAAGATGAATCTATTCTCATCCTGCCAGTCTTCCAGTTTCTCTCCTCTCTGGTCCATGTGATCATAGCCCCAACTCTGCGAGTGGCTGTTGAAATCGCCACACACAATCATTTTTTCTGTTAATGGTAGTGTGTCCAGTGCCTGTGGGCGGTCACTTGGACAGTAGTAATTGATCAGATGTAGGTCTGTATAGCCTGTTTTAAGTTTAAGTGTCTGATACTCAGCCCCTTCCATATAGACTTCGATTTGGGAAGCAGTGATGATATTTTTTTACAAGGGTAAGTATCCCACCTTTTCGCCTGTCCTTTCGGTCAGATCGGTAACACTGGTAGCCTCTGATTTTGAAGGCTATATTTTCGTTGAGGTGAGTTTCTTGCAAGCAACATATGCTTACTTTTTCTTGGTCCAGGATGTTTTCTAATTCTGTCTTTTTTTTTTGCTGACTCCCTCCGCATTCCAGTGCATTATTTTGTCTTTGTTTAGTATGGCCAGCCGTTCTATTCTCATGTCCCCTGGCTCCACAGGACATCTGAGAAGGACCTCCAGTAGTTGGGGTTGGACCCTTTCGAGACATAGGGCCCGGCACTGCACCTGCCTGGGGGGTCCAAAGCAGGGCGAGCACCATAACTTTTAGCAGTAGTCGACATATTCCATTTTGCGTAATTGCGTGGCAACCTGATTTCTGTGGTGCGCCTCCTGGCTGGTTGCCTCCGTCTTCAGCACCTTTCCTTTGCTAGAGCAGACTGTGGTCTCACTCGAGTTTAGATGTGTACATACGCACACACATACATGCACATGCATGTATGTGTATACACATCTAGAGTACACTGGTTATTTTCCGGCGCCGGATACTCACCGTCGCCCCTTCTCCTGTTAGTAGAAACAGTTCCGCCATGTGAAGGCCAGGAGTTGGACTTTTGCTGCATAGGTTATGTATTCACGAGCCATTGGGGTATTTAAGCAATGTTGGGCGCTCACCCCAACACTGCGCCCCTATTACATACAGCAACATTTGGAACCCACTGTTATATGATGTGGAATCATGACTACGTGTCTACCTTACACTGCTATATGATGTGGTGTCATGGACAGTCTACCTTACACTGTTATATGATGTGGTGTCATGGACAGTCTACCTTACACTGTTATATGATGTGGAATCAAGGACTATGTCTACTTTACACTGCTATATGATGTGGAGTCATGGACTATGTATCCTGAACTGTTTTATGATGTGGAGTCATTGACTATATATCCTAAACTGTTATATGATGTGGAGTCATGGACTATATATCCAAACTGTTATATGATGTGGAGTCATTGACTATATATCCAAACTGTTATATGATGTGGAGTCATTGACTATATATCCAAACTGTTATATGATGTGGAGTCATGGACTATATATATTAAACTGTTATAAGATGTCGAGTCATTGACTATATATATTAAACTGTTATAGGATGTGGAGTCATGGACTATATATCCAAACTGTTATATGATGTGGAGTCATTGACTATATATCCTAAACTGTTATATGATGTAGAGTCATGGAGTATCTATCCTAAACTGTTATATGATGTGGAGTCATGGACTACAAACAATATACTGACAAACCTTGGAATGAAAAGAGAATGCCCCAATGAGAAAATATTTTAGGCCAAAAAATAACACACGCATACACACACACAGTGAACTGCAGATAAACATGCTAAAAGTAAAATGGAAGGCAAGCATGCAAGATAAAGGCGATGGATTGAGTGGGAAGATGACATCAAATGATGGATATGAAAGAGGGTGTTTGATTGTACCATCTTGGATATAGACAAAATAGGCTAGAGATACACTGGTGCCAACCGTTTCATGTAAAGATAACAACCCATGTGATCAACCATCACTAACTGTCCTCATTCAAACTATGCCAGTTGTTCCCAGACTATGACTTGTAGCTCTGTAAAATCTGGGAACTGCTTTTGAATACCAAGAAACTGACCATATGTTGAGTAAAGGTCCCTGCTACACGATGAAGGTGCCCTGGGCATATGTTGAGTAAAAGTCCCTGCTACATGACGAAGGTGCCCTGGGCATATGTTGAGTAAAGGTCCCTGCTACATGACAAAGGTGCCCTGGGCATATGTTGAGTAAAGGTCCCTGCTACACAACGAAGGTGCCCTGGGTATATGTTGAGTACAGGTCCCTGCTACACGACGAGAGTCTCCTGGACATGTGGTGCTAGACCCAGGCGGCACTCGGTGGTGGGTGTGGATGGCATCATGCCAGCCGCCTTTACTCCCCAAGACATTCCCTGGCACCCATGTTAGGTGGCGTGGGTCTGGGAGCCCAGATCAATTCTGTTTCAATTCTAAACTGCCCCCCAGTGCAGAACCAACCTATGACCACCGGTACTGCAGCTGAGCGAGTAGCCATAACGCTACCGTGGCTGCTCCATTATCTCACATACATGTCTTAAGATAACTGGTTCAACATGTGGTGATTGATCTGGTATAGAAGCAAACATGCATGTAAACAAATAAATACCCGTGAACACAAAAATAAAACAGAAGAGTTAACGCAAATAACAGTAACACAGAAAAACTATGCAGCTTCTACAAGGCCCAGTCACATACCTGTAAAGATCATAATCACTCATGAAAATGACAAGACAAAACTATTACATAGGGGGCGAGCAACAAAACCACTCGATCGCAAGCAATTTACTACTCACTAGAGGGAGACAGGAATAAGCAACTAGGGGGAAAAACAAACAAACAAAAGCAAAGAGAAGGAAAACAATTTTAAAGTAAACAAAAACCAGTTATGGAAACAGGTTTAGAAACAAAACCAAAAGAATATGTCTGTTGTCTAGCTTCGGGTGGATCGTGTTAGTATTCTAATCCACAGAATAAAGGTGTAAGGAACCTAAGTTCTAGGACCAGTCTTGCACGTCCGGCTGGTGTCTGAGTTTAAAGTGGGGAAGGACAGTCCTGCAACATGCCCCCCCCCCCCCCATAGATGTGATACTGTTTAATGATGGGTTGGGAGGTAATTTTCTACACCAAATTCATTCTGATAGATGCAAATCCTTTTCAGAACCCAGACGACAATGCCAATGTATTGAACTTCAAAGTTTACATTCACACTTGCCATGGGATTGATACAAGTTTACACCCAGATCTTCCATGGGATTAATACAAGTTTACACTGAGAACTCCATGGGATTGATACAAGTTTATACTCAGACCTTCCATGGGATTGATACAAGTTTGCACTCAGACCTTCCATGGGATTGATACAAGTTTGCACTCAGACCTTCCATGGGATTGATACAAGTTTGCACTCAGACCTTCCATGGGACTGATACAGGTTTACACTCAGACCTTCCATGGGACTGATACAGGTTTACACTCAGACCTTCCATGTGATTAATAGTTTAAACTCATGACTTCTATAGGATTAATAAAAGCTTAAACTCCCTTTCCTAGGATTAATAAATAAAAGTTGAAACTTAGACTTCTATAGGATTAGTAAATAAAACTTTAAACTCAGACTTTCATGGGATTAGTAAATAAAAATTGAAACCCAGACTTTCATAGGCTTAATATATAAAACTTAACTCCAACATCCATAGGATGTTCAACCAACCAACCAATTACAATCACTTTAAAAAAGGATGAAGAGATGCAGGAATGCTATGTAATGATGTTTTCCTACATCTTCCTCCTCTTCTGTTGTTCTACTGCTTTTGCAGTGAAGCGTCCTACATCACCTCTGCCTTCTCTCTAGCCCCTAGTTGATGACTCCTCTTAAGTGAAAGAGTGGAGGGACGCCTCAGCTTGTGTTCTTGAGCCCGAAGTAAATGACCTGGACCTGTTAAGTAATACCGGTTGTCCTACATCACCACTGCCTATTCTCTAGCCCAGCTGAAAGTTGCCATTCTTCCTAATCTGCCACTAAGCATAAAGGTGTGGGGGAGTCTCAGCTGTCATCCCAAGGCCAAATGTGTCACCCTGGTTGTGTCATATCCGTTTTTATTTAGTAGCTATAATATTGTCTGTTGGGATGTCAGGTCTTAGTCAGATATGACTGAGCTACCGTATGACACGTACTACCTGCATTCTGTTGGCAACGAATGTTGGGTGGCGCTCACCAAACCCGACACCTCACATTATGCCAATGGCTTCGGCGTAGGAGTGCAATTGGGAGGGTACAAGCTTTACCTAAGTGCGAGGAAATGCAACCTAAAGACTAAATGTCTTGGCAGGGCAGACCAGGCCCTAAGCCTTGGTCTGCAGCTGGTCTAGGATGGAAGCTCTGAGAGGCGGACAGTTAGAACATTGCTTTGCTGGTCCAACAGCTTCTGCAGCTTTTCTTGCTCCAGGGATATTGGTGTTACCTTTCCTCTGGAGTAAACTAGACAGGTCGAGAGAGGGATCATGCTGCATGGGCATCACATGGTCTCTAAATTCAGCCTAGGCTTTGTGTTATGGAAAGGTATAACTCCATTTTACAAACTATCGTCTGTCGAGACGGCAAGGTGCCAGTCAATACCGTCTATCCATTTTGTTTCCTGTCTTCCTCTGGTTCTATATTCATGCTCTCATCTGCAGTTGATTTGGTTTCACTCTTATAGAACAAAATGAAAACAGTTAGATATGTGTTAGTTGCATATCTTTTACAGGACGTCACCATCAACACCAGCATTTTTTGCTATTGTGATCTCTTGACAAGTTTACGTTGAGTAGTTTGCCATTGCTTTTAGGAACGACCGGTACCCAGAACATTTTGTAAAAAACCAACGCAAGGCTGTCTGCTGCCAAACTGCCCGCAGCTTTGTTTTGAATGTGGGTATGCAGGATCACAAACTGCACCCGTAACCCCATCGCCTCAGAGCCACCTAGGTATGTGTAACTCCTGCCAAAAAGTGAGAGTTGATACACACAGCGCACATACCTATACCTCACAGCGTACATACCTACAGCTCACAACAAACAAGCTAGATTTGAGTTTGTTGTTAAGTTACAACTGTGTCACATTTACCTAGCCGTTTTCATATTGTGTTGTTGTACCCTGCTGCAGCCCTAACTTCTCTTATCTATTATTATTCACTCCCATAAGATGCCCTTACATTTCTATTAATTGTCTCGCAATGATATGGATGCATATTACCCTATTTTTTTATGATGTTTCATAGTCTGTCCCATCTAGACACCTGAATAAATTGTCTCAAACATGTCATCTAGACACCTGAGCAACCTGTTTTGAGCATGTCATCTATAAACCGAGCAACCTATCTCAAGCATGTCATCTAGACAAAGGTCAACGCTAATTAAGAAACTAATAAACAAAAGTGCAATTATTCATGGGAAGCTACAGTAGTGGAGTAGTTAACGTGCTTATCTACGAGTCTGGTGTTTATGTGTTCGGATAACTCAAGGTAAAAATTTTTATTTTTATTTACCTGGGTTATCAGTTCCACACTCACCCAACTTTATAACTTCTCCTTAACTTTAACATGCCGGTCTCCCTGGTCTAGGAGTTCACGACTTTCTCTGTAATCACGTATACTCTCGTGAGTAATGTGATGTGTGCGAGAATCGGTACCGGTTCTCTCTGCGTCGGTAACTTATGGGGTATGTGAGCCAGTTGCTCAGAATGCAATGGCAAACTACTGAGCGTAATCTTGCCAAGAAATCAACAATCAACTGAAAGATGCTGATGTTGACAGTGATGTCCTGTAAAGGATATGTGAACAAAACACACAAAAAACTTTAACTTTAAAACTTCTCCTTAGCTTTAACTTGATAACTTCTCCTTAACTTTGACTATAACTTCTCCTTAACTTTAACTTTATAACTTCTCCTTAGCTTTAACTTTATAACTTCCGCTGCCAATTGGTTATACCTGCTGCCTCGCGCTCCGAAGCTTGTGGGTTTGATTCCTGGCTATGTCGGTCAGTTCACAAGTGCAATTTTCTCTAAGACTCCTGGGGGGTAGTCACTGGAGCTATGGAGTTTGTGCAAGGCTTTTGGCAGGCCGCCCTGCGGTAAGAAACTGAGCCATAAGAGATAAAACGTGGTGCAGCGAAGTCCATCCTCTTGCATTTACCCTTTGTTTTAACTAATCATCAAAACTTGATTAAGAATAATACAGAACAAACAAAAAAGAATTTGCAAAACATACACAAAATTATAAAGATAAATAAAAGCTTACCTAATATAAACAGAACAGGAAAACTAAAAGTCTAGTCAGATGCCCCAAACAAATGAAACAAAGACACAAAAGAAGAAAATATCATACTACTAGCTTATAAAAACATGCTGGTAATGAAAGATAGCATTAAGCATAGCAAAACCAAAACAAAAGCATGTAACATCTTGAAAGCATGAAAATTATTATAAATCTGGCAAGCAGGGGAACATTTCAAAAAACAGAAACAATTGAAAAGATGAGAACCTTCATTGAGACACTCCATGCAGCCATTAAATGGCATATCCACCTACGTAAAAGACTTGCATTTACAATTATTATAAATTATATACAGTGGATTATTAGTGTTGTGTGCATTATGGAGGAAAACAAACAAAATCAGAGCGCTCAAAGTGCCGCCAGATAAGCACACAGATGACAGGGCTAAGAAACATGCTAGAGCACATACCAAAAAAAAAAAAAATTGCCAATCTGGCATTACAATGCAGTTGTGATATATCAATATGCACATCATCTAAGTTGGATGGTATAATGCACGTCTAAGTTGTGTGGTAGATCACACACTTGCTATCATGGTGGTCCAGAGTTCAAAACCCTATGATAGGTTTACTCATTTAGCAGATCAACTGTGTTTGTGTGTGGAATTATTTTTAAATGAAAATAAGACTGCAAGGACATTTTTTTCTCTGATCTAGACCGACTGATTGACTTCTTTCATAACCTACAATTTTACACAGACATTGCAACCATACCAAGGTGCAGTAACAACATTAGATGGAAAAGATTAACAATAGTATAGGTCAAACACTGATTGTAAGAAAGAAACTGCTGAAATTTTATACAGAACCTGTTTTGCTGTATGGCAGTTTGGAAGGAACAGAGATATGGTTGCTGAGATGAATGTTGCAAATACCCTAACTGACAGAGTAACTAAGAATGATTGCCTAGAAAGAGGTTACCTTGTGTTGTATTTTCATACAATGGTTTGAGTGCAGGTCATTCAGAAAGCAATAGCAAACTACTGAACGTAAATATGCCAAGAAATCATTAAAGAGCCAAAAAATGCTGGAGTTGACAATGACATCCTGTAAAGGATATGCAGCGAACTTTTTTTAACACACAACTGCAGAAAAGAAAGACGTCACAAGACTAAGGTACTTCTATACACAAGTATACAAGATTTTATAACGAGAAGACTTTTTAAAGTAATTTTTAAACAAAGATGACTCCTGTGGCTTGTCACTACCTAAAACAAGGAATACCAAAGAAAAAAGAGTACTAGAAGCCAAAATACTGGGGGGAAAGCGATAGGAAATAGAACATCAAGTTCAAAAACATAAAATATGTACGCAGAGACCCATCAATGCAGATATACAGGGAATTTATAGAGAGCAGCACAACCCAAAGAAAAATGGAATGGAATGGTCAGAAGCTTTGCTACAGTTCAAGGCAAAGACTGAAATTCTTAATGATGAATGCTGAGAGATTTGTGACCAACGAGAGGCGGCAAGCACAATCCCAAAACACACTGTGTTGAAGCCAGATGTGTTGTTTGAAAACCACAAACATTGTAGCTTATCTGTAAGCAAGTAACACGTGAAAGACAAGGACAAAGAAATGTTACAACTCCAGGGGATGATAATGTCAGTCAGTGGCGTGCAGAGGTTCTTTGATGCCTGGGGCCAACCCCTTGATTGGATGCCCCTAAATTGTTCTTTACCTCATTCATTCCTCCCCCCCCCCCCCCCCGACTGTACTGTGCTGCCCCCTCTTCCTAACTGGATGCCCCCCTCCCGGCTGGATGCCCGGGGCCGTCACACTCCCCGCACCCCCCTCTGCACGCCACTGATGTCAGTTACAACTTGTGACAACTAAAACTTTAATAGATGCCTGTGACAGTTACAACTTGTGACAACTACAACTTTAACAGAAGCCTATGACAGTTACAACTTCTCATGGAGAGAACTAAATAAATTCCAGTGAATCATGAGATGAATAAATGGTACTGGTGCTGTATAGGACACACAGTGTAAACCTGACCATAATAACATGACAAGAAAGTTATTTGTCTGGAATCAAATTGGTAAAATGAAATACTGGGCAATGTAAAAAACACATGGAGAAGATACTTATAGATAGGATTAATAGTATGAATATGCATTGGACATGGACAGAGTAAAAGATGATGGATTGGAGTAAGTTGGTTGAGGGTCAAGAGAGGATAAAGACAGTGGAATGTAATGTTTCACTTCTTATATTTTGTGACACAATGATCTGCGTTATGTTGAGAATCGGTGCCTGCTTTTTTTTAGTTGTATAAAACAATACCGATTTAACAAGTGGCCAAGAACGTGTGTGATGATGTAAGAGAAGAGTTTTGCCAGTTTTGGGGCGGTGGTCCTGTTTCTGACCATTCTCTCGCTGTGTGCTTACAAGCATGAACTGCTTGCATTATGGATAGCTATCACTCATACGTTAAAATGTGCTTGTATTGTGTTTCATTTAACTACATGTGTATTTATTTTGTAGTTAGAACGACGTTTAGACGATAGGCTTTTGTTTATAATCCCGATATACAAAATGTAACTACTTGTTCACTATGACTACGACCCCGCCATTTTGGTTGTCTCAACGAGCATGGCTGGGCATTTAAAACAAACGCCAGCACTTACTTAAGGTTCTCATCCTTCCAAAAGAAGTATTTTGATTCGATTTGGCACCTTCAGCAAATGATGAAGTCCTGGGCCGACCACTCATAGTACACTATGGGCCCACCAAAGTCGCTGTCTCTCGCTCTCTCTTTTCAGCAACAGTCCAGTTTACATCTCACTTTTATCGGCGATGAAACACAAAATTCGTGGGGAAATTATAAAACATCACAGCATTATGACATCTCAGAAACACTAGATAAGTCGAAGGCAACACAAGAGCTTCGTTGGCGGCGTGAGAAGGACGGGAAGACAAACGCTAAGACATCTTAATTTCCAACAACGTTAGCCATTCAGAACTGCTCTAATGGCCGCTAGAGCAGTTCCGTTCAGACAAGCCAGTACGGTAAACTATAGCAAATTTGCTACCGTGTAATCTCATTTAGTATAGATCTCATTGTGTTGTTTGTCCATCAAGAATAATGATGACCATTCATTTCATCCAATAGGGTTGAAAGTTTGAAGACGTGAGTTCTAAGATGGTTGATAAGGCCTATTTTGGCTGGAAATGTTCTTTGACAATGTGGGCAAAGAATGTTTGGCCTCCCAGGAGGATCTGCAGTGATTTTTTTTCTGTCCAACCCCTTTCTTTTCTTTTTTTCACAGCTCTTGCAGTTCTTTTTGCTTCAACTGCATGCACCCTTGCGTAATTATGTACGCCACGAATATTTCGGTCTTTGGCAGCAGTTTCCCAAGTGTCATGATGAGTTGCAAAAGCTTTTTGTGAGATATTCAGTGTCTTTAAAGCGTTTCATCTGGCCGTCTAGGGAGCGTTTACCACAACGCAGCTTGCCATTAAAAAAATTCATGTATGGAGCCTGTGATCTGGCATGCGAGTCAAGTGACCAGCCCAGCGAATCTGATTCATTAGTAGAGTGTGGATACTGGGCATGGACGCTCTTTCTAGAACTTCAGTGTCTGGGATCTTGTCTTGCCATTTAATCTTCAATAGCTTCCTAAGGCAGACTGTGTGGAAGTGGTTTGATTTCCTCGCGTGTCCAGATCTCATTATACAGATTAGTTTATTAGTTGCCATGGTATGTTTAATCGTCTTAAGCGACTTCCTGTAACTGCCACGGGCTTAAATATAGTAGTTTTTCTTATGCCTTTACGGCTCAGGCTGAAGGGAGAACTGTGAAGGAAGATTATGGTGCTTTTGCCTTGATCACAATTAGTCTGACTAGGGAAGTCATGGCAGTAAGTAAAGCAATAACATGGCTCGAGGCACAGACATTCACTAGGGCATGTGTCCGTTGTGACTCAATGAGTATGCTCAAGAAAATAGAGATGGGGTGGGTTTGAAGACAATGTTGTTGTCTCTGGAGCGGTCACGGCTGGCAAAGAATAGTTTTATTTTCGTTTTAAAATTGAAGAACTTTGTGATAACTGGCAAAACTGAGGGGGAAGGCAGAGAAGTAAATACCTAGATGGCTTGGTCACGGGGTATGTTCGAGACAAGAACACAGAACTGACTCAAGTAATCATGTGAGATGACGAAGCATGACCGTCCACGCTTCTCGGAATGACTCATGATGATGATGAGGAGGACGATGATGATGAGGATGATGATGATGATGATGATGATGATGATGATGATGATGATGATGATGATGATGATGATGATGATGATGCTTGCTTGCTTGTGTTCGTTGGCTTGAGCTCCAACGTGAAGTCCTGTATGTCGGATGAAGGCATCCTGTTGTCCAACATCAGTGTGATGTCATACAGGACCTGAGTTTTGCGTGAGTATCCGTTGTCCCATGTCTGGCTTATTGGTGTGCAGACTGGTGGTTCCTCGCCGTACAGGCAGACACTCTCCGACTTCGGAGGAATCGGCGATCCTAATGACTTTAGCCAGGACCCCGAAGGGACCTGTTGCCCAGGACGCTCGACGAGGACGCGTCAATAGGTCTTGGCCAGTATATAACCCGGCCCTGGTGCCTTAGAAACACCTCTGCGTCCCATGATGATGATGATGATGATGATGATGATGATGATGATGATGATGATGATGATGATGATGATGATGATGATGATGATGTTGATGATGATGATGACAGAAGTCAACATCATGAAATCAGTATTAACATCTAGCGATATTAACAACGCGTTAAAAATGAGAATTGTCAAATGTTATGTATACTGAACACTATTGTTATATGGCGTGGACGCCTGGACAATGAACAAGCAATTCGAAAGTCGAACTGGAGATGTGGATATACAGAAGAATATGTCGTATTTCATGGAAACAAAAACAGTCAAATACAAAGGTTTCTTGACAAACTGGGAATGAAAAGAGAGTTGATGAAAGCAGTAAACAAGAGACAAGTGAAATATTTCGGCCACGTTAAAAGACATAACACATATAAAAACGATACTGCAGGGTAAGGTTGAAGTCAAGGGAGCAAGAGGTAGACAACGATACAAGTGGGAAGACAACATCAAGATATGAACGAATAGCAGTCTGACAGAATGCACAATCGAGGCGAGAGACAGATTTTGTTGGAGATCCATTGCAGCCTACCTTCATTTTAGAGACGGCACTTGATTGATTGATTGATTGATTGATTGATTGATTGATTGATTGATTGATTGATACATCCGATGATCTCTTGAAATCTATTGTCATAGCTCTACCAAAGAAATCTGGTGCAACGGATTATAGAAAACGTCGCACAATTAGTTTAATGAATCATTAAACTAAAATACTAATAATAATGATAATAGAAGAATAAGAAATAAAATAACACCAGAAATTGGAGATGAGAAGTGTGGATTTGAGGAAGGTAAAGGCACAAACAACGTCATTAAATCTTGAGAACAGAAAGAATGATCGAGTTTAGTTGAGTTGAGTTGAGTTAAGAACCGACATAACTGCACTCAGGACATTCCCATACGTGCTCCGTCCCCTCGTTCAACAGCCAGCGAAGAGTCATACTACTAATCATTCCCACCGCTATCTGATTAAAAGTTCTCCTGGTCTTCCCTCTCAGTTTTGAGATTCAAACCCCTGCCGATCCCCCGCAATCTCATTCTTTCCACATATGGGTTCTCAATCTGTTCCTCCGCCTTCTCCACCTGGTCCCACAAGCGCTCGACCACCTCCCCCTTGTCCATAGGCAATATTACACCAAGAGGTGCCTTCCCTGCTAGCCTATCAGCCTGTTCATTCCCCCGTACACCCGCATGGCCAGGGCAATATATCCATACAATGAATGATTAAAATGAACAGAAATCTATATTTGTGTTTTATTGACTACACTAGGGCATTTGATAAGGTGAAACGCGGAGAAATGATTACATTGTTGGACATTTAAACATTGATAGCAAAGATCTGAGAATAATAAAGAGCATGTATTAGCAACAAGGAGCAGCCTTACGAGTAGAAGCAATTAGGAACTTGTCAATATATTAAACAAGGCGTTAGACGGTGTTGTGTACAAGCAACGATCTACTCAATTTATCATCATCATCATCATCGACTTCCACTTTTGCCGTTAAGCGTCGTGAGGAGGAATAGTTGGCTCTCCAGCGACCATTGGGCGGCACTGGATAGTGTCATTCCGGGTGATTGTACAATGTCTTTGATGTCGTCAATCCATTTTCTTCTTGGACGTCCTCTTGGTCTCGTCGCAGATGATCTTTGATTTAGGGCCGGTGCTAGTAGTTGTTGGTGTGGCATTCTAACGAGATAGCCAAACCATTTGGTCTACTGTTTTTCAAAATATATGTCACACGGTGTTGATCCCAGTGTCTGTCTGATAATATCGGTCTCGGATAGTTAACAGATCTCCTTGGAATGTATATAGAACCCATTCTGTTACATCAGACACGTTGAGAAATATCAAATGGCAGTGGAAATGTGGTTTCTTGGGGAAATAGCAAAGAATACCATGGACGGACAGAAACACCAATGAGCAAGTCCTACAAGAAACAAATGAAGAGAATGTTGACATAACCAGTCATGATTTTTGGGGCATGTTACAAGGAGTAATAGCCTAGGTAACTTATTGACAACTGTAAGTTTCAAGGAAAAAGAGCAAGAGAGAGAGGCAACGAGATAAATACATTGATGGGTGAGCCACATGGCGTAGTCGGGACTGTGTACAGACCTGACCCAGGTCTCTGGTGATCGTATGAGACGGAGGACTTTGACCGTCCACGCGTCTTTGACCGTCCACGCTTATCTGTTTAGCATGTCATTATGATGACGATGATGACGATGACCATGACGATGATGACTATGACGATGATGATGACGATGATGATAATGATCATGATGACGACGATGATGAAGAGGAGGAGGAGGACAATGATGGTGACGATGATAATGATGATGATGATGATTATGATGATGTTGATGACGATATGATGATGATGATGATGATGATGATGATGATAATGATTATGACCATGATCATAATGATGATGATGATGACGATGGCGACAATGAGGATGATGATGACGACGATGGTGACGATGATAACGACGATAATACGATGATGATGATGATGATGATGATGATGATGATGATGATGATGATGATGATGATGATGATGATGATGATGATGATGATGATGACGACGATGACAATGATGACGAAGATAATATTGACGATGACGATGAAGACGACGACGACGATGATGACGACGATGATGATGATGATGATAATGATGATGATGATGATGATGATGATGTGTATCATCATCATCATCATCATCATCAAGTGTCTTGCCAGCTGGCGTGGGCTATCATGCCTCTCCAAATATTCCGACCCCCGACGGCATGGATCAATTTGTGTGTTGACTCCCTTCAGTGCCGTGACACAAAACTCAAGCATTTTCTCACGCCGTCTTCCTCTATTTTTACTTTCCTAAATCTTTTCTGTTGTCGCAACATGTTCCAGTTTTTGTCTTCCCACTATGAGGCAAAATAATAGTAATAATAATAATAATAATAATAATAATAATAATAATAATAATAATAATAATAATAATAATAAAAATAAAAATTAATAATAATAATAATAATAATAATAATAATAATAATAATAATAATAATAATAATAATAATAATAATAATAATAATAACTGCTTTTTGCTGATGTTTATGATAAGCTGTCTTTGCGACTTAGCCTATCTGAAAGTCTAGATTGCTCATTTTGACTGTCCAATGAATTTTCAGCATTCTTCTATAAAACCACCTCACCAAGGCTTCCGGGGATTTGTTAGCCTGTTTACTAATTGCCCGGTATTTGCAGCCGTATGTTAAAATTGGCTCAATGTAACATGCAAGAACTCTGCTTCTAACTTTCAAGGAGAAGGACTTTTTGCACAACATGTTCTTCATTAGATAGAATGCAGTCTTTGCCTATCTTATTGTGTTCTTTATCTCTGTGATGCATCTTCCATCTGATGTTATCTATGTGCCTAGATATCCGAATTTCTGCAGTTGCTTAAAAATAACGTAATTTCCTTAAAGTGCACATGAAGCCACATTCTGTTTCTTTGATATTACCATGACTTCCGTCTTTTTATTATTCAAGCTAAGGCGCATCAATCACATGACATGTTTCCAGAATGTGCCACCCAATTGATTACGTAGGAGGTGTGTGATATGTCGGCTTGGCCTGGATCCCAGCGTCTTTGTGTATTATTCTATCAATCTATTTGGGTATGTGTTCGACCACCCTGTTGTTTAATCGCCTCTCTGTTCTGCCGATGTAGGTAGACTGGCACATGCACGTGAATTGGTAAATGCAACTGGATTTGGCGTACAGAGGGTCATGTTCTTTTACTGCTAGGGTGAGAATAGGTGTGGTACTGTACCTAATAACTGGAGTTTCAGCACAGAATGTTCGGCCGACTGCTGTAATAAGCCGACCCTGTAGACGTTGCATTACGTCATTCCCTCGAAAGGTTAGCTGGATAAATACCAGATCCCTGACATACGTTCTGTAGTCTCATAAGATGGTTAAAAAAGGTTAAAGTACATTTTATCTCATAGGATGGTTAAAAAAGTCAAAGTAAAGGACATTTTTATAGGCTTTATGCAAATTAAGTATATGGTGCGAGACTCATATTTCTATAGACCCATGGGTACTTGATGGATGATGGGGTCAGAATCACACCGGACGCCTTTGCGCCCCAAACAATTTCCTAGTGCCCATGTTTTTTATAGTGCCCGGTGTTTGTTGTTACTTTACATGTTTATCTCGTCTTGCAATGTTACGTTTTTTGTTGTTACTTTACATGTTTATCTCTGCTAGCAATGTTACTTTTGTTGTTGTTGTTGTTACTTTACATGTTTATCTCTTCTAGCAATGTTATGTCTTTGTTGTTGTTGTTGTTGTACTTTACATGTTTATCTCGTCTTGCAATGTTACGTTTTTTGTTGTTACTTTACATGTTTATCTCTTCTAGCAATGTTACCTTGGTTGTTGTTGTTGTTGTTGTTGTTACTTTACATGTTTATCTCTTCTAGCAATGTTACGTTTTTCTTTGTTGTTGTTGTACTTTACATGTTTATCTCTTCTTCCAATGTTACGTTTTTTGTTGTTACTTTACATGTTTATTTCTTCCTGCAGTGTAATGATTTTTTTTTGGGTTGTTACTTTACATGTTTATCTCTTCTTGTAATGTTACGTTTTTTTTTGTTACTTATAATGCTTCTCTTGTTTCCCAACTTCAAGTCCTTCAATCACAGACAATTAATACTGTCGTCAATTCATATTTTGCCGTTATCTTACCTATCCCTACCTATTTATCTCTTCTTGTAATGTTCAGTATTTGTTGTTACTTATAAATGTTTCTCTGTTTTATTTTAACTTTAACGCCTTCTGTTAGAGATATTTATTACTTTTACAAATTATATATATATATATATATATATATATATATATATATATATATATATATATATATATATATATATATATATATATATAGCGTTCGCTCGCTTTGAACTCAAGCGTAGTTCTTACACTTGCTACTGTACTGATGTTTGCATGTGGATTAGCTATCCTTATTACCAGTGTCCCTCGCCATCAGACGAACCCACTCTGACTTTTGAGGTACTTGAAAGTTAGTCCCCAAGTCAAGGACGAGAAGTCAGCATTCCATGTAACTGAGCGGTGTAGGGATTGAACCCGCTACCTCGGCATAAGCACATGGGATGTTTAAGAGCGAAAGCTCGTATACATTCGGCCAATTTGACCTCCACAAATTATATGTTGTATGTTAGTTTAAACGTGTGTGTCCGTCTGGTAACTTCAACTCTTTGAGTCTTAGAGAGTAATTATGTTAACATCTTGTCACACGTTAGTGGAATATCGTGATGACGATGATGATGATGATGATGATGATGATGATGATGATGATGATGATGATGATGAAGAAGAAGAAGAAGAAGAAGAAGAAGAAGAAGAAGAAGAAGAAGAAGAAGAAGAAGAAGAAGAAGAAGAAGAAGAAGAAGATGATGATGATGATGATGATGATGATGATGATGATGATGATGATGATGATGATGATGATGATGATGATGATGATGATGTGACATGGTCACCACGTCTTGAAGGCCCGGTTGCCCACAAGAATAAGTTGGCAGTCTTTCCCTCATTGCTCCTATTTTCTTTTCTGGTTTCTTTTTGTGTGTGTGTGTGTTAATGTTGCATGTCCTTTGCAGGACCTTGTCATCAACTCTAGGTTGATTCTCTAGGTAATTGTGCCTTCAGCAGTTTGCCATAGCTTTCTGAACGAGAAGTCAACGTCTAAGTCCAACAAACTGGTCTAGGGGTTTAACTCGCTACCCCGCCATCAGAGCACAGTCAGTTTAGGAGCGAGCGCACTGATCCTTTCGGCCATTCCTCCTTCTAGATCCTATTTTATTAAATATTGTTTACTTTAGTTCTGTTTTAGTCCAGACATTTATTACGTTGGTTCACCCCCCCCCCCCCCGGCATTTATTACTTCAGTTCATTTTTGGCCGGATATTTATTATTTCAGTTCATTTTTGTCCGGCCATTTATTACTTCAGTTTATTTTGTCCGGACATTTATTACTGCAGTTCAATTTCCCCTCGGACATTTATTACTTCAGTTCACCCTTCCCCCCCCCCCCCCCCCCCCGGGATATTTATTACTTCAGTTCATATGTTTGTCCGGCCATTTATTACATCCGTTCATTTCGGTCCGGACACATATTTCTTTTAAGCATACAGAAAGTATTCATCCTTCCGAGCGTGAGGCAAGCTATTAACAATTTCGCCACGGAGACCCTCCCCCCCCCCCCTCTCCCCCATATCGCACAGTTATGAAGGCTTTATCCGCGAAGAAGAGAGTTAGTCCACTCATCTCATAAGATTAAGATGCTTTCATGTTGTGTTCTTACTATTTCAACATTTGCCTCCCAATATAGAATTTTCAAATAGATATAATAGGGTGTGCTGGACACATAAACAGACTGCACATAGTACTAGCGGTACCGTTAGTATTGGGACTCTTTGCTGGTTGTTGAAGATGAGGACGAAGCACTTATGGGAATATCCCGAATGCTGTGATATCGGTTCTCGACTCAACTCATCTCAACTCAGAATAGTGCGAAAAGTTGGAACACTTCGCAGATACTTCACAGCTCCGAATTAAATATTTAACTTTGATTAAAGCTGGGAAAAGAAAATGTGACGAGTTTATACATCATACTTACATCATGAACATCTTTAACGTTTGCCGCACAGCGACTGTAAACAATGGGTAATTTCAATTATCCCCCTTGTTCTTATTGAAAAGCTATAAATCATTGTGAGGAATGTTTACAGTAATTGAAAGCGATCTGATTCGGTCGGGCAAACTCGGTAGCCAATGGTTGGAGTCGGCTTTAATCGCCGGAGGACACGGAAACAGGCGATAGTTACTCGGGTCAGTGAGCACAGATGTTGGGGACGTCACTAGGAGTGATCTATCAATGTTGATTGATTTGTTGGTGGTCGATATTTGCAAGTTGATGCGTGCTGCAGCCCGAGACATCCTTTAGCTGTAGAATTTATGCTTATGATATTTCTTAATCCTGTCTCTGAGAAGATTAATGTTCTTGCGGAAGACCAGATTGAGAAGATATGAGAGGAATCACCATTGGGGACACACACCCGGATGCCCAAGAGAAAATAAACCACCTCCAAAATGTTTCAGGGCAAATTGGTCTCCAAATTAACACCACAAAAACAAAGACTATTGATCTTACCAACAGTTCAGATGACACCAAATTGAACAGCTACGTTCTTGAAAAAGTCAACAGCTTTACATACCTAGGAAGCAAAATGACATCTACAGGGGACTCAACACCAGAAGTATCATCTAGAATCGCACTGGCATCTAGTGCCTTCAATAAACTGTCAAACATCTGGAAGTCAAAGACACTCAGCAAACACACAAAACTTAAAATCTTCAACTCTTGTGTGATTCCAGTGTTAACGTATGGATGTGAAAGTTGGAAATCAACGGTAGCTTTAGATAAAAAAATTAGACAATTTTGAGAACAAATGTCTTAGAAGACTTCTAAACATCCACTGGACAGACTTCAGAACCAATTCGCAAATAAGACAAGAGACTAAGCAAGATACAGTATCCAACTTCATAAGAAGACGCCGTTGGAACTACATCGGCCATGTACTCAGAATGGACAAGTCAAGACTCCCCTACCAAGCCCTCATATAGTCACCAGTAGGGAAAAGAAAACGGGGAAGACCAAGAGAGACCCTGCGTAGAACCATCATTAGAGAAGGCTCATTCAATGGCCAAGTAAATATCCAAGATCTACAACAGGTAGCAGTGAACCGCCAAGCATGGAGAGACAGGACTTCTGCCCTATGCGCCGCATTAGGCCCAAGAGGAAAGACTAACTAACTAACCATTGGGGATATAACAAAAATAAAATTAGATATGCGGATGGTAGGCCTACACTATTGATTGCAGACAATGAACAGGATCTGTACATTTTAGTAGGTTATTGTACACAGTGAACAACTAGGGTTAGTATTAAATTGTAAGAAGACAATTAAAAAGTTGCTAAGAATAAAGAAATACCAGCATGTAGTTGAGTTGAGCCACAATGTAATACACAGGTAAATGAGAATGTTCTTAAACATGTTTTTTTTTTTTTTTATGTTTTCGCTCGATTTGAACTCAAGCATGGTCCATAGGCACTACTTCTAGTTGTGCTGGACTGAGTTTTGCGGGTGGATTAGCTTTCCCAAGTATCAGTGTCCCTCGCCATCAGGCGAACCCACTCCGACTTTAGAAGCACTTGTAATTTACGTCCCCAAGTCAAGGACGATAGGTCAACATTTTAGCCCAACTGTCCGGTGCAGGAGTTGAACCCCTTACCTCGGCTCTTAAACATGTGAATCGGTACAACTATCTCAGAACAGTCATAACATCTGATACGAGGTGCCTGGAAAAGATAAGAACAAGAATTGTCATGGCAAGGGTGGCCTTTTGCAAGATGGAAAACATACTGACTAATAAAACTATTTCAATTGCAACGAGAAAAAGATTGTTGAAGTGCTACATAGAGCCTGTACATTGGTAGGGATGTGAAACATGTACAATGAGCAGACAAGCTGAAAAACATCTAATGGCTGTGGAAATGTGATTTCTGAGAAAAATGAACATAACACAATGGACAGAAAGAAATGAGCAAGTCCTTCAAGAAGCAAATTAATACTGTGTGCTTTATAGAGATATTAGACGTAAACAATCACAATTTTTTGGACACGTTTTGAGACAAAATAGACTAGATAACTTAATGACAACTGGCAAGATTAAGGAGGAAAGAACCAGGGGAAGGCAGAGAAGTAAATATCTGGCATGATCGAGACAAGAACACGGAGCTGATCCACTACTCTGGGGATCGTGTAAGATGGTGAAACATGACTGCCCACGCTTATCGGCACGACACATGCAGATGATGCTAATAATGGAAAATCAGATTGTGTTTGAAACTTAACTAGTAATGCCATCACGTGGGTATCTTACAAACATAGCCATGGAAGAATATAAACAATGTGAACATTTTTTTTTTTTTTTTTTTTTTAGCATATCCTTTACAGGACTTAGCTGTCAACACCAGCATCTTTCAGCTGTATGTTGATCTCTTGGCAAGATTACGCTCAGTAGTTTGCCATTGCTTTCTGAGCGGCCGGCTCAGTATCCCGCAAGTCACGAGCGGGGGTCGAACCGCCTCAGCTCTCGCTCCGCTACGAGACTCTGCGTGATAAACGGGATTACAGAGAGAAAGTGTTGTAACCCCACAGCCAGAGAGACCTAACATTTATAGACATCGAATTGCAATCATCTGAGTGATTGAGGAGAGAAGTAGGTATGAGGCACCACACTAAGCAGCAAAAACATCGGAAGCCATACACACACCACTTCGTCGTCTTAACCGCCACATCATCACGTGCCGAGCCAGATGACCTAGATGTTCATTTCTTTCCAAAGATCTCGGTCCTGGGTGCTCTGGGCCAACTCTGCTGATGATAGTCCTCCATGCCATCGTCTCAGTCTGTCCAAAATAATTTCTCTTGGTCTGCCTCTACCTCTTTTCCGATTGATTTAACTAGTTCTCGCGATGTTCTCCAATCCCTCTCTTCTCGCCATATGGTCAAAGAATACTTTTTTTTTCTTTTGCGTTCATCCGGAGTGTTTTTTCAGACGTAATTGCGTTGGGACATTCGACGCTTACTGTTGTGGTGTCCTCCACATCCCAGCTGGTCAAGTTAGAACGATCGAAGATTTCATGGTCAACCCTCAAGGGAAGGCAAAGGCAGTCCATGGGCATTATTCGCCATCCAAGGAGGCTTCCATAATTGCAGAGCCGACACATTTGAGAAAAAAGTCTTAAGACGCATCTTTGGGCCCATTAGGGATACACAAAGTGGAGAGTGGAAAAGAAGAAGCAACAAAGACATTTATGATCTGTTTAAGTCCCCGCTAATCACTGATCCTCTAAAAGTACTGGAGAGTTTTGGTCATAGACCATAACTTTAGGAAGGGAAAATCCCAACTGCACCTCCCCGTGGTAGAGGATGGAAACACACTACGGTGTGGCCAACACAGCTCTGGGGACCGAGTATCGACCGGAATAAGTGGACAACTCTGCAGCTGAGCAGAGCAGGGTACTCCCTTGTCCTGACAGTCGGAAATGGCTGTCAAAGGCAGAGTTAAAAGACCACCATGTGAATGTGGAAGGCAAGGGGAAACCATCACATTATCTTCTCAAGATTTCATGGCGACACACATTTCAGAAATAGTGAAAGACGTCAATGGCTGTCTTAGGACATCCTCGTCCGGTAGGGACAGTCATGAGCCACAGGTGACACCAGACCGTCATCCAGCTACTGATGGCAAAACTGAAACTATAACTAAACTAAATAAATTTAGAGTAGGAACATGGAATGTTAGGACATTAAATGAGCTAGGAAAGTTAAACAATGTTCTAAGAGAAATGGAAAACATGAAAATGAATATACTAGGCATAAGTGAGATGAGATGGAAGGGATCTGGCAAAATTATAACCGACAAACACACAATAATTTATTCTGGAGGGGACTCACATGAAAAAGGTGTAGGAATAATATTTGGTGAAAAAACAGTCAAATCTATGAATGGATACTGGTGTATTTCAGATAAAGTTATAATGGTCAAAATGAAAGGCAAACCAATAGATACAAGTATATGCGCCAACAACAAGCAGTAGTGATGAAGAAATACAACACTTTTACGATGAAATAGAAATGGCAATAGCTCAAATTGGATCACAAGAAATAAAAATAATACTGGGATATTTTAATGCAAAAGTTGGAAAGGGAAAAATAGAGGATATAGTGGGGAATTACTGTTTAGGTACAAGAAATGAACGAGGAGAGAAACTAATAGAATGGGCAAATATTAATGATATGACAATTGGAAACACATGGTTTAAACACCATAAAAGACGACTATACACATGGAAAAGCCCTGATATGAAAATACGCTACCAAATTTACTACATCCTTATTAATAACAGATTTAGAAATGCATTAATTAATGTAAAGACAATGCCTAGTGCTGACGGTATTAGTGATCATGTGCCACTACGTGGACAAATAAAAGTAAGATTAAAGAAAGGGTGAAAAATGGTTAAGAACCCGAGACTTAATAAAGAGGTTCTTAAAGTAGATAAAGAAATTCAAGAACAATACAGAGTGACTGTGAAAAATAGGTACAATGCAATAGCTAAAATACAGAGTATAAATGAACAATGGGAAATGTCAAGGGACTCCATTCATCAAACTAGCAAAGAAATATTACCGGAGAGAAGCCAAAAAGCTAAGAAAAAATGGATGAATGAAGAAATCTTAATGCTGATGGACAAAAGGAAACAATAAAAATGACAAACAAGAGTATGCTAAGATAAATAAAGAAAAAGAGATAAATGTGTGAAGGCAAAAGAAAGTTGATTAAACGAGCTATGCAAAACAATTGAATTAAATTCAATTAAAGATTTTTTTAAAAAAAGTATGCACAGACAAATCAGTGAGCTCACAGGAAGAAAAATAATAAAAATAAATACAGGGTGTTTGAAATCATAAACAGGAAAGATATTATTGGAGGAAGGTGCTATAATGAAGAGGTGGACTGAGTATATAAGAGAATTATATAATGGAGAAAGGGAAGAATTAACAAAAGAAAGTAACTTAGAAGGCCCACCTATTCTAAAAGAAGAAGTCGCTGACGCTATGAAACATATGAAGAAAGGAAAAACAGCTGGGACAGATGAAATCACAGTAGAAGAATTAGAAGTATTGGGAGAATTTGGAGTAGATATCTTCTTCTTCTTCTTCTTCTTCTGCGTTCTTCCGGATTTTTTTTTCCGGATGTGACTGCGTTGTGCCTGTTTACAGCAGAGCTGCGTTCTTGCGCCGTTAGGCCGACACATCCGACTTCTGTGGGGAGTAGATATATTAACCAAAATGCTGAATGATATTTACAACAGTGGATATTTACCTAGCGATATGCTAAAATCTGTATGTATAGCAATATCAAAGAGACCAGAAGCAATTGAATGTGAAGATTTTCGTACAATTAACCTCTTAAGCCAGAATTATAATGAAAAGAACAAGAAAGAAAATAAAAATGGAAATTAGTGAAGAACAGTATGGTTTTATGGAAGGAAAGGGTACAAACAATGCAATATATATATTACGAACACTAATTGAAAGGTCAATAGAGAAATAGAGTGACATATATTTATGCTTCATATATTATAAGGCATTTGATAAAGTAAAACATGAGAGCTGATTAAAATGTTGGAAGATATCAACATTGATGGGAAAGATTTAAGAATAATAAATAATATATACTGGAACCAAGTAGCAGCAATTAAAATGGGAAATAAAGAGGGTAGTTTCGAACAGATAAAGCTAGGAGTACGAGAGGGTGTGTCTTGTCACCCGATCTCTTCTCCCTATATAGCGAAGTAATAAAGAGAGAGTCAAAGAGAAGCTAGGAATACTAATCGGAGGATATTCTTCTTCTTCTGCGTTCATCCGGTTTTTTTTTCCGGATGTGACTGCGTTGTGCCTGTTTACAGCAGAGCTGCGTTCTTGCGCCTTTAGGCCGACACACCCGACTTCTGCGGGCATTTGTTGACCGGGTTAACCTTCCCGGAATCGGAGGATATAATATAAACGATATACGTTATGCAGATGACACAGTATTGGTGGCGGACAATGCAATAGACCTACAACAATTATTGGACATTGTAGTATCAGAGAGTGCACAGAAAGGACTCTCCTTGAATATCAAGAAAACAGTAACAATGGTGATATCAAAGAAAATAGGGACACCAAAATGTGACATAGAAATAGAAGGGGAAATTCTCAACCAAGTGGATAATTTTAAATACCTAGGGGCACTTATGACATCAGATGGAAGATGTACAACAGAGATTAAGAGCAGAATAGGGCAGGCAAAAGCCGCATTTCTGAAAATGAAGAGTATCTTATGCAATAAGTCGCTATCAATGAATGTAAGAAAGAGAGTGCTAAAATGCTGAATAGAACCAGTTTTGCTGTATGGCAGCGAATCTTGGAATGTAGATGAACAAATTAGTAAGAACTTAGAAGCAACATGCATGAAATACATTGGTCAAACTGGCAGACGTCTTGCTGACCATTTTAGAGAACACCTCAGAGACATAAATCAGGGTGCTGACAAACCTGTCCCCAACCTTTTCAATTCCTCCAACCATAATGGAGTCGACGATGCATGTGTCACCGCATTAAAACCCTGCTACTCCAACAGCTCGGTTAGGCTCAAAATTGAATGCCAGCTAATCAACAATCTGGGATGCGTCCATCCAGCAGGTATCAATACTGTTGTGGACGCTACTGTATAACAGTGCCATCGTCTCCAACTGTTTACACTGTCTATTACTATGCTGCCCCCCCCCCCCCAATATTCATACCTAACTGTCTTCACAACCCTATATTTTCATATCAGACTGTTCCCATATTTTTGGTGACGTAAATCCTATCTGGCAACCTACTATACTTAAGCTCTGCAGCCAAAGAGTGCCTTCGCATCTGGCAAATCCGTCTTTTCTGCTCCCACATGGATACATAGCGGTTGTGCTTTTTAGTTTTGTGCTTTTTTATATTTCGTTGTCCTATCTATCCGTGTTGTCCTGTCCTTGACAAAGATTCTGAGAATCGAAACGTCGGCCGTCCTGTGTGTCGTACTGTACGCGTTTGTGTGTATTTTATTTTATTATTCATTTTATATATTTATTGAGTGCTTCTGATTTCGGATTTTCACCTGTATTTCGCGATACGATGGATCTCCTTGTAAGGTATGTGCAACGTGTTGATGTTTAGTACGTTTCTTCTCGCAGGAGCTTAATATACCTATTTGTTTCCAATTCATATTAGAAGCAACAGAGATGTGGTTTTTAAGACGAATGTTGCGAATTCCTTGGACTGCCAGAGTAACTAACAACGATTGCCTGAAAGAGGCTAATGAAACTATTACACTATATACAACAATAAGAAAGAGACAAACAGCTTTCTTTGGTTATGTGATGAGAAGAGAGGCATTGGAGAGCATCGTGACAACTGGAAAGATCGAGGGGAAGAGAGGCAGCGGCAGACCAAGAGAAATTATGCTGGACTGATTGAGACGGTGGCTTGGAGGAATATCATCAGCAGAGTTGATCCAGAACACTGTCAAGGTCTCACATCCGAGGTTGCGACGCGTTGTCTGTACCAACGCCAGACACCATAACAACACGCAACCCTGAGTAATGTTAGACACGGCAGAGAGAACGCGACGTCTTTGCCGACGCCTGGATAAGCAGCCACGCACAGCAATTGAGTTCACCCCGTGAACCGTGCAGGGGACACCAGCTGACGTGAGCGTGTAGCGTGTAGGACGCCAGGACTGGCAGACGGGCTGAGATCGTTGAAAGGACAGGTCGCAAGGGAATGCGAGTTGAGTTTGAATCTGCCTTGAGAGCTAGCCTGTACGACAGTGGGAGACTGAGCCGAATGCTTGTATAGTTTAACTGTAAGTGAGATGTTTATTGCTTGCATGTATTATTATGTATTGTAGTGATCTTGTTCATGTTGAAATGATTGCTATAGATTGTCAGTGCGCGATGTTTGTACGATAATTAATGCAACGCGTCAATAAAGCGTGTGAATAATACTTTCGGATATTCACTTCGTGTGATTTGATAGTTTGATATTACTTCACACTTGCCAGAAAACGAGCTACTTGTCTTGTGTTATGCAAGACTCTGACAAGTGCGAATGTGGGGGCTTTCGTCCGGGTTTTGAATCAAATGCGAACGTATAATTTTTTTTGTCCGAGTTTGAAGCGAATGTGAACATGCCGATAGAAGTGCGCAAGTCATAGATTAAGGTAAAGTAACGAATTAATAGAGTTGATTTAATTAAATTATAAGTGTGAAGATATTATTTGAAGCCAACCGAGGCGTCTTCAGACTTAGCACTAAATTCAACAAATTGTGTACCTAAAATCCAAAATGGCGGCCGTGCCCTTAAATGTCATTGAGTAGAGGTAGTGTGAGCGTGAAAGTTGTTGATTGTGGTAACGACTAACAATAATACTTGACAGCATACAAACCTTTACAGACTTCAGTGACATTACACACACCATACATTTACAAACGTTCTAATTTCGTTTAGTTTAAAAAGTACAGGGTTTTTGTGACAACTTTACCTGAGTCTGGTGAACTTCAAAAAATTTTTGTGCGTCAACCCGAAAGACGTTCCAGGGTGATTTCGAGCACCACTGAACAGCACAGTACCCAAGGATTACTTGAGTATAAAATTTTTTTCCCAGCTTTCTTTATACTTTCGTTACTCTGGCTTTGGACATTAACTGTGCTATAAATATTTGTAACTTACTAACATCATAAGTAATGGTGTTTATATTTATTCCATCATACCTATTGTTCATCATGTCTTCTTTGAACGAGTGCATTGAAATGGGTTTAAAATTGAATATGTCTGGTGAGAATTGAGAGCCTGGAGTGAAAATAAATATGCAGAATATCTTTTGAAACAAGAGCAAATTAGTGAGAGGGATGAGAGAGCGGCCGAAAGGGCATTAAAGCAATCAGAAGTTGCTCTGAAAAGTAAAGAGGCAGACTCAGAAGCTGCTTTAAAGCTTCAACAAGCACAATCAGAAGCTGCTTTGAAGCTTCAACAAGCACAATCAGATGCTGCTCTAAAGCTTCAACAAGCACAATCAGAAGCTGCGTTAAAACAGTCAGAAGCTGCAGTGAGGCAAGCTGAGATCTTAGCACAAAGTAAGAAAGAAGAGCAAGAAACACAAATGAAAATTGAACAACTTAAAGCTGAATGTTCTAAAGAGAAAGTGAATAGAGAAACAGACAAAGATCAACCTCATAAGAAGTACCAAGGTCTGATCAGAAGTTACAACACAGGTGATTGCATAGCAGCATTCACCCAAAATTTTGAATTTGTTATGGCTCATTACAAAATCCCAAAACCTGAATGGGGGATAGTATATGTAAGAAGTCTTTCTGGGGAACCTCTTAAAGTCATAGAGTCGATCCCAAATGACCTGAAAGAAGATTATCTTTACATAAAAGCAAAAATTATGTCACATTTTTTGCTAGATGAATCAGGTTATAGAGAACAGTTTAGGAAGTTGTCTCCTAAGCCAACACACACGTTCTCTGATTACATCTCAGAAATTCAAAATATTTTTTTCTAAATGGCTGTCAGCAGCCAAAGTAAATGGAAGTTATGACAAATTGATTGACCTTATGTTGAGAGATAAGATTATTGCATCTCTCCCAGCCCCCTTTTCTAAATTTTTGTTGGAATGTCAGTGTGAAAGTGTTCAACAGATTGAAAGTCGTGGCTCTGGTTATTTTGCAGCCAATAAGCATTGTTTCTCTAGTGGTCTGACCAGCACAGACTTTGTAGCAGCAGCTACATATGGCAAAAATCAGGCAGGGTCAAATAGCAAACAAAGACCTTATAGGCAAACTGCAGAGAAATTATATCAGTGTAAATATTGTAACTATGCACACAATGAGCATGATATGTGCGACCAACATCCTGGGTACACTGCTTACTTGCATAATTACATTTCTAAGCAAGAGAAAGAGAAGAAGAACTACAAAAAACTTACAAAATGTTACCTTTGTAAGGCTTTTGGTCACTGGCGTAAGGATTGTAAAGCCAAGTCAATGACCAAAAAGGCTAATGCGGCCATGTTTGACATTTCGTCGTCAGAAGATGAAAGTGTATAAGATCACCCAGTAAACTCAGCACATTCCATTGAGGTATTCCATTAGGAAAAATGTACCATTTGTGATCAATTTCATGAGGATGGCGTGTTAACATGCGGCCATTCTATACCTATTACCAGGGAGGAGGCCAATTCTGTAGTAAACTCCAAAGGTAGACTGAACATCCACCAGGGGTATGTTAATGGTAAACCTGCCACAGTTTTACGTGATAGCGGAAGTACTCTCATTGGTGTAAAGAGAGATTATATTTTACCAACACAATATAGTGGTAAATATGTCACATGCAGGACATTCTCAGGGAACATAGAGAAATATCCACTTGCATGGGCATATATAACTACACCATTCCTTACAGGAAAGGTGAAATGCGCAGCATTAACCAATCCTTGCTGTGATATTATTATTGGAAACCTTCCTGAAGTGAATGACATACCACATGACATCAATACATCATCTGTCAGTTGTAATATTGATACTACTACTTCACCTTCATCACCAATCACCATTCATGATGTATTACCACCTGTAATTGAATGTACAAATACCAACCTGGCTATGCCAGAACAAACATGTAATTGTGTGAATGTAACATCAATGTGTGATGAGAATGATCGTTGTAATGTAGTAAACGCAGTAACTAGATCTACTGCACAGATGCAAGATCGAATCGATCAAACAGAGGCTTTACAACGAGTAAGTCCTGTTGTAACATCTCCTGAGACAACTAGGGAGACGTTTATAACATCTCAGAAAGCCGATCGATCTCTGCAAAAGTATTTTAAACTTATAGGCCAAAAGCCAAGAGTAGCAAAGAATGCTCAATGGTACTTTGCTCTCAAGAACGGAATTCTAACACGGTATTACACCAAAGATTCCAGCACTATAGAACAAACAGTGCTACCGTTAGAAAACCGCAAGCAAGCATTGAATATAGCTCATGACATACCCTTTGCGGGACACATGGCTTATGCTAAAACTAGAGCAAGGTTACTTACTCAATTTTATTGGCCAAAGTTTTGCAACGATACCAAACAGTATTGCAGATCGTGTGACATCTGTCAAAAGCTTGTCAAAAAGAGTAAACACCCACAAGCTGAATTGCAAGTTACTGATTTGGCTAGTAGACCGTTTGAAAAGATCTCGGTCGATATAGTTGGTCCTCTGAACCATATAACATCTAAAGGTAATAGATACATTGTAACACACATTGATCTATGTACTCGTTGGCCAGAAGCGATTCCAATGAAGAACATAACTTCCAACGACATCATGGAAGTGTTCTTTCATATTTTTGCGAGGGTAGGATTCCCTGATACCATCCTTTCAGATCGGGGTAGCCAATTTATTTCCTCGGCTACACAAGCCTTTACCAAAATGTTGGGTGTTAAACAATGCTTCAACAGTCCATATCACCCACATTCCACCGGTATAGTAGAAAAGATTAATGGCCATATGAAACATATGCTCTCTAAGGTAACCCAAGAACATCCTGAAGATTGGGATACTTATCTGCCTGCCATTTTGTTTGCATATAGGGAAGTGCCCCATTCCAGCACTGGGTTCTCACCATTCGAAATGTTATATGGTGCACAACCACGCGGCCCATTATCTCTGTATGAATCTGTGTTGACTGGAAGTACAACTGTGTCTATACTCATTTCACCATATGAACATGTAACATCATTGCGTGATAGAATTATGAAATCATGTATATTAGCCAAAGAAGCTCTCCAAAAATCAGGAGCTATTTACCGACAATATGCTAACAGAGGAAATAGAACTATTACACTGACGCCAAGACAGGACGTGCTTCTTCTTTTACCAAGTGATAGACATCTCCTAACTGACTCATGGCAAGGACCGTTCAAAGTGCTACGACAAATTTCGACGGTAGATTACGAGATTGCAGTTAGGGACAAACATAAGATTTTTCATATTAACATGCTCAAACCTTATCACCACAGGCAAGACGAACAAGTAGAGACTGCAGCAAGCACCTCCATAGTGGACCAGACGGACGACAACGACACTGACGAGATACCAACACCAGGTCTTGACACGACGACCAACTTACAAGACATTAAGGTAAATCCTAACCTGACACAGACACAGACTAACAGTTGCAGACAACTGATACAAGACTACATGACCATCTTTTCTGACAGCCCAGGACAGACAGATTTAGTGCAACACCAAATCATCTTAACATCTGACGTTCCTATTAAGTGTAGACCATATTCCATCCCTATACACTATAAAGAAAAACTTCATCAAGAAATCATTGATTTAGAAACAAATCATATCATACGACGTTCACAATCTCATTTCTGTTCACCAATAGTTTTGGTACGCAAAAAGGACAACACTATTAGACTCTGTGTGGACTATCGTAAGCTCAACAGCATTACACAGTTGGATTTAGAACCAATGAGCAACTGTGAAGACATCTTGACTGAACTATCTGACTCACGTTATTTTACTAAACTTGACATGACAAAAGGCTACTGGCAGATAGCTGTACATCCTGATAGCATACATCTGACTGCATTTGCCACACCTTGGGGTTTATACGAATGGTGTAAACTACCTTTCGGATTAGTCAATGCACCAGCTACCTTCGTCAGAATGACAAGAATTCTTTTGACAGACATTGCTAACATCATTTGGTACATGGACGACATTTGCATACACACAAAGGACATGACAGAGCACATAACAGCACTACAGCAGACATTTGACAGAATTAGACATCATGGACTGACTGTAAAACCTTCCAAAGTGGATATAGCCTTTCAGAAAATTTCATTTTTGGGCTATAAGATCTCAAATGGCTTTATATCAACTGACGATAACATCATGTCCAGAATTCTGAAATTGTCGCTTCCGACAACTAAGAAACAGTTGCGAAGTGTGTTAGGTCTGTTAAACTATTATAGACAGTTTATTCCTCATTTTGCTGAATTGACCAAATGTTTCACTGATCTACTAACAAATAAACACCCCAATGTGATTGTAAACAGTGAATGTTTAAGGCCAGCATTTACGAAAATTCTTTCTTATTTTTCTAAATCACCTATTTTGAAATTGCCAAATTTGAATATTACTTTTAGATTAAGATGTGATGCGAGCTCCGTAGCCATTGGAGGTGTGCTTCTCCAAGAACACGACCAAATCTTGTACCCAGTATACTACGTCTCTCGAAAACTGAACACCAGCGAACGAAATTACAGTACACCGGAACTCGAGGCTCTTGCCATGGTATTTTCGGTACGTAAACTTTCTAGATTTTTGCTAGGCAAACATTTCATTATTGAAACAGATAATACTCCGCTGACAATTGTTACCAGAGGAACGCCTAGTAACAGCAGGGTGGCAAGATGGTCCCTTCTTCTGCAGGACTATAGCTATGAGGTTAACCACATAAAAGGTTCACAAAACTGTCTTGCAGACCTTTTGTCGAGATGTCCATACAACGAACCTAATACCCAGTCGACACCAGAGCACAGTGCAGAGGGTGTATAAAACTGCAACGTAGATAGTGCTCAGTACCACAGCCAAGTGTGACAATGTGTCAGTAACGCTGTGTACACCATTGTGATGGGGAAGATTGTATCTCCCAATGTATATAACTTATGTACATATTGTGATTCTTATTATTATCATGCGAATGAATGCGTATATAATTGTGAGATATGTGAAAGAATGAAATCAGTATTATGTAAACTAATGTGTTGTATAACTGTGAGATATGAGAAAGAATGTAATTATTATTGTAAATAAATATTATAACAACCAGACACTACAGAGAAGTGTCACGGGACAACACTAGAGGATCCAAGAAGTTACCAAGCACTAAAACGTGAGGTAATCCTAAAGTATCCAAACCGAGGTGCCAAAGACGTTTTAACAAGGTACGAAAGATGACTGCGACAGTACAATCCGAGCAGAAGACGGAAGAGATGATCCAACAGCTGATAGTAACAACTACTACTCCGTTTATAGAAGATCCATCAAGAACGGACCAGCTTTGTTTGAATGACATCACAACACATGTAATAGTACAGCTGTATACTTCCGAGTTTTTGCATATTATTAAAAGTATATAAATGTATGACGTTGTATTAAAATGTGATTTAAAATATTCCCATATACGGAATTGTATATGTTGATTTGTATAGGATGTAATCTCAGCATCATAACTTGATTGCTTCTTTGCAAACGTGACTTTTTGTGCACATTTGTCAATAAGGATCAAATTGTGACACTAAGAAATAAATTTCCAATTGTAATTTATGTCTTGTAAACGACGATAAATTATTGTTCCTAAATTTTCGGTATAATAACCAGGGGACATTATTCTAAATTGTTGGTGATATGTAAATATGTATTGTAACCATTAACATGTGTGCTTGATAAATAACATGTCAATGTAACATCGTTTAGATATGGACAGTATATTGCCAAAACTGTTGACCTTCATTAGAAACTCTAAACAGAGGTCTGATGGAGGAGTCATCTCAGAGGGAGATGCTCACGGCTTGACCTGATTATTTTAGTATTTTTGTTCTTGGTTGTGAGGTAGGGGCCAGTTTAGCCGATACCTACCGGACTAGCTGGGTCACAGCGAGGTAATGCCCATTAAATAGATTGTACTTGACTGTGGTACGTCATAGTGCAACATAAGTGGTGTATACATATTGTTGACTATTCACCTGTATATATTTATGATAATTGTTAATGTATAATGTTCGACTTTGACATGTTTAATAACACCTAGATATATATTGTACATGAAAGGAAATCCTTTCATGAAAAAGGGGTGTGGAGAGTGTCAAGGTCTCACATCCGAGGTTGCGACGCGTTGTCTGTACCAACGCCAGACACCATAACAACACGCAACCCTGAGTAATGTTAGACACGGCAGAGAGAACGCGACGTCTTTGCCGACGCCTGGATAAGCAGCCACGCACAGCAATTGAGTTCACCCCGTGAACCGTGCAGGGGACACCAGCTGACGTGAGCGTGTAGCGTGTAGGACGCCAGGACTGGCAGACGGGCTAAGATCGTTGAAAGGACAGGTCGCAAGGGAATGCGAGTTGAGTTTGAATCTGCCTTGAGAGCTAGCCTGTACGACAGTGGGAGACTGAGCCGAATGCTTGTATAGTTTAACTGTAAGTGAGATGTTTATTGCTTGCATGTATTATTATGTATTGTAGTGATCTTGTTCATGTTGAAATGATTGCTATAGATTGTCAGTGCGCGATGTTTGTACGATAATTAATGCAACGCGTCAATAAAGCGTGTGAATAATACTTTCGGATATTCACTTCGTGTGATTTGATAGTTTGATATTACTTCACACTTGCCAGAAAACGAGCTACTTGTCTTGTGTTATGCAAGACTCTGACAAACACCAAATACCGAGATCTGTGGAGAGCGATGAACGCCTACTCCAGCCGGCATGGCACTTGATGATGATGAATCACTGGTATCATGAAAGCTAATAGACTGCAATGGCTGGAGAATATAGACAGAATTGAAGATAATAGGGAAACAAAACTCGCTTACATTCAGGAAATTAAATGACCGTTGACCCCGAGGTAGACCAAGAAGACGGTGGAAAGATAATATACATACAGACCTACAAGCACTTGGAATCAGCGACTGGCAAGAGAAGGTCAACCAGAGAGACGAATGGAGACGGCTTGTATCTGCAGCAAAGAACTTCAATGGCTCGGAATGCTGAAGAAGAAGAAGAAGAAGAAGAAGAAGAAGAAGAAGTGTGTGTGTGTGTGTGTGTGTGTGCGCGTGTGTGCGTGCGTGTGTGCGTGCGTGCGTGCGTGCGTGCGTGCGTGCGTGTGTGTGTGTGTGTGTGTGTGTGTTTTATACTGCTGCAGAAAAACTAAATCTTAGTTTCACAATTCTCTTGTCAAAGTGTAAATAATACAATGAAGAATAAGTGTACAAAGTTTCATTATAATATGAGAAACAGTTTTTGAAAAAAAAAAAAAAATTGAACCAAAGAAAAAAAAAATAGCAAAATGGGGAAACGGGGAAAAACAAATTATTTTCCTGTTTTGTTCTTAATAGTAATAAAGTTATCTTAATGTTCTAACAAGTTCTTTTACACAGAAAAACAGTTTACAACAGTACATGACAATTAGAACAATTCTGCTGCGTATGCAGGACCTCTCTCCAGGGCATGCAGCTCCTCTTGTTTCTTCAATTTAGCCACTTGTACACCGTCATACACTGTCGCATCTCTTAGTTTGCTTGACCTTCTTGTACTTCAAACTATTTCTAACTCTCTTCTGCATTCTAGATGTTCCTAGTTTCTGTATATGCAGGCCTGTAGAAAATCCCAAAGTTGGCAGTGTCTTGGGCATCAGTAGCTCCAAAGTTGAACTCTCTTGCTGCAGTTACAACTGCAAACTGAATGCGCATGCGTGAGGCAAAGTTGTCTTTAGCACAGCGAGCCCATACCAAGCTGCATAAACACTCATTTGAATTCTGAGTTTCTCGTGCAACACATCTAATAAGTAGTTTAGTGTCAAACAGCCTGTCATAAATTGGCAAAAGATATTTCTAAAGCTTGTCACGGTTTAGCCATGTGTGTAACATCTTGTCATGAGGACCTGGGACCTGATGCTTAGCCAGTGCAGATTGAAAAAAATACCAAGATTGCTCTCCATTTGGGCACATTTCATGACGTGGACTTTTGTCTGTTGAAAAACTTCTTCTTCTTCTTCTTCTTCTTCTTCTTCTTCTTCTTCTTCTTCTTCTTCTTCTTCTTCTTCTTCTTCTTCTTCTGCTTCTGCTTCTTCTTCTTCTTCTTCTTCTTCTTCTTCTTCTTCTTCTGCTTCTGCTTCTGCTTCTTCTTCTTCTTCTTCTTCTTCTTCTTCTTCTTCTTCTTCTTCTTCTTCTTCTTCTTCTTCTTCTTCTTCTTCTTCTTCTTCTTCTTCTTCTTCTTCTTCTGCTTCTGCTTCTTCTTCTTCTTCTTCTTCTTCTTCTTCTTCTTCTTCTTCTTCTTCTTCTTCTTCTTCTTCTTCTTCTTCTTCTGCTTCTGCTTCTTCTTCTTCTTCTTCTTCTTCTTCTTCTTCTTCTTCTTCTTCTTCTTCTTCTTCTTCTTCTTCTTCTTCTTCTTCTTCTTCTTCTTCTTCTTCTGCTTCTGCTTCTTCTTCTTCTTCTTCTTCTTCTTCTTCTTCTTCTTCTTCTTCTTCTTCTTCTTCTTCTTCTTCTTCTTCTTCTTCTTCTTCTTCTTCTTCTTCTTCTTCTTCTTCTTCTTCTTCTTCTTCTTCTTCTTCGCGTTCATCCAGAGTTTTTTTCCGGACGTGATTGCGTTGTGCCTGTTTACAGCAGAGCTGCGTTCTTGCGCCGTTAGGCCGACACATGCGACTTCTGCAGGCATTTGTTGACCGGGTTAACCTTCCCGGGGTAATCTATGATATGACATATATAGTCAGCTGACCTATGAGATGACATATGGGCTCAGATGACCTATGAAATAACATATGGGCTCAGATGATCTATGAGATTACATATATGCTCAGGTGACGTATGAGATGACATATGGGCTCATATAACCTATGGGCTAACACCCTGTGAGATGACATACATACACAGATGACAGATGGGATCAGCTGACCTATGAGAGGACATATGAGCTCAGATGAATTATGAGATGACATATATGTTCAGATGACCTATGAGATGACATATTGGCTCAGGTGACCTATGGGATGACATATGGGCTCAGAAGACCTATGAGATGACATATCGCCTCAGGTGACCTATGAGATGACATGGGGTCAGGTGACCTATGAGATTACATGTGCTCAGATGACCTATGAGATAACATATAGGCTCATATGACCTATGATATGACATATATGCTCATGGGACCTATGAGATGACATATAGGGCTAAGATTATCTATGAGATGACATTCATACTCAGATGACATATGGGCTCAGATGACCTATGAGATAACATGCCATTCATACTCAGATGACATATGAGCTCAGATGACTTATGAGATGACATATATGCTCAGATGGCCTATGAGATGACACATATAGTCAGATGACCTATGGGCTGACATGAGCACAGGTGACCTATGAGATGACATATGTGCTTACATGACCTATGACATGACCTATGGACTGAGATAACCTATGAGATGACATACTTACTCAGATGACCTAAGAGCTCAGATGACTTATGATATGACATATATATACTCTGATGACCTATGGTATGTCATATATGTTCTGATGACCTAAGAGATGACATATTCTCTAACCAATGAGATGACATATATACTCAGATGACCAATAAGATGACATGGGCTCAGATGACCTATGAGATGACATATGGGCTCAGATGACCTATGTGATAACATGGGCTCACATGACCTATGAGATGACCTATATGTTCAGATGACCTATGAGATGACACATATGGTATATGTGATATAACAATACATACAATAACAATATTTGATATAACAATACGTGATATAGGAAAACTTAATATAACAATGCATTCAGTAACAATACATACTATAACAATATGTGATATCATCATCATCATCTTCCACTCCTGCCATCAAGCGTTGTGGGGAGGAATAATTTGCGTTCCAGCGCCTGGTGGGCGACACTGGATAGCGTCATTCCATGTGGTTTTACAATGGTTTGATGTCATCAATCCATTTCTTCTTGGACCTTCTCTTGGTCTTGTTGCAGAAGATCTTTGATGTAAAGCCAATGATGGTAGTTGATGGTGTTGCATTCTAACTACATGGTCAAACCACTGGATCTTCTGTCTTTCAATAAACGTGGAACAAGATGTTGATCCTACCCGTCTGTATGATAACAGCATTTCTTACTCAGTCTCGGATTGTTAAGTTGGCAGCTCTCCTCAGCTTTACCTTTCCGAAAACCGAATTGTACTTTGCTTAGTTAGTTAGTTAGTCGACAGATCATCCTCATTGCACACCGAACCATTCAGTCCATAAGTGCTCGGATCCCCTCCTCAGCAAATCCCGCAGCGTATAGTGGCTAACGACACCAGTTCTGTGTTGGTTTATCAATCTTCTTTGGCTACCTGCATAGTGTTCTTGTTTGGCCACCACTCTTTTGATTTGCTGCTCTCGCAGTCTGACTATGGTTGTAGATTCACAGTCATCGCTTGGTTCTCACAAAAGTCTTACTTCTCGTAGAGCATTCAGAATGTCGGCCTGGTCCATGGCGCGTCCACCCTCCACCCTGGCCTTACCTGCGTGCTTGTCAACCCGCTCATTTCCTTGTACTCCCGCATGCCCTGGCACGAAGATGAAACTAATCTTTGTCAGCCGAGACCGTTGCAAATCAAATCAAATCAACTTTATTAGGGTCACAAATTGGGCGCGCAGGCCCGTCTTACATTCGGCCCTTCCAATCACTCGTCTTTCGTTCATCAAGAGCATTATACATTTACATAGGAAGAAAAATAAACATTGTGAAATGAATGTTGTAAACATAAACAAGGCTAATTACCATGTTATGAAGCCCATCTCCCACCTATCCATACATCACCCCACCCACACAACACCCCCACCTACCCACACACACGCGCACCAAGGGACACATACACACCCCCACCTACCGACACACACGCACACCAAGGGACACATACATACCCCACCAACCGACCCATCCCCCTCCCGCACATCCCCCACCCACACACACTGCCCTCACCTGATCCCCCAACCAAAACACACTCGCCACCCACAAACATTCCCCCACCAACCCACACATCCCACGCCCATCCACATCCTACCCCACACATCCTCTCCCCACCCACACCTCAAACCACCCATCCCCCAGCCACATCTCCATCGACAACATATCCCCCCCACACACACACAATCCCCCACCAACCCACACATCGCACATCCACTCACACATCCCCAAACCAAACACACACATCCCCACCAACTGACATGTCCCTACCCCCCCCCCCCCGCACACACACACATCTCCCTAACCACACATACATCCCCAATCCACTCACACACACCCCACCACCCACACATACAACTTCCACCCACCCACACATGCCTTAACCTAATCCCCCACCACACAATACCCCACCCGCACATCACATACACCCCTACCACGCACTATTCCCAACCCACGCACCACACACACACATATCCCTCACCAACACATCCCCACTTACACACCACACACATATCCCCCACCCAGATACCACACAATATTCCCACCCACACCCACACAGATACCCTTACCCATCCACCCCACATATCCCCACTCACACACCACAAAAACCCCCACCCACACACACATACCTCACCCACACAATATCACCAACCAACACACCACACAACTCTCCCCACCCACACACGCATTCCCTACCCGTCCACCAACACACACTCACTCACGCATACATCCTCCACTACGCACCCACACACCCCCACCCACCCCCAACCAAACATCTCTCGATCACAATACCCCTACCCCCACACACATCCTCCACCCACTCACACATCCCACCCCGACACATACAACTCCCTCACCCACCTACACATCCCTAAGCCACTCACACACCCCCACCTACACATTCCCCACCCACACACACACATCTCCCACCCACTCCCCCACATACTTCCCCCAACCACCACAATCCCCTGCTCACCCACACATATACCCCACCCATACTCACATTTCCTGCACCCATGACACACATCCCCCACACCACACACTATCCTCCACCCATACCACCACAAACATACCCTCCACCCACACATCATTCACACATCCCCCACCAACACACCGCACACATATCTCAAACCCACACACCATACATTTCTCCCCACCCGCCCTTCCATCCCAAATCCACCCAACACAATCCCCTACCCACACAACCCCGCCTCCCACACATACTTCCTCAAACCATCCACACATCTACACCCACATAAACACACATCCCCTGCATCCGTCCCATACACATATCCTCCACCCATACACACATCCCCCACACCCATTCAAACACCCCTACTTTCACCCCCACACATCCATCCACACATCCCACCAACACCCACAAATACCACTACCCACCAAAACCCACACACCCCAACCCATCCAAATGCATACCCCCACCCACACACCCCCCACCCACACATATCCCCACACTCACACACATCCTCCACATACACTCACACTTCCTCACATCTAGACACATACAAAATGTCTCACAGCAACCACTCTCTTCGGATCCACCCCATCTCTATCCCCTTGAGCATGCTCATTGAGTCGCTAAGAAAACATGCCCTATTGAATGTCTGTGTCTCGAGCCATGTTATTGCTTTACTTACTGCCATGACTTCCATAGTCAGGCTACTTGTGGTCTCAACAAAGGCACCAGAGTCCTCCTTCACAATTCTCCCTCTGGCCACCACCGTGAAGGCCCATGAGCTTCTCACATGTGGGACGACCAACCCATCTGTGTAGATGACCGCATCACCGTCTAATGAATTCTCGAAAATCAACGCTTGTACTTCCTCCTCCACAGCAGCCGGATTTTCTTGTCTGCATTTTCTGTCTAGTTGGATGCAAACTGAAAAGGATGTGCAGACATCTGTTGGCACTTGTACTTGTACTTTGCTTAACTGTTGTTCAACTATGGGTCTAGCTCTTTCTTCCAATAGTTTTGCATACATTTTCCCTATATGGCTCAGGAGTGATATACCTCTGTATGTTTCGCACTCTCTCATACTGCCTTTATTTTTCCATATTGGTACTATTATTGCCTGTTGCCAATCTCTGGGACTTTTCTTTCTTCCCATGCTATATTTAAAAAGCCTTGTTAGCCATTTAACTCCTGTTTTCCCACAGGCCTGAAATGCATCTACGGTTATTCTATCTGGACCCGGTGATTTGTTTTTAGGACTTTTCTGTGTAACAGCTTTGACTTCTGCAGGGATGAAATTTGATTCTTGTTTTCCATGGCTTTTAGGCACAACATTTAGGTTTTCTATGTTATTATGTGTGGGTTTAAGTAGTTCTTGAAAGTATTCTGCCCACCTTGCTAGTCTTTGTTGTGGATTAAATATTGGTACACCTCTTTTGCTGTTTATGATATAATGCTGTATTGTTGCATTATTTCTCTTGCTGTAGATGTCCTTGTGGCAATATTGTGTTATTTCTCTCGTTGTAGTTGTCCTTGAGGTAATGTTGCGTTAATTCTCTCGTTGTAGATGTCCTTGGCTAGACAATAAGAAAAAGTTGCGAGAATGGAACAAGAAGTACTCCATGAGTGGCAACAGCTAGAACAGAAACGACAAGAATATGCCCAGGTAATTGATGGCTAGAAATGTTTAAAAGTTAATTAATTTTTAGAGCTGAAATCATTGAATGATGTGAGATTGGCTGTTGCCATGGAATCTCAACTGCCATATCTTGTATTCTCTTGCCTTTTACATTTGGTTATAGCATGCTACAGAAATCTGGCTGCCCGACTTCCATGCTGTGTGACAGGCTGTAGCCGTGGAATCCCAACTGTCATATCATGTATTCTCTTGTCTTTTACATTTGATGAATGCAGCTTGTGTTGTCTTGGGGGTTGTGACTCCAGCTTGTGGTTGCGACTGCAGCTTGTGTTGTCTTGGGGGTTGTGACTGCAGCTTGTGGTTGCGACTGCAGCTTGTGTTGTCTTGGGGGTTGTGCCTCTGTAACGGTGTGAAGTATAGAGGACTAACAAGTCTTGGGCGAATACAAATTATCTTTATTGCACATCGATGACAGCTTGATCAATCTTCTTACAACATGGCGTCTTCTCCGTTTCAAGCCCAGATGTTGACTGCTCCTAACAACAAACTACGTCACGACTTGAGCATCTTCCTTCCCATTCCATCCCAATGCTCAAGCGTGCTGTAGCCTTTTCCCACCTAATACCCACATTCTGCTACACCTTCCTATGTTTTCTAAAGACTTTTTCCCTTAAAAAGCCTTTACTCCCAATCCCCCTACTCTATTCCCTCTCTTTCCTTACCTCCCACAGCTCCTCTAATCTTCCCCAAACCAACTTTATTTTAAGTAAAACAATCTATTCGTAACTCTTTCCCCTGCCATATAGTAATCCACTATATATTTCTTGTTCGTTCTTGGCTCCTCAAGGTTCCTGTATAAAATATATATATCATAAGAACAGCTCGTATAAATCGTTATCGTATACTTGACATTATGAATTTCTTCACTCTTTCACAACACAGGATGGACAGAAACAATGTAGTTAGAAAAAGCAAAGAAGGGGTGCGCACCCAGTGAAAAGCATAAAGAATGAATAGTCAACATGATCACATTTACATAAAGTAATGAATAGTCAACACAATCACATTTACCTCCCTTGCCAATAAAAAAACTTTTTGTAAAATAATTTTTTTTTTTTTAATACATCTTATGAAATAGATCTTTGTTCTCTATAAATCAAGTTGACATAAGTTTTCTCACATTTATATATTCAACATTCATATTGCCATCCACAATCTTGTCTATATTTCGTTATCTCATCTTTGACCACGAGCCAATGTTCATATTCCATGAACATTTTTAATTTAATTAACGCTGGTTTTTCACAGCTCCTATATCTTTCACCCTCACATCCCATGATCTGCTTCTTTGTCTACCTATATATATACCCCCGCTTATATGCTGCTATTACAGTCTCCCCCCTTTTTTTTCCATATACTCAACCTTATATCTTCATATAATGCTGACTTTAATGCAGCTTCTATTTTACTTCCTAATACTTCATATCTATAATAACCTCTTCATGTCGATTATCATAGCAAATTAATATTCACAAAGAGAATGTGTCTCTCTATTAGCCCTCAGTAGTTTTATTAACTCTTTTCTGAACGAAGGGTCTTAAATAAAACCCCATGTATTTTCTTTGAAAATTAAACTTACTTAATTAAATTTATAACATATTTATTAACAAGGTAACCTAATACACAAAACAACTTAATTAAATTATGAGTTAAGCGAAATAAAATCAAAACAAGACATTATAACCCCCAACTCATTCAAAGAAAAACACATTTTAAAATAATATAACATGCATCTTATCAAATCAGAAGAAAATATTCTATTATTACCTATCACTATTGGTCTCTTTTACGGACCAATAGTTTGTACGCAAAAGTCTAAGAACACCACAATCCTATTCTACAATAATAACAATCATTTTACAGAACCAAACCAAACAAAAAAAACATATTATATATGAGGCATTAAAACTCAGACTCAATAAAACAACTGTCTTCTCGCTAAAGAGAAGGTTTTCAAAAAAAATAATATAATTCACTTAGAATTAACTACGTAAAGTGACCCAGCAACATTGGCTTCTTATACGAACCAATGTAACACATATCTATTCACACAAGTCATTCCATTATTTTTTTATAACCGAGAAAACAAAACAACTCACTGCCAAGTATACAGACCAATTTCTTGACTTAGAACAATATCTGTTCTCTCTACCCAAAAAAAAATCACTAATCAACAATGACTGTACTATCATTGATTCTCTCCCCCTCACAATTTTCTATCTTTTTCCAGCTTAACTCCTAACACATAATAATATCTGGAATATCATCTTAAGCAAGCACTGTAAACTACAGGTCAACTCATTTTATCTATTACTAATGTGGCGATTATTCTATTGTCATCTCAATGTACCAGCCGTCATCTATCTACTAATTAACCTGTGGCTCGGCACACCAATTGTTTCCCTTGGGTTTGTACTAAACCTCACTACAACTTCTTAATCATTACCGTTAACCACGGTATTTCTAGCACCAATCAAACTTGTCTATTTACTATAGAGTACATCTACCTGCTGTACCATTGACTAACTTATCTATCTAAGAAAACTCAAGAAGTTGAAACATAAAATCAACCAGCAATTCCATCACAGAGAGAAAATAAAAATATATATGCCTCACTAGAACCTAGATCTATATTAGTTATCTTAATGCTTAACTACTCCTCAAGACCACCTATGAAAAGTATCAATAGAAGCCTTTTCCATTTCCACCCTTTCATATACTTCATCAAGTATCTCTTTCCTTTTTAAATCATGAAACTTATATCTTGCTATCTGCAATATTTTCTATCCATTTACCTCCTACGTTTCCACTTCTTCAATAACTCCAAGTTTCTTTGAATAAGTGCTATCTCCACATCAATATCTTCTTCTTCGTATAAGTTATTAGTTTCTTCCATACTACTATTTGATTCTGACTTTTCATCCATTTCCACTTCTTCATCTGTATGTCTCTCGCTAGCAGCCGCTAATCTCTTCCGTTCAATATCCCATCTAATTCGTCTATCATTATTTCTTAAGGACCTTTCTAGTAGAGGCATATCTTCACCGCTTGTTAAATAATCTCTAATTCTTCTCTGTCTTTTTACTTCTCTTTCTCTTTGTTTATCCATTCTTCTTTTCGTTGCTTGTCTAGTATTCTTAAATGGAGCTCCTATTTCCTCTTCCATAGATTCTATACTATCATAATGACTCTCATTCACTTTTTCTTCTTCTATCGTTTTCGGTATTGTCTGTTCTTGAGTATCATCGTAAACTGGAGTTGTTATTAACTGATTTTGTGCTGGAACTTTTCTAAAACCTGGGGTTATTGTAGCTCCTCTGACGACCTGTTCATCTAAATATCCAGTGTCTGAATAATAATTATTATTATAATTATTATTTTCCCTCTCATCCTCATCTCTTCTTAAGTGTTCCACGTGTGCCCTTGCCACATGTCCTGTGACCTGGTTCTTGATACTATACGATACTTTTCCTAGCTTTTCCAAAACGTAATAACCTGGAACCCAACGAGCATCAAACTTAGAGTTCCTTCTATGCTTCTTATAATAAACTCTATCACCTACTTTAAACTCCTGTAATTTTGTATTCACGTTTTTGTACTTTTTCTGTCTTTCTCTAGCTTTAATTATATTATTCTTTAGTCTTACGTGTGCTTTATGCATTTCTTGTATGATAGTCTCTTGAAAGTTTTCCCCCATATATTTCCGTCTTGGTTTTAACAGATTATCTATAGGTAGTACTGGTTCTCTCCCGTGTATTAAATAGAATGGTGAAAACCCTGTGCTCTCATTTTGATTTGTGCGTATAGCGCTAAGCGCTGGTCCCAGGAACAAATCCCAATCTTTTTCATGTTCATCGACTATCTTTGCTATAATATCGTATAATGTCCTATGTTGTCGTTCGTTCTTAGCATTTGAAGAAGGTCTATAGTATGAGGTCTTTATATGGTTTATATTCAAATCTTTTAATAACTTTTCGAATTTTTTATTTACAAATTCCCTACCATTATCCGTAAGTATACTTTGTGGGCAACTAAATCTTGGTACGAACTCTTGTAAAAAAATATTAATGACAGTATCTGCGCTCTTATCTGGGATTGCATAAACTTCTGGCCAAAGACTGTAGACGTCCACCATATGAATTAAATATACGTTCCCTGATAATGTTCTAGGGTGAGGACCCGATATATCTAAACTAATTTTTTGCATTGGAAACTGAGGAATATCTGTATCTTGTAAAGGACACTTAATTGTTTTCATATTCCTTAACCTGCATCTTTCACACGTATCCACATATTTGCAAGCAGATTTAAATAAGTTCGGCCAATAATATTTACTCACAAGTGCCTTCACCAATTTATCACGACCGAGATGACCATTCTCATCATGATATGCTTTTAAAACTTCATTTTCCAAATGTTTTGGAACATATTTCCTTCGCTGTTCGTTCCTTTCACTCATATAATATAACTGTTCGTCGTCTTGCAAAACTAAATAATTCTTCTTATATTTGTTCTCCTCCGTTTCTTTTAATTTCTGTTTTATTTGTAAGACTTTTGGATCTAATTCTTGTTCTTCTTTCATATTAAATTGTGCTAAATGTGGGTCTTCTGCTCTAGGTTCAGACTCTTGATCCGATGGTAAACTCTCAAACTCTTCTCTATTTATTATGGCAGAATCTAATATATTTACTTGCCAGTTTCGGTCGTCGATCTCTGGTTCACCTTCATCTTCTGTGTCTCCTGATGACTGTGGATACGGGATCCTAGACAATAAATCAGCACATGTGTTAATCCTACCTGGAATGTATTCAATTTTCGTATTGTATCCCTGTAGATTCAATGCCCACGTCTGTATCTTCCTGTTCTGCACTGGAGCTTCTAACAGAGATTTTAAAGGCATATGGTCAGTTCTAATAACAAAATTTGCGTTATGTAAGTAGTAGTTTAGTTTTTGGAGAGCATAGTGTATAGCATAAGCCTCTTTCTCGATAGTCGCCCACCACCATTTCATCCTCTGTAACGGTGTGAAGTATAGAGGACTAACAAGTCTTGGGCGAATACAAATTATCTTTATTGCACATCGATGACAGCTTGATCAATCTTCTTACAACATGGCGTCTTCTCCGTTTCAAGCCCAGATGTTGACTGCTCCTAACAACAAACTACGTCACGACTTGAGCATCTTTCTTCCCATTCCATCCCGATGCTCAAGCGTGCTGTAGCCTTTTCCCACCTAATACCCACATTCTGCTACAACTCCAGCTTGTGGTTGCGACTGCAGCTTGTGTTGTCTTGGGGGTTGTGACTCCAGCTTGTGGTTGCGACTGCAGCTTGTGTTGTCTTGGTGGTTGTGACTCCAGCTTGTGGTTGCGACTGCAGCTTGTGTTGTCTTGGGGGTTGTGACTGCAGCTTGTGTTGTCTTGGGGGTTGTGACTGCAGCTTGTGTTGTCTTGGGGGTTGTGACTCCAGCTTGTGGTTGCGACTGCAGCTTGTGTTGTCTTGGGGATTGTGACTGCAGCTTGTATTGTCTTGGGGGTTGTGACTGCAGCTTGTGGTTGCGACTGCAGCTTGTGTTGTCTTGGGGGTTGTGACTCCAGCTTGTGTTGTCTTGGGGGTTGTGACTGCAGCTTGTGGTTGCGACTGCAGCTTGTGTTGTCTTGGGGGTTGTGACTGCAGCTTGTGTTGTCTTGGGGGTTGTGACTGCAGCTTGTGGTTGCGACTGCAGCTTGTGTTGCCTTGGGGGTTGTGACTGCAGTTTGTGTTGTCTTGGGGGTTGTGACTCCAGCTTGTGTTGTCTTGGGGGTTGTGACTGCAGCTTGTGTTGTCTTGGGGGTTGTGACTGCAGCTTATGTTGTCTTGGGGGTTGTGACTCCAGCTTGTGTTGTCTTAGGACTTGTGACTCCAGTTTGTGCTTATGTTGTCTTGGGAGTTGTGAATCCAGCTTGTGTTGTCTTGGGGGTTGTGACTGCAGCTTGTGTTGTCTTGCAAATGAAAGAAAGAAGAGGACGCAGATGTGTGGCTGCTGCAAATATGGACTTGTTTTGTTGCAACTCTGTAGCTCTACATTCTACTCCACATCCCATAATTGAACAGTTACCTAGCTTTATAACAGCTGAAGCATTGTATGCATGTTGCAATCATTCAGTTTTGTCTCAACTATGTTGTACTTATCTGTCTGTTACCATGTCTGTGTGTTTTGACATTGTCTCTCCTTTATTATCTGTGTTGTACTTGACTTATATGGCAATTAATTTGTCTATTTATCATGAAATTGTCTCTCCTTTATTATCTACAAAGGGAAGAGCAGTGAGGTCTCACATCACCGTCACTAAGCAAGGTCATAAACCAACATGATGCCAGCTCAAAGACACCCACACCCAGTTCTCGGCAGCTGTCTTCCAGACATCAGCAGAATGTTCTAGTTCTGATAGAGAAGCTCCACCTGGTGGAAGACAACTACACTCCACTGTGGAATCCACCAGCTAAATCCCAGCCAGGACATGCAGATCCTGTATTGGAGTTGTTTGAGGTGAAGAGACCTGTCAGGAGTGATACCAGCAGACAGCAGCATTCCAGAGATGTGCTGGATCGTGTCAACAGCTCAGACAGTAAGTTAGTTGCTGTTAGCAGGCAGCTGGATGCCTCAAAGGGCACAAATGGAGTAGGCTGAGGTGACCATGATGGGCATGACTTGGTGGATGATGAGATGAGTGTGGAGGTCATCCAGATACTCAACTTCCCCACTAGAGAGTGCGTGAGCACCCCACACAGATCAGCTGACATTGGTGCTAATGTTTGTACAGAGGCTATTGCCGATGATAATGCAGATTCTGGTGATGAGGCTGAATATCAGATTCTAAAGAAAGTATTTCTTTTTAAACGTTTGTAGCGTTAGATACACGGTCCCAAGGCAAACACCACTGGTTTGTTGCAACTTTAAATATTTCTGAAGTGTAATTTAAACTTTGTTTGTAGAAAAGAGTCGATCAAAGTTTAGCTTGTGTTGTTGCCTTGAAAGATAGTTGACTAGAGTTTAGCTTCTGATGTTGCCTTGTTTTCTAGGAAATATAGCTGACCAAAGTTTAGCATCTTTTGTTGATTTAATTTGATGCTGTCAGCATTTGTTTGTGATGATGTAACCAAGCCAAATGTCAGCTGTCCTAGCCATGTAAATAGCTGTTTATATATCAGTTGCAGCTGCATGTGTCCATGTATCAGACTGTTTCACATGTACACATTGTTTATGTCACTAGCTACCATGTTTCCATGATCAGACTGTTTCACACGTACACATTGTTTATGTCACAAGAAACCATGTTACCATGTATCAGAATGTTTCACATGTACACACTTTTTATGTCACTAGCTACCATGTTTCCATGTAACGGTTTCCAGATAGTGGATGTTTTATTATCACCTAAGCCACAGGTGCTGATTTTGTCATTGTTACAATGGAGAAACAGCGTGGAAAGAATTTGGTGCATGGCAGCAGTTCAGTCTCTTTACTCAACAGGATACAGTTTGTTGGTAATGATGATGATGGTTGTGGTGATGATGATGACAGTTGTGGTGATGGTGACGAAAGCTGTGATGGTGATACAATGCATTCATTTAGTTTACATCATATAATGAATGAGAAATCTTAAAACACGAATGCTGGCATTTATCACGTTTATTCTAAATTCACTCAAGTAACAGAAATAAATGACATAAATAAATGATAATAAATACGACTGTGGGTGGGTTTATCACATGGGGTAAATGAGATCACTCGGTGATTGTAGTACACACGTGTATGTGTGTGTGTGTGAGTGAGGGAGTGTGTGTGAGTGAGATCACTCGGTGGTTGTAGTATGCATGTGTGAGTGAGGGAGTGTGTGTGAGTGAGATCACTCAGTGATTGTAGTACACACATATGTGTGTAACAACACTCCCTGGGGTGAGGGGAAACTGATGCCACACCTTAATAACGGGAGGTGATCTGCCTGGGAACTAGGTAACCTCAGCCTACTTTACCCCACCGCCCTCTGGATACCTATCTCACTGTTCAACCAACCACGGGATACTACCCTCTCCCACCTCGTCCTGAATGCATGACTCAACATTTAACTCTGGCATCTATATATGGTAACAGAAGTGTATTACACAAATGAGGATGATGATGGTGGGGATGATGATGGTGAGATAGACCTATTAGCTAGTAGGTCAATTGAGACAGCAAGCCTGCGAGTAGCTTCAGAATGGAGCAGTCATCATTGGAAAGGCTCTGAGTAGAACGCTACAGGTCATCTTGTTACCAGAGCTCATCGGATGTAGCTAGTCTTCTATCAAGCTCTCGTCTTCCCACAGATGGATGGATAATGGTCGGTCTAACTGGGCAAGTTCCGGAAACCTCTATTCAGTGATGATCCGAATGGGTGGATCACACAGGTGACTAAATGTTTAATGTCTGGCCACATTATGAAACACGTAGTTGCCCTCTCTTACAGAGTCCAGGAGAGTGTCAGAAATATGAGAGCAACTTCTCAGGTGATTATGTGGGATGTTGGTGCTAGAGATATATTCTCTAGACTCCAGCGGACTCATAAGCTAAAATGGCCTGGCACACTATGTGAGGAAAGCCAAGAAGAAAAACTAATGGTCGCCCCCACCAGGTGACAACGATCTTCGACTCAAGTCACGACATTGAAACGACATCCGATACTTCTGCCGACCTTTGCACTACATTCACCTCGCCAAACTGCGTCGATCGAGATCGCACATGCCCTAGTATAGGCAACGTCCTACTCTACTTCCGGTTCCCCCACGTTACATCATTCCGCCACGCCGGCCTCAGCTACGTTCGATTTCAGGAAGCTAGGCCATATGTGAACTCGAATTAAAGGTCTCGTTACCCTGACCTCAGATAACCCAACCTACAATGGCTGTGAATAAACCTGGCGCCGCTAGCATAATAAATATCCCTGCATTTCACTGCTGGTACACACGCGCTTTCAACAGGTTTCACCTCAGGCCCACAGCAGTTAACTGTTCACACGTAACCCACTTCCACGCGTCACGTTTAGAACACACTGCTTATCGCTATTGAGTCACAGAGAACCGACACTGCTTTAACTAAACTAATGGGTTACAACTACCTTCAGATGGCTGTACAACTTGTCATAACGGGGCAGCTGTAGTTCACCTGTACTTGATGTCGGATTTCTTTAACCATCTTGAGACATCGGCAGCCCCAGCTCTCTATAACAAAATCGGACTAGGCCCACAGACTTCTGGTCGCCAGCACTGCAAGACTACAACTGACGGCGTTGTCTGCCCAGCCCAATCAACTGCACATGCGCCAGCCTGACTGAATTATGTTTACCCGGCGTTGGTTTCTCGAATCTACTCAGACACCAAACCAAAGGGCGATGATTTTCCCAAGAACCGCGTCGGGTAATAGTAGGGTTGTCTGCCTTATACCACATGGTCTGCTTTTATACCACAAGGCCGTATCGATTGCGTTTATTTCGTGATGGTGTGTAAGTATGTGAGTGAGGGATTGTGTGTGAGTGAGATCACTCAAAGATTATAGTATGCACATGTGTGTGTGTGTGAGGGAGTGTGTGAGTGAGGGAGTGTGTGAGTGAGATCACTAAGTGATTGTAGTACACACATGTGTGTGTGAGTGAGATCACTCAATCATTGTAGTACACACACATGTGTGAGTGAGATCACTCAGTGATTGTAGTACACACATGTGTGTGTGTGAGTGAGATCACCCAGTGATTGTAGTACGCACATGTGTGTGTATGTGAGTGAGATCACTCAGTTATTGTAGTACACATACGTGTGTGAATGAGAGAGTGTGAGTGAGATCATTCCGTTATTGTAGTACACACACATGTGTGTATGTGTGTGGGAGTGTGTGTGAGTGAGGGAGTGTGTGTGAGTGAGATCACTCAGTTATTGTAGTACACATACGTGTGTGAGTGAGGGAGTGTGTGTGAGAGAGTGTGAGTGAGATCACTCAGTTATTGTAGTACACATATGTGTGTGAGTGAGGGAGTGTGAGGGAGTGAGGGAGTGTTTGTGAGTGAAGGTGTGTGTGTGTGAGTGAGATCACTCAGTTATTGTAGTACACATACGTGTGTGAGTGAGGGAGTGTGTGTGAGTGAGGGAGTGTGAGTGAGATTACTCAGTTATTGTAGAACACATACGTGTGTGTGGGAGTGAGGGAGTGTGAGTGAGTGAGAGGGAGTGTGTGTGAGTGAGATCTCTCAGTTATTGTAGTATACATACGTGTGTGAGTGAGGGAGTTTGAGTGAGATCACTCCGTTATTGTAGTACACACATGTGTGTGTGGGAGTGTGTGTGAGTGAGATCACTCAGTTATTGTACTCATACGTGTGTGAGTGAGGGAGTGTGAGTGAGATCACTCCGTTATTGTAGTAGGCACATGTGTGTGTGTGTGAGTGAGATCACTAAGTGATTGTAGTACACACACGTGTGTGTGTGTGTGTGTGTGTGTGTGTGTGTGTGTGTGTGTGAGTGAGTTCACTAAGTGATTGTAGTACACACATGTGTGTGTGTGTGTGAGTGAGATCACTAAGTGATTGTAGTACACACGTGTGTGTGTGAGTGAGATCACTCAGTTATTGTAGTACACATACGTGTGTGAGTGAGGGAGTGTGTGTGAGTGAGGGAGTGTGTGTGAGTGAGGGAGTGTGTGAATGAGATCACTCAGTTATTGTAGTACACATACGTGTGTGAGTGAGGGAATCTGAGTGAGATCACTCCTTTATTGTAGTACATACATGTGGGAGTGTGTGTGAGTGAGATCACTCAGTTATTGTAGTACTCATACGTGTGTGAGTGAGATCACTCCTTTATTGTAGTACACACATGTGTGTGTGTGAGTAAGGGAGTGTGTGTGTGTGTGAGTGAGATCACTCAGTTATTGTAGTACACATACATGTGTGAGTGAGGGAGTGTGTGTGAGTGAGGGTGTGTGTGTGAGTGAGATCACTCAGTTATTATAGTACACATACGTGTGTGAGTGAGGGAGTGTGTGTGAGTGAGGGAGTGTGTGAGTGAGATCACTCAGTTATTGTAGTACACATACGTGTGTGAGTGAGGGAGTGTGAGTGAGATCACTCAGTTATTGTAGTACACATACGTGTGTGAGTGAGGGAGTGTGAGTGAGTGAGAGGGAGTGTGTGTGAGTGAGATCACTCAGTTATTGTAGTACACATACGTGTGTCAGTGAGATCACTCCGTTATTTTAGTACACATACGTGTGTGAGTGAGATAGTCTGAGTGAGATCACTCCTTTATTGTAGTACATACGTGTGTGTGTGGGAGTGTGTGTGAGTGAGATCACTCAGTTATTGTAGTACTCATACGTGTGTGAGTGAGATCACTCCATTATTGTAGTACACACATGCGTGTGAGTGAGGGAGTGTGTGAGCGAGGGAGTGTGTGAGTGAGATCACTAAGTGACTATAGTACACACATGTGTGTGTGTGAGTGAGATCACTCCGTTATTGTAGTACACACATGTGTGTGTGAGTGAGTGAGTGAGATCACTCAGTTATTGTAGTACACATGTGTGAGTGAGGGAGTGTGTGTGAGTGGGATCACTCAGTTATTGTAGTACACACACTTGTGTGAGTGAGGGAGTGTGAGTGAGATCACTCAGTGATTGTAGTTCACACGTGTATGAGGGCGTGTGTGTGTGTGAGGGAGATCACTCAGTGATTGTAGTACACGTCAATCAAGCACATCACACGCTTGGAAACTCCATAGCTCTCATAATGTTATCTCATCTCATCATGTTCCTCTTGTACCTTGCGGTGTTGAGATGAAGTATAAACAGCGGGAGAGTGCCCGCTTATGGGCTTCGTGTATTGAGATTCCCATGGACTTTGCTATTCCCTCTGTCCTTCGTTTACGTGGTCGGCCACTTCTTCTACTTCAAATTGCATGTTGTGGTATACAGTTATTTGGTAATCTAGTTACATGGCCAAACCATTTAACTTGTTGCCTTCTGATAAACTCTAGCACTGCTATAACCCCGACTTTAGTCCTGATTTCTTTATTTCTGATTATCTCTCCTCTTAATATATTGAATATTCTTCTCATGAATCTCATTTCTGTTCTTGCGATTATTCTTTTCTATTTTTCTGTAATTGTCCAGGTTTGGCATTGGTAGCATAGAATTGGTAGGAAGAATATGTAGTAAAGTGCTTTCTTAGTAACTAGTGATACGTGATTGTTCTTTAGTATTGGTGCCATAATGTTATACATTATTTAAAATAAACTTTCTTGAATATAACAATTTCATTCCCCAATACAAGCCAGAATGTTTCCCGCGTCTGTGGCGAAGGGGTGGTGTGCAATCCCACGTACCGCCTGGGAAAAACAGCTGCATGCGATATGGATATGTTTAACAATGTTTTGAGCGTCAGTAGTTCAGAAAGCAATGGCAAACGTAACATTACCTAGTCAATCACAAACAGCCAAGCATGCTGGGGTTGACAGCGACTTCATGTACAAGGACATTCAACTAACTTGTATTGAAATGAATGTATCACACAAATATGAGAAGTAGAATGTCACTTTTACTAAAACATGATTACAAGAAATAAAATGGACGTTGCAGCTAAAGCCTTCGTCAGCACAGAATAAACAAACACAAACCGACACAACTACATGAAAAACACTACATGAAAATATACAGGTTACTTGTATCCTTGTCGTTGGATACTTCTTAAACGATCAATGCATTTGAAGGAATGATAATCAAATAGGGGATATAATTGCCAGTTTATATAATGCAATATATCTTTTATTGTTTCCCTTTGCTGAGTTAAGTTTTGTATTCGTCCAAATAATTTTATTGTATTATGAAAAGGCCTAGACATTTGCTTTCAAGTCCGCCGGTCAGGAGTTTTAATCTAAATCGTTGCAGATTTAAAAAAAAAAAAAAAACAGACCTGAGCTTCTAGAGCTACCCAGCTTAAGGAATGACAGCAATTCCTCGTGATGCTGGCAATCAACATGCACATGAAATGACACAGATTTGTGAGCTCACGAGCTGGCTCGGAAAACTTGCCATGCTTCTCTATCGCATATGGATATCAAGTCATCTCCCACGGCCAGGCTAATTTAGTCAACATATTTCGGGAAGAAGTCAGATATGATGGCCTAACGGTGCAAATAGTGCAGCTCTGCTGTTAACAGCACAAAACAAACACAAAAATATACGGGACGAATGAACATGACGCCATCAATAAAATTACAGTTAAACACGAGTAAACAGCTCATTCTACAAAATCAACAAGTGGTATCTGAGAACAGTCTTTTAAACTGCCTGCCTCGTGTTAAGAAGGGCATGGGTTTGTTCATTATCTCTGTCATTTGGTTCCCGGGTACACATTTTTCTTGGACCCTCTAATGTCATCACCGAAACTACGAAGTTCGTAGTCGTTGCAACCATTCCGGCAGGTCGCTCTGTGGAAGGAGTTCACACATGGGATAAAACCTGGCGCAATGTAATTTCTACTTTTTCTATTTATATTCCCTTATCTTTTTATTTGTTTTTTTCAAACGTGTCCTTCCCAATCGTGTCTTCCTTAGAGAGATTGCCATTTCCCACCCAAACTTGTTTTTTCGCTCTAGCTTATACTTTATTTATTAAATCGCTTCCTAACAGTTCCCCTACTTAGCTCGTGGCACACAGCTAGACTTTTGTGCATTAGGGTTTCAACGTCCACAGTATATTTCTTCTACTTGGTACACATCATATATTTTTTTTTTTTGTCCGCTGTATATTTCTTCTACTTGACCCACAGTATATTTCTTCTGCTCGGTCCACAGTATATCTCTCTCCTATTTGTTCCACAGTATTTTTCTTCTGCTCGGTCCACAGTATATAATATATCTCTCCTATTTGTTCCACAGTATATTTCTTCTGCTCGGTCCACAGTATATATCTCTCCTATTTGTTCCACAGTATATTTCTTCTGCTCGGTCCACTGTATACATCTCTCCTATTTGTTCCACAGTATTTTTCTGCTGCTCGATCCATAGTATATTTCTTCCCTGACTTTTGCAGATGATGATCTTCGAGCACGTATGAGAATGTTCCAAGTTCTGTGGTGTCGGTTCTTAGCACAACAGATAATTGATGCATGAAAAATTAGTGGTTGGAAGGGCGGGATGTAAGACGGACCTGCGTGTCCAAATTGTGACCCTTTGAAAATATGGCTCGTTCGCTAATTCTTGGAACTATTATCTACATACCTGAATTCTGACAGTTTGAATGTAGTAGTTATTGTCGACATAGCAGTAACAGTTGTAGTAACAGTAGCAGTTTTTGCCGTTGTGACACGGGTATCTGTGTCAGCAGCAGAAGTAGCAGTAGTAATGGTAGCAGTAGTAGTAGCAGCAGCATTCGAAGCAGTATTATTACTATTATTATTATTATTATTATTATTAGTAATTTTTGTTGTTGTTGTTGTATCAGCAGCAGTAGTAGCTGCTGTTGTAGTAGTGGTGGAGTAGGAGGGGGGATAAGGAGGAGGAAGAAGATGATGATGAGCAACAACAATACCAAAAACAACACAAAAAGTCACGTGAGCTATAATATGCCTACATTAACATTGCCATAAACTGTCAAACTGTCATTTACTGTCAGTATAGTGTATGGTGGGGGTGGGGGGGGGGGGGCTTTAGCCTGAGGAATTAAGGCCGCTTGGCTAGTGCAGTCGCCGCGAAATGTGCAGAAAAAAAAACTCCACGCCTTACCGAGGATTCAAACTCGGTTCTCCCGAAGGAGCATCCAGCGGTCTAGCCACGTGGCCAGCCGCTCTTTTTAATATTGACATATTGTTATCCAATCATTTTAATTTCCAGCCTCTCTTTAATCGTTGACATAGGCTTATAAGTTATCTGCCAATCTCTTTAGTCGTTGACATAATTTATTCGTCAGTTTCTTTAGTTGCTGATATTGTAGTTTTATTTATCTTTCCATCTCTTTGGTCGTTGATATTGTAGTTTTATTTGTTTTTCCATGATCTCTTTGGTCGTTGATATTGTAGTTTTATTTGTTTTTCCATGATCTCTTTGGTCGTTGATATTGTAGTTTTATTTGTTTTTCCATGATCTCTTTGGTCGTTGACATTGTAGTTTTATTTATCTTCACAACATGCATTTGGCCATTGACATTGTAGTTTTATTTATCTCTGCAAGTACTACATCTCTTTGGTTAATATGCAGTCCTTGAGGTTCCCCCTCCCCCCTCCCCAGCCTCCCTATTCCTTGTCGCTCAATGTAATCAGCAGTTGTAACACTGCGCGGGCCTGGGTCGCACGTACACTTGGCCTAATTAGAAGCATGAGGCTCTGTCAGGGAGGAAAGATATTGTTGCGGGCGAGGCAGGGGGATGATGTGGAGTGACAAGAATTCTAGGATATCTCGTTAGGGGTTTTCTGAGGTCATCATCGTGGCAAGGTTAATATATTTTATAAGGAAATACAATGAAAATATTTTTAGAAATTTAGAAGATATGAGAGGAATCACCATTGGGGAATATAACATAAATTACATTAGATATGCGGATGATACATTATTGATTGCTGACAACGAACAGGATCTCTTTGGTAGATACGGTTATTGTACACGGTGAACAACTAGGGTAAGAATTAAATTGTAGGAAGACAGAGATCTTGGTCGTCACTATGATGGTGAAAATTACAATGTGTTCACATGCATCCATTGTGGACAAACATTTACAGCGCGAATTGGTCTGATCAGTCACATTCGCTACCGCCAGGGTTGTTGTTATAATGCTTTTTTTTTTTGAAGCACAATGTTAAGACGGCAAGGTGCCAGTATAATAAACTAAAGATAGGAGATACTAATGAATGTAACAGGAAATGTTGAAATAACAACTATAAATCTGATGCAGGAGTGTTCAACATAAGCAGAACAGAGACAACTATGTTGGCTTTCACCAGCTCCATATAAGGACAGTCTATGGGGAAGCTAATAACTCCAAGAAGACTAATGCTTTGTTTAAAATACATTCATGTTGACATCTGTAGGTTTACGAAGTCGCAACAGCAGCAGCAGCAGCAGCAGCAGCAGCAGCAGCAGCAGAAGAAGAAGAAGAAGAAGAAGAAGAAGAAGAAGAAGAAGAAGAAGAAGAAGAAGAAGAAGAAGAAGAAGAAGAAGAAGAAGCAGCAGCAGCAGCAGCAGCAGCAGCAGCAGCAGAAGAAGAAGAAGAAGAAGAAGAAGAAGAAGAAGAAGAAGAAGAAGAAGAAGAAGAAGAAGAAGAAGAAGAAGAAGAAGCAGCAGCAGCAGCAGCAGCAGCAGCAGCAGAAGAAGAAGAAGAAGAAGAAGAAGAAGAAGAAGAAGAAGAAGAAGAAGAAGAAGAAGAAGAAGAAGAAGAAGAAGAAGAAGAAGAAGCAGCAGCAGCAGCAGCAGCAGCAGCAGCAGAAGAAGAACTAACACCATATATTATTCAGCATGTCGCATTATGCAACGACGAAGGAAGTTTGACCATTGCTGGCGACCGCTGCATGCGATGATTTCCCAGTCAGTGAAAGATGATGTGGTAGAGAGTAGAGAGCCTTTCAATGTTCCTACTAGATGTCTCATGGCGTTGGTCAAAGTTAATTTCTCCACATCTCACCGAGGTCCTAGGTCTTCGCTCTGATGAAGCCTGTCGAGAGGTCCACATCTTGCAGGCGTCAAGACTAGAGAAGAGTCATCGCAAATCAACATGATGATGGCAGTGGTTCAGCACCCACACCAGTTCTTACATGCCTGGAGAGCTTTTGCACACTGAGATGAGGGTGTTAAGGGGAATGAAACAAAGGCATCGCTAATCCCCAAACTCTTCCTGCCGTTATACCTTAAACTATTAGCATAGGCTTTTAAAGGACGTTGCAATCAACCCCAGCATTGTTTACCGTTGGTAAAAACAAAAATTCTAGGTTCAGTAGTTTGTCATTGCTTTCTGAACAGCCCACGCTCACACAGATGTGTAAATCTACTCAAAGCGCTTTGATTCTTATGTGGCTGACTTGGAAACCCGATATGTCGGTACTGTAAAACTGAGTTCAAAACCTTGTTGTCACAGACGCCAAACCAGTCGTATAAGAGTGGAACATTTAAGCGACGGGGTTCGTAATACTGGTCGAATGAAAACTTTAAAAGTGTAATAGAAATTACAATAACCATGCCATTGTCTTGCAACCTGTCAATATTGTTGTTAAGGATGTCAAGAGTGTTCAGCACGTGACATCACAGTGCAGACGAACACTGTGACGTCATATGGGCAGTTTAAAGATGACTGCCCCACTTTTGACATGCCCCAAAGAGGAGTAGCGTTCTGTTATCCACTATTTTGATCAGTGAAGAAGTGAAACCTATTGAAATTCATCGGCGAATGAAAGTCCAGTATGAAGATGCATGCCTATCAGTCCAGCAAGTGTATGAGTGGAGTAGCAAGTTTCAAAACAGCGTGGACACACCGAGTAGTGACAAGAGCATGCTTAGTTTTTAGTTTTAGTCGTTGGATCAACATCACGGCACACAGGTTTAACCCCATAAGTGTTCCGTTTTCCTCCTAACTCAAACCTGAGTCTGGAGTAACTCAGCTAACTGCACGAACTCCGTAGCAACGGCGAGGATCCTAAAATACTTGAGAGCAAATGTTTCGCTACAGGAATCCAAGCACTTTATCGGCGCTGGAGGACTTGCATTGAACGCAGCGGTGATTGCATCGAATAATGAAACATTTGTTCTGTACTTTTTCAAAATATATTCATTAAAAATAATTAAGGTTTTCATTTGAAGCTACTTCGTATAACAGCAGCTGCAGCAGCAAAAACAACAACAATTATTTCTTCCTCTTTCCTCTTTGGAAGTGAGTGCGTCACACCTGATTATGCACCTCAAAGGTCGGTGTGTCTGATTTCGGCACGTATTGGTGTCAGGTGTGCCTCCTCTAGACAGTTTCCACCCAGGGTATCGGGCTCTATCTACTCTCGGGTTGGTTTTCTTTCCTAACAATTTTGCCAAGGCCACAGATTTACTGCCTGCTCTTTGCGATTTCTAACTGCTGTGGTCTTAAATTACTTCCTACAGACAACGATCCCTTTCAAATTAATCTCCGAAATGTGACTGATCCTATCACAAGATTATTAATCTGAGGCTGAGATGGGCCCTAATTATAACTTCTCTTCTGAGATTGGTTGAACGGGGAAGGGTCATTGACAAATGACATGACACACAAGGCCTCCAGTTTTTCGCCCCTACCCTAGAAGGCTAGGGATGCGATTTCACTACCAAGAGACCAGGGGATGTATAATATAATTAAATACTAAAGCCACGTCCAGGGTGTATTTTTAATGACTGTGGATTTTGAAAATATTGCCGTTCCAAGTTTTGTATTCACCCTCTGTGGAGTTCATGCAACATAAGGGGTAAATACAAAACTTGGAACGGCAATATTTTCAAAATCCTCAGTCATTAAAAATACACCCTGTAGAAAATAACTAACCAAACCTGCTATCACAAGGTATTCCCTGTCCCAATTTCCTCCCATCACGTGCTGGAATTCTCCTGTCCTATTTTTACCCCCTCTTGTTGTCAAAACGTGCTATCCCCCTGCCATCTATATTTAGCATGTATATCTCTACGTACTCTCTCCAATTTCCCTGATTCCCTCCAACAATCCCATACTCTCCTCCAACAACTTCATGTTTCTCCCCTCTTCTGTAAATTTTCTCTCGCTGTCTCTCGACCAGCTTTTATCATTTCCCAATTTGCAACGCCCTTTCTTCAACCGTTTTTTTTAAATAGTCTCTTCGCCTTGCATTCATGTGCTCTGTTCATTATTACCCCGTCTTTCCCTCTAATTCTTGCGCCATCTGCGATGCCTCTGCGACCTTCATTCTTCTGCAAGAAATATAAGCCCTCCTCCAGCACCCTCCCACCTCCTCCTTCCTCCAATCCATCAAATTGATTTTCCATCACTCACCATGGCTCTGCTATCTTCACGGCAGGGCGGTGTTTCCACGTCATAGTGTCCATGAACTGAGGGATGTTGGGGCTTTTGTAAACAGAAGGAAGATGGGATTTCTGTAAACAGACGAAGGATAAAGCTACTGCAAACAGAACGAGGATGGGATTTGTGTAAACAGAAGGAAGGTGGGATTTGTGTAAACAGATGGAGGATGAGATTTGTGTAAACAGATGGAGGATGGACTTTGTGTAAACAGATGGAGGATAAGATTTGTGTATACAGATGGAGGATGGAATTTGTGTAAAACAGATGGAGGATGAGATTTGTGTAAACAGATGGAGGATGGGATTTGTGTAAACAGAAGGAATATGGGATTTGTGTAAACAGATGGAGGGCATGATTTGTGTAAACAAGGTGATGGATGAGATTTGTGTAAACAGGTGGAGGATGGGATTTGTGTAAATAGATGGAGGATGAGATTTGTGTAAGCAGATGGAGGGTGGAATTTGAGTAAACAGAGGGAGGATGAGATTTGTGTAAACAGATGGAGGATGGGATTTGTGTAAATAGATGGAGGATGAGATTTGTGTAAGCAGATGGAGTATGGGATTCGTGTAAACAGATGGAGGATGGGATTTGTGTAAACAGAAGGAAGATGGGATTTGTGTAAACAGATGGAGGATGGGATTTGTATAAACAGAAGGAAGATGGGATTTGTGTAAACAGATGGAGGATGTGATTTGTGTTAACAGATGATGGATGACATTTGTGTAAACAGATAGAGACTGAGATTTGTGTAAACTGATGGAGGATGAGATGTGTGTAAACAGATGGAGGATGAGATTTATATAAACAGAAGGAAGATGGGACTTTGTAAACAGAAGGAAGATGGGATTTTTAATTCATCTCATCTCATCATGTTTCTCTTGTACCTTGCGGTGTCGAGGCGAAGTATAAACAGCGTGAGAGTGCCCGATTATGGGTTTCATATATCGATATTCCCATGGACTCTGCTATTCCCTCCTTCCAACGTTTACGTGGTCGGCCTCTTCCTCTGTTTCCATCTGGCCTGTACATCATTGCATGTTGTGGTATGCTGTTGACTGGTAACCTACTTGCATGGCCAAACCAGTTGACTTGCTGCTTTCTAATATAATCTAGTGCTACTTTAACCCCTACTGTAGTCCTGATTTCTTCATTTCTGATCTTATCTCTTCTTGATAGTTGAGTATTCTTCTCAGGAACATCATTTCTGTTGTTGTGATTTTTCTTTTCTCTTTTTTCTGCCATTGTCCAGGTTTGGCATTGATAGCATAGAGTTGGTAGGAAGACTGTGTTGTAAAGTGCTTTCTTAGTAGTTATTGATACATGTTAGTTCTTTAGTATTGGTGCCATTTGTCCAATGAGTTGATTTGCCTTATTGCACCTATTTTCGATCTCGTCTTCTGATCTGTCATTTGATGATATTATACTTCCTAGGTACTTGAAACTCTTTACTTATTTCAAGGGATGTTCGTTTATGTGAATTGTTGTTGCTTGTTCTTCTTTAGTTACAGTCATTACCTCTGTTTTGCTTGTGCTAATTTTCATGTTATGTTCCCTACACATTTCGTTTAAACTATTCATGTGGTCTTGTAATTCAGCTTCTGATTTTGCTATTAGTGCTTGGTCGTCCGCAAACAGGAGTTCTCTAATGGTTAGATTTGCAGATGGTTCTTCTTCTGTGTTCTCGTCATGCGGTATTCTTGCTGTCTCTGCTTGGCTGGTTTCTTTACATATGTTGTCTATATATGTTATGAACAAGAGATGGGACAGGAGGGGATTTCTATAAACAGAAGAAAGATGGGACTTTGTAAACAGAAGGAAGATAGGATTTCTATAAACAGAAGGAAGATGGGATTTCTGTAAACAGAGGGAGGATGAGATTTCTGTAACAAGTGTCAGGGTGAGATTTTGTTTGTTAACATGAGGATGATGACTTTGTGTAAACAGAAGGAGAATGAGGTTTTTGTAAGCAGCGTAGAGTGGGATTTCTATAAAGGTATATAATGTGAGTATTTTGTAGACATTTATAATGAAAATAATGAGTGTGATATTTTTTTTTTTAAAAAGACCGATGATGGGATTTATGTAAACAAACGTCGGGAGAATTTTAGTCAACATAAACTGGCAATTTTAAAAACAGAATTAAGCTGGGAATTATGTAAATAAATCAGGGACGATGTGTGTAAACAAATTAGTGTGGGAATTCTGTAAATAGGAGTGAGGTGGGTATTCTGTAAACATAAATTGAATGGGGACTTTATAAACAGATATAGAGTGGAAATTGTATACGCAGAAATAGTGTGAAAAGATTATAAACATAAATACAGTGAAAGCAATATAAACAGAAATAGAGCGGACACTTTATACACAGAAATAGAGTGGATCCTTTATAAACAAATAGAATGGAAATTCTGCTTTTGGAGTTGCGTGGGAATTTTGATAACAGAAGTGGTATGGCAATTGTGTAATCATAAGTAGGGTGTAAATTCTGTTTAATAGACTGAGAGAAGGGAATTTCGTAAGCAACATTCCCCCTCCCCTCCCTCGCTCCCTTCCTCCCAGTTTTGATATCTTCCTCGACTCATTCTTGCTTTGGCTGGCTTTTGAACTCACGCGTAGTAAACATTCTACTTCTTGTGTATTGGACATATTTTTACGTATGGATTAGCTTTCCCTGTTACCAGTGTCCGTCGCCATTGGGCTACCCCACACCTACTTCTGAGGTACTTGTAATTTACGTCCCAAAGTAAAGTACGAGAAGTCAACATTTTTAAGTCAAACTGACCCGTGTGATGAAAATAAAGTTTATACGTTCGTTCTCATCACTCTCCTGTGTAGCTGAGGTGGCTAGTACGCTTTTCTGCTGACCTGACGGTCGTGGGCTTAAATCCACATCTATGCGGATAGTTACAAATTGACCTGAGGTCTCCGGGTACCAAGGAATGTCTTGGGGGGAAAGGCAACCTGTGTGATACAGACTGTTTCACCATTCCAGTAATCATTGGCCTATACAATAGGTAGCGAGCACCATATGTCCGAAAAGTCTAAACACGTGTAGAAAGGTATGTTTATATTTTATTATTTTTACTTTACATTACTTTACAATACGTAACTTTACTTTATCTTCCTTCGTTGTTTCTCCTCGTTCTTCCTTTCTACTCTCTCTCTTTTGTTTCTCACAACTCTCCGTTGTTTTTCGCTGTTCTTTCCTGTTTATCATAACTGTCTTCAGTTTCTCACCATTCCTCTTTGTTTCTCAAACCCACCGACAATGGCATGAGGGGTCCGATGGCAGCTCTCGTCTTTCCCTACAGAAGGAAAAGGCAGAAACAAATGTGACGGTCCTCACGGTACACTTTCTCAAACGCAGGCTGGTTCTACGGGACATTTGTTACGTCCCTTGCTTCTCAAATACAGAGACGCAGTGAAATATGCCAGGCGAGGAATCGTGCAATATTTTGTTTAATACCTTTGCACACCTTTGGCCACACATTTCCTATTTGGCACCTTTAACAGCTGAATTGGTCTCAACTTTTGTAGAAAAAGAACACCTTTCAAAACCGAACTGAACCCAACTTTTGGTGCTTTCTTGGCAACGAAATTGTGTTTTAATATTATTTTATAAACTTATGTGTTTTCTTTAGATCTGTTTGTGTTGTCCCGTCCCTGATGGAGATTTATATAACCGAAACGTCGTTTGTTAAGTCCTAGAATACTTAGTTTTATTTTATTATTTGATTATTATATATATTTTTGGATTGTCTATGTTTGGGAAGATTTTCACTCTGTGATTTATATCCACCTTTATAGAGTCTGTTTTAAGGTATGTGCCGGCTCCGTGGCGAAGGGTGTTACGGACGCAGTTCGTAATCCCGCATGCTCGCGTTAGAAACACAGCTGTGGGTGATTTAGCAGCGGATCGCCTTAACGTTGGTTGTTTTTTTTAATGAAATGGTGGGTGCCGGTCGTTCAGAAAGCAATGGCAAACAGCAGAAGGTAAACTTGCCCAGGAATCACGAAAACCATAAAATACTGGGGTTGATTGCTACGTCCTATAAAGGATTTATAACTAACTTTTAAGGTACGTACACTGTGTCCGTGTTTAGTATGTCTCATCTTTTTTTTTGCAGGAACTACACAGACCTAACTGTCTTTTCTAATATTTTGTTTATGGCGCCTGTATTTAAGATGTTTTCAATGACTTCCGTTTGTTTGCTAGCTCGAGACACAGACATTCAATAGGGCATGTTTTCTTAGCGACTCAATGAGCATGCTCAATAGGATAGAGATGGTTGCTGTCTGTGGAGCGGTCTCGGCTGACAAAGATTAGTTTCATCTTCGTGCCAGGGCATGCGGGAGTGCAAGGAAATGAGTGGGCTGACAGGCTCGCAGGTAAGGCTACTGTGGAGGGCGGACGCGCCATGGACTAGGCTGCTATTCTGAAGAGTACACACTACGAGAAGTAAGACTTGTGCGAGAACCAAGTGATGACTGCGAATCTACAACCATGGTCAGACTGCGAGAACAGCAAATCAAAAGAGGGGTGGCCAAACAAGAACACTAGGCAGGAAGCCAAAGAAGATTGATAAACCACCACAGAACTGGTGTCGTTAGCCGTTACACGCTGCGGGATTTGCTGAGGAGGGGATCCGAGCACTTATGGACTGAATGGTTCGATTTCCAATGGGGATGATCTGTCGTCTAACTAACTAACTACCTAACTAACTAACTAACTAACTAACTAACTAACTAACTAACTAACTAACTAACTAACTAACTAAGTAAGTAACTAACTAACTAACTAACTAACCAACTAAGTAACTAACTAACTAACTAAGTAACTAACTAACTAAGTAACTACGTAACTAACTAACTAAGTAACTAACTAACTAACTAACTAACTAACTAAGTAACTAACTAACTAAGTAACTAACTAACTAACTAAGTAACTAACTAACTAAGTAACTAAGTAACTAACTAACTAAGTAACTAACTAACTAACTAACTAACTAAGTAACTAACTAACTAACTAACTAACTAAGTAACTAACTAAGTAACTAACTAACTAACTAACTAACTAACTAAGTAACTAACTAACTAACTAACTAAGTAACTAACTAAGTAACTAACTAACTAAGTAAGTAACTACATTGGCACCTTGCCGTCTTGACAGACGATAGTTTGTGCTTTAAAAAGGCATAATAACTTTTAACTATGGCGGTAGCGAGTGTGACTGATAAGGCCAATTTGCGCTGTAAATGTCCGTTCACAGTGGGTGCATCTGAACACGTGGTCATTTCCACCATCATGCACCATCTTACGTCTCAAACGCTTGGTGTGTGACTTTTCTGCAATAATTTTCTCCTTTGACTTTATTCCATTTCTGATATTTGCCCTCCATGCAACACGTTCAGCGGCGACTTGCTCCCAATGTGCATTATCAATGCCCGTATCAATCATGTCCCGCTTACACACATCTTTGTATCGTAGTAGAGGCCGACCCTGAGATCTCTTACCCATCTGTAATTCACCAAAAAAGATATCCTTTGGTATTCTACCATCATCCATCCTCCTAAGATGTCCTATCCATCTAAGTCTACGAAGACTGAGCATGGAATAAACTGTCACACAACCTGATCTTTCCAATACTTCAGTATTTGTGATTTTGTCTTGCCACTTAATACCAAGAATTCTTCGCAGACACCGCATATGAAAGCTGTTTAAATTGTTCTCTTGGTGTGAGTAAGTTGTCCAGGTTTCACTGCCATAGAGAAGAGTACTAAGGACACAGGCTTGATAGACAAGGACTTTTGTTTTGGCAGTAAGCTTCCTGTTCTCCCAGACTCTTTTTCTTAACCTGTTCATTGTTGTTGCTGCCTTACCCATCCGGATGTTGATTACCTGATCTAGGGATAATTTGCTATTTACCACTGATCCTAGATATGTAAAATGGTCTACTATCTCTAGTTCGGCGTCGTCAATAAAGATTGATGGTACCCCATGTGCACCTTGTGACATAATCTGTGTCTTCTTTTTGCTAATTGTTAAACCAAATTCAGAACAAGCATTGGAGAATGCAGATAGTAAACATTGCAATTCTTCCTCAGAGTGGGTCGTAACTGCAGCATCATCTGCAAAAAGCAACTCTCTGATCAGTACCTTCCTAATTTTGGTCTTAGCCTTCAATCTCTGAGCATTGTAGAGGCCGCCATCTGAGCGTGAGTGAATGTATATACCACCATCCTGATCACGAAATGCATATTTCAGTAGAAGTGACAAGTATATTCCAAAGAGGGTGGGAGCTAGTACACAACCTTGCTTAACTCCACTCTTGATTTCAAATTGTTCAGAAGTTGCACCATCAAACTTGATTATACCCTTCATGCCTGTGTGGAACGATTCCACAATGGACAGAAGAGTTGGTGGGCAGCCAATCTTCTTTAGTGCCTTGAACAGACCCTCACGACTGACCAAATCAAATGCCTTTGTGAGGTCGATGAAGGCAATAAACAGTGGTTGATTCTGTTCACGGCATTTTTCTTGCATTTGTCGCAATGAGAATATCATATCAGTGGTAGACCGGTTCTGTCGAAAGCCACACTGTGATTCGGGGTAGACTTGATCTCCTAGGACTTGAAGTCTGCGCAGAACAATTCTGGCAAATACTTTTCCAACAATACACAGAAGTGAGATACCCCTATAGTTGTTGCAGTCGCTCCGATCGCCCTTGTTCTTGTACAGTGTTATGATGCTTGAATCTTTGAAATCCTGTGGGACTTGTCCTTCACGCCAGCATAGCTCTATTAGCTGGTGGATCTGTATAGTGAGTGTGTCTTGCCCACTCCTGATAACCTCTATTGGAATCCCATCCTTACCTGGAGCCTTGCCAGATGCAAGTTCATTTATAGCACACTTAACTTCTGTTATGGTGGGAAGTGTGTCCAGGTGGTCAAGAGTTGGTAATGCCTCTATGGCGTTGAGGGCATCATCCGCTAGTTTGGTCTCACTTGAGTAAAGCTCAAAATAGTGCTCTACCCATCTGTCCATCTGCCGTTTCTTGTCAGTGATGATTTCTCCAGTCAAGGTTTTCAATGGTGCACTTCTTTTGATCACTGGACCACAGGCTTTCTTTATTCCTTCATACATGCTTCTTATGTCTCCCTTATCTCTTGCGATTTGAATGGACTCACATAACTTGATCCAATAATCATTTGCACACTGCCTGGCAGCCTTTTGCACATCCTTCCTAGCTTGCCTTAGCTCACTCAGAGTGTTACGCGTTGGTCTTTCCTTGTTTCTTAAGAGAGCTTTCTTCTTCTTATCAATCAAGGGCTGCAGAGTCTCGCTGTTGGCCGCAAACCAGTCCTGCCTCTTATGATCCACAGTGCCGTAAACCCCTACGACAGTTTTATAAAGAGTTTCCTTAATTTGACCCCACTTTTCATTTACTGTACAATTTTCTGGTGTATCAGTGAAAGCGTCTTCAAGTTGCTGTTGAAACTGAAAGCACTTTTCAGGATCATGAGTGTTAATAATATTAATCCTGGGGCTAGATTTGTGTTTAGCTGTGTAGATTCTCTTTGATCTAGGTCTAACCCTTGCAACAACCAAAGAATGATCCGTATCACAGTCAGCACTGTGGTAACTACGAGTCAATGATATATGGTTCAGATGTTGTCTCCGTGTGATGATGAAGTCCAGCTGGTGCCAATGGCCGGATCTTGGATGTTTCCATGTGACCTTATGCATCTCTTTTGTTTTAAAAAAAAGAGTTTGTAATACATAGGTCATTACTGGTGCAATGCTCCAGCAGCCTTTGCCCATTTTCATTCATGCGACCGATGTTGTATTTTCCAAGGCACACTGGCCATGAACTCGAGTTCTTGCCCACACGAGCATTGAAATCACCGAGCATATAAATGTAGTCAGATTTTGGAACTGCCTTGATCACGGAGTCTAACTCCTCATAGAACAAATCCTTCACATCATCAGAGGAATCGAGTGTCGGTGCATATGCAGTAATAATGGTGGCAAACCCACAAGAGGTTGCCAAGCGCAGGGACAATAGTCTTTCATTTCCTCCTGCTGGAATTTCAATCATTCCCAGTAGCGAATTCTTTCCTCCAAAGCCCACACCGTGTTGCCTTTTTTCTGCCTGCCCTCTACCCTTCCAGAAAAAGGTGTAGTTGTTTTCCCTGAGTGACCCTTCCTCAGCGAGGCGAGTCTCCTGCAGGCCAGCAATATCAATGTTAAGACGATTGAGTTCGGCATCAATCACAGCCGTTTTTCTCACATCGTCAATATTGGTCAAGTCAGTGGAAAATCCTGGACACATGGTTCTCACGTTCCAGGTTGCAAGCCGTAGCTTGAGGTTTCTATTTTTATTTTTGTTTGTACCTGGTGCATTGGTTTTACAGCCTGCGTTCAGATTTTGTCCTAGCCCCAAGCACCCATTGAAGCAGGCAGGCTGTGGCGGATTAGCACCCAATTGGCTGGGGGCTGCCCAGCTTCAGGCGGGCGGTAGCTGATCAGTGACACCTATAGGTGTCTCCCACCGTCAGAGGCAACGCGTGGCGCCCCATGTCTACGCCAACTGACAAGGACTTATAACCCGTAACAGTTGCCTCTCGCTTTGATTCTGAGACCAGTTAAAACCAGGGATGGAGTTATTGCCTCTCCATAGCACAAAGCCTGGGCTAAAATATAGAGATCATGTGTTGCCCATGCAGCATGATCCCTCTCTCGGCCTGCCTAGTTCACTCCAGAGGAAAGGTAACACCCCTACATCTGGAACAAGACAAGCTGCAGAAGCTGCTGGATCAGCAAAGCAATGCTCTAGCTGTCCGCCTGTCGGAGCTTCGATCCTAGACCAGTCGCCAACCAAGGCTTAGGGCCTGGTCTGCCCTGCCATGACACTTTGTCTTTAGCTTGCATTTCCTCGCACCAGGGTAAGGCTTGTACCCTCCCAATTGCGCTCTTCCGCCCGAAGCCGTTGGCACAATGTGGGGTGTCGGGTTTGGTAATGCCGCCCAACGTTCGGCGCTAACAGAAACCAGGTAGTACCGTCTACTGTTATACCGTAGCTCAGTCATATCTGACTAAGACCTGTCTAAACTAACTAACTAACTAACTAACTAACTAACTAACTAACTAACTAACTAACTAACTAACTAACTAACTAACTAACTAACTAACTAACTAACTAACTAACTAACTAAGTAACTAACTAACTAATTACTAACTAATTAACTAACTAAGTAGCTAACTAAGTAACTAACTAACTAACTAAGTACATACACATTGGCACCTTGCCGTCTTGACAGACGATAGTTTGTGCTTTAAAAAGGCATAATAACTTTTAACTATGGCGGTAGCGAGTGTGACTGATAAGGCCAATTTGCGCTGTAAATGTCCGTTCACAGTGGGTGCATGTGAACACGTGGTCATTTCCACCATCATGCACCATCTTACGTCTCAAACGCTTGGTGTGTGACTTTTCTGCAATAATTTTCTCCTTTGACTTTATTCCATTTCTGATATTTGCCCTCCATGCAACACGTTCAGCGGCGACTTGCTCCCAATGTGCATTATCAATGCCTGTATCAATCATGTCCCGCTTACACACATCTTTGTATCGTAGTAGAGGCCGACCCTGAGATCTCTTACCCATCTGTAATTCACCAAAAAAGATATCCTTTGGTATTCTACCATCATCCATCCGCCTAAGATGTCCTATCCATCTAAGTCTACGAAGACTGAGCATGGAATAAACTGTCACACAACCTGATCTTTCCAATACTTCAGTATTTGTGATTTTGTCTTGCCACTTAATACCAAGAATTCTTCGCAGACACCGCATATGAAAGCTGTTTAAATTGTTCTCTTGGTGTGAGTAAGTTGTCCAGGTTTCACTGCCATAGAGAAGAGTACTAAGGACACAGGCTTGATAGACAAGGACTTTTGTTTTGGCAGTAAGCTTCCTGTTCTCCCAGACTCTTTTTCTTAACCTGTTCATTGTTGTTGCTGCCTTACCAATCCGGATGTTGATTTCCTGATCTAGGGATAATTTGCTATTTACCACCGATCCTAGATATGTAAAATGGTCTACTATCTCTAGTTCGGCGTCGTCAATAAAGATTGATGGTACCCCATGTGCACCTTGTGACATAATCTGTGTCTTCTTTTTGCTAATTGTTAAACCAAATTCAGAACAAGCATTGGAGAATGCAGATAGTAGACATTGCAATTCTTCCTCAGAGTGGGTCGTAACTGCAGCATCATCTGCAAAAAGCAACTCTCTGATCAGTACCCTCCTAATTTTGGTCTTAGCCTTCAATCTCTGAGCATTGTAGAGGCCGCCATCTGAGCGTGAGTGAATGTATATACCACCATCCTGATCACGAAATGCATATTTCAGTAGAAGTGAAAAGTATATTCCAAAGAGGGTGGGAGCTAGTACACAACCTTGCTTAACTCCACTCTTGATTTCAAATTCTTCAGAAGTTGCACCATCAAACTTGATTATACCCTTCATGCCTGTGTGGAACGATTCCACAATGGACAGAAGAGTTGGTGGGCAGCCAATCTTCTTTAGTGCTTTGAACAGACCCTCACGACTGACCAAATCAAATGCCTTTGTGAGGTCGATGAAGGCAATAAACAGTGGTTGATTCTGTTCACGGCATTTTTCTTGCATTTGTCGCAATGAGAATATCATATCAGTGGTAGACCGGTTCTGTCGAAAGCCACACTGTGATTCGGGGTAGACTTGATCTCCTAGGACTTGAAGTCTGCGCAGAACAATTCTGGCAAATACTTTTCCAACAATACACAGAAGTGAGATACCCCTATAGTTGTTGCAGTCGCTCCGATCGCCCTTGTTCTTGTACAGTGTTATGATGCTTGAATCTTTGAAATCCTGTGGGACTTGTCCTTCACGCCAGCATAGCTCTATTAGCTGGTGGATCTGTATAGTGAGTGTGTCTTGCCCACTCCTGATAACCTCTATTGGAATCCCATCCTTACCTGGAGCCTTGCCAGATGCAAGTTCATTTATAGCACACTTAACTTCTGTTATGGTGGGAAGTGTGTCCAGGTGGTCAAGAGTTGGTAGAGCCTCTATGGCGTTGAGGGCATTATCCGCTAGTTTGGTCTCACTTGAGTAAAGCTCCAAATAGTGCTCTACCCATCTGTCCATCTGCTGTTTCTTATCAGTGATGACTTCTCCAGTCAAGGTTTTCAATGGTGCACTTCTTTTGATCACTGGACCACAGGCTTTCTTTATTCCTTCATACATGCTTCTTATGTCTCCCTTATCACTTGCGATTTGAATGGACTCACATAACTTGATCCAATAATCATTTGCACTCTGCCTGGCAGCCTTTTGCACATCCTTCCTAGCTTGCCTTAGCTCACTCAGAGTGTTACGCGTTGGTCTTTCCTTGTTTCTTAAGAGAGCTTTCTTCTTCTTATCAATCAAGGGCTGCAGAGTCTCGCTGTTGGCCGCAAACCAGTCCTGCCTCTTATGATCCACAGTGCCGTAAACCTTTACGGCAGTTTTACAAAGAGTTTCCTTAAGTTTATTCCATTTATCATTTACTGTACAATTTTCTGGTGTATCAGTGAAAGCGTCTTCAAGTTGCTGTTGAAACTGAAAGCACTTTTCAGGATCATGAGTGTTAATAATATTAATCCTGGGGCTAGATTTGTGTTTAGCTGTGTAGATTCTCTTTGGTCTCAGTCTAACCCTTGCAACAACCAAAGAATGATCTGTATCACAGTCAGCACTGTGGTAACTACGAGTCAATGATATATGGTTCAGATGTTGTCTCCGTGTGATGTTGAAGTCCAGCTGGTGCCAATGGCCGGATCTTGGATGTTTCCATGTGACCTTATGCATCTCTTTTGTTTTAAAAAAAGAGTTTGTAATACATAGGTCATTACTGGTGCAATGCTCCAGCAGCCTTTGCCCATTTTCATTCATGCGACCGATGTTGTATTTTCCAAGGCACACTGGCCATGAACTCGAGTCCTTGCCCACACGAGCATTGAAATCACCGAGCATATAAATGTAGTCGGATTTTGGAACTGCCTTGATCACAGAGTCTAACTCCTCATAGAACAAATCCTTCACATCATCAGAGGAATCGAGTGTCGGTGCATATGCAGTAATAATGGTGGCAAACCCACAAGAGGTTGCCAAGCGCAGGGATAATAGTCTTTCATTTCCTCCTGCTGGAATTTCAATCATTCCCAGTAGCGAATTCTTCACTGCAAAGCCCACACCGTGTTGCCTCCTTTCCGCCTGCCCTTTACCCCTCCAGAAAAAGGTGTAGTTGTTTTCCCTGAGTGACCCTTCCTCAGCGAGGCGAGTCTCCTGCAGGCCAGCAATATCAATGTTAAGACGATTGAGTTCGGCATCAATCACAGCCGTTTTTCTCACATCGTCAATATTGGTCAAGTCAGTGGAAAATCCTGGACACATGGTTCTCACGTTCCAGGTTGCAAGCCGTAGCTTGAGGTTTCTATTTATATTTTTGTTTGTACCTGGTGCATTGGTTTTACAGCCTGCGATTCAGATTTTGTCCTAGCCCCAAGCACCCATTGAAGCAGGCAGGCTGTGGCGGATCAGCACCCAATTGGCTGGGGGCTGCCCAGCTTGAGGCGGGCGGTAGCTGATCAGTGACACCTATAGGTGTCTCCCACCGTCAGAGGCAACGCGTGGCGCCCCATGTCTACGCCAACTGACAAGGACTTATAACCCGTAACAGTTGCCTCTCGCTTTGATTCCGAGACCAGTTAAGACCAGGGATGGAGTTATTGCCTCTCCATAGCACAAAGCCTGGGCTAAAATATAGAGATCATGTGTTGCCCATGCAGCATGATCCCTCTCTCGGCCTGCCTAGTTCACTCCAGAGGAAAGGTAACACCCCTACATCTGGAACAAGACAAGCTGCAGAAGCTGCCGGATCAGCAAAGCAATGCTCTAACTGTCCGCCTGTCGGAGCTTCGATCCTAGACCAGTCGCCAACCAAGGCTTAGGGCCTGGTCTGCCCTGCCATGACAATTTTGTCTTTAGCTTGCATTTCCTCCACCAGGGTAAGGCTTGTACCCTCCCAATTGCGCTCTTCCGCCCGAAGCCGTTGGCACAATGTGGGGTGTCGGGTTTGGTAAGCGCCGCCCAACGTTCGGCGCTAACAGAAACCAGGTAGTACCGTCTACTGTTATACGGTAGCTCAGTCATATCTGACTAAGACCTGACTGCAACTAACTAAGTAACTAACTAAGTAACTAACTAACTAACTAACTAACTAAGTAACTAACTAACTAACTAACTAAGTAACTAACTAAGTAACTAACTAAGTAACTAACTAAGTAACTAACTAACTAACTAACTAAGTAACTAACTAACTAACTAAGTAACTAACTAAGTAACTAACTAACTAACTAACTAAGTAACTAACTAACTAAGTAACTAACTAACTAACTAAGTAACTAACTAACTAACTAAGTAACTAACAATTAACTAACTAAGTAACTAACTAAGTAACTAACTAACTAAGTAACTAACTAACTAACTAACTAAGTAAATAACTAACTAACTAACTAAGTAAGTAACTAAGTAACTAACTAACTAACTAACTAACTAACTAAGTAACTAACTAAGTAACTAACTAACTAACTAACTAACTAACTAACTAAGTAACTAACTAACTAACTAACTAAGTAACTAACTAACTAACTAACTAATTAATTAACTAAGTAACTAACTAAGTAACTAACTAACTAACTAACTAACTAACTAACTAACTAACTAAGTAACTAACTAACTAAGTAACTAACTAAGTAACTAATTAACTAACTAACTAACTAAGTAACTAACTAACTAACTAACTAATTAACTAAGTAACTAACTAACTAACTAACTAAGTAACTAACTAAGTAACTAACTAACTAAGTAACTAACTAACTAACTAACTAAGTAACTAACTAACTAACTATCTAAGTAACTAACTAACTAAGTAACTAACTAAGTAACTAACTAAGTAACTAACTAACTAACTAACTAAGTAACTAACTAAATAACTAACTAAGTAACTATAGTCTGTCCGGAAATTTATGCCGTCATTCAAGATCAATTATTTTGAAAACTATCTGTTGCATCGTTATGAAATTTTTCCAGCCGTCTTATAATTACCCCCACCCAAGGAATATGTCTTTGATAGGTCCCAAAACAACTTAAATCATTAAAAGCGGCATCATTCCTTTGATGTTTTGCTTAACAACTAGTGATTTCTTGTTAAAAATGTTATGTTTACGGTAATGAGGACCTGCAAATTCAGATGACAAACAAAGGCGTATCTGGATTCGTATGGGAGTGGGTGCAATCAAAGAAGTAGCTTACAGTCGACAGAATCGGCTGCATTGCACAGGGTTTTTATCCCATATGGCTCAGTTTCTTTCCGCAGCGCGGAAAGCGTCGCACAAAGCACGAACTCCGTAGCTCCAGCGACGACCCTCGGCAGTCTCCGAATAAAATGAATGATGCGGCCCGGACAGACAGACAGAAAGGTAGGTAGGTAGGCAGAAAGATAGGTGGGTGGATGGATGGCTGGCTGGCTGGCTGGCTGAGTGGGTGGATCGGTCGGTCGGTGGGTCGGTCGGTGGGTGGGTGGGTGGGTCGGTCGGCAGGCAGGCAGGCAGGCAGACAGACAGATAGATTAGATAGATAGATAGATAGATAGATAGATAGATAGATGGATAGATAGATAGATAGATAGATAGATAGATAGATAGATAGATAGATAGATCGATATCGGTAGGTCGGTCGGTTAGTGGGTGGGTGGGCAGGCAGGCAGACAGACAGACAGATAGATTAGATAGATAGGACAGACAGATAGATTAGATAGATTGATATCGGTAGGTCGGTCGGTCTGTCGGTGGGTGGGTGGTCGGGCCGGCAGGCAGGCAGATAGATAGATAAATAGATAGATAGATAGATAGATAGATAGATAGATAGATAGATAGATAGATAGATATATAGATAGATAGATAGATAGATATCGGTAGGTCGGTCGGTTAATGGGTGGGTGGGCCGGCAGGCAGGCAGACAGACAGACAGATAGATTAGATAGATAGGACAGACAGATAGATTAGATAGATAGGACAGACAGATAGATTAGATTAGATTAGATAGATAGATAGATAGATAGATAGATAGATAGATAGATAGATAGATAGATAGATAGATAGATAGATAGATAGATAGATAGATATCGGTAGGTCGGTCGGTCGGTCGGTTGGTGGGTGGGTGGGCCGGCAGGCAGGCAGTCAGGCAGACAGACAGACAGATAGATTAGATAGATAGATAAATAGATAGATAGATAGATAGATATATAGATAGATAGATAGATAGATGGATAGATAGATAGATAGATATCTGTCAGTCGGTCGGTCGGTATGTGGGTGGGTGGGCCGGCAGGCAGGCAGAGAGACAGACAGACATACAGACAGACATACAGACAGACAGACAGACAGAAAGATAGATATATAGATAGATTGATTGATAGATAGATAGATAGATAGATAGATAGATAGATAGATAGATAGATATCGGTACGTCGGTCGGTTGGTCGGTGGGTGGGTGGGCCGGCAGGCAGGCAGACAGACAGACAGACAGACAGACAGACAGATAGATAGATAGATAGATATATTAGATAGATAGATAGATAGATAGATAGATAGATAGATAGATAGATAGATATCTGTCGGTCGGTCGGTCGGTCGGTATGTGGGTGGGTGCGCCGGCAGGCAGGCAGACAGACAGACATATAGATTAGATAGATTAGATAGATAGATAGATAGATAGATAGATAGATAGATAGATAGATAGATAGACAGATAGACAGACAGATAGATAGATAGATAGATAGATAGATAGATAGATAGATAGATATCTGTCGGTCGGTCGTTCGGTATGTGGGTGGGTGGGCCGGCAGGCAGGCAGGCAGACAGACAGACAGATAGATTAGATAGATTAGATAGATTAGATAGATAGATAGATAGATAGATAGATAGATAGATAAATAGATAGATAGATAGATATAGATAGATAGATATCGGTACGTCGGTCGGTTGGTCGGTGGGTGGGTGGGCCGGCAGGCAGGCAGGCAGACAGGCAGACAGACAGACAGACAGATAGATAGATAGATATATTAGATAGATAGATAGATAGATAGATAGATAGATAGATAGATAGATATCTGTCGGTCGGTCGGTCGGTCGGTATGTGGGTGGGTGCGCCGGCAGGCAGGCAGACAGAGAGACATATAGATTAGATAGATTAGATAGATAGATAGATAGATAGATAGATAGATAGATAGATAGATAGATAGATAGATAGATAGATAGATAGATAGATAGATAGATATCGGTACGTCGGTCGATCGGTCGGTGGGTGGGTGGGTGGGCCGGCAGGCAGACAGGCAGACAGACAGACAGACAGACAGATAGATAGATAGATAGATAGATAGATAGATAGATAGATAGATAGATAGATAGATAGATAGATAGATAGATAGATAGATAGATAGATAGATAGATATCGGTAGGTCGGTCGGTCTGTCGGTGGGTGGGTGGTCGGGCTGGCAGGCAGGCAGATAGATAGATAGATAGATAGATAGATAGATAGATAGATAGATAGATAGAATAGATAGATAGATAGATAGATAGATAGATAGATAGATAGATAGATAGATAGATATCGGTAGGTCGGTGGGTCGGTGGGTAGGTGGATGGGTCAGCCGACCGGCAGACATTCAGACAGACAGACATTCAGACAGACATTCAGACAGACAGACAGACAGACAGACAGACAGACAGACAGACAGACAGACAGACAGACAGACAGACAGACAGACAGACAGACAGACAGACAGACAGACAGATAGATAGATAGATTGATTGATTGATTGATTGATTGATTTCCACCAGAAACCGGGCTTTGTCAGCTAGTTTATTTATATAATCACGTTTCATGAAAGAACCCACATTTGGAGACGCCTCTGAATCTTCGCGCTGTTTGTTTGAAAACGAAAGTCACGTGAAAATTTTGAATAATTTGGGTCGAATCTTGGGGAAGCTGTAAAACTGTTAAAATCATGGTCGTAATCTTTAAGTCATAATTAATATACCGTATATAAGCTAACTTTAAAATCTGCTGTAAAATCTCCAGAACAAAAATTGTTTTGTTGGGTGGACATAATGATAACGTTATATACTAAATCTCATCATTTTATCTCAGCCCGTTACTGAGATATTGAATTTTATATTGAGGCAACCAAAAAAAAACACACTATAACTAACTAAGTAACTAAGTAAGTAACTAAGTAAGTAACTAACTAAGTAACTAAGTAAGTAACTAAGTAAGTAACTAACTAAGTAACTAAGTAAGTAACTAACTAAGTAACTAATTAAGTAACTAATAAAGTAACTAACTAAGTAACTAAGTAAGTAACTAACTAAGTAACTAAGTAAGTAACTAACTAAGTAACTAAGTAACTAAGTAACTAACTAAGTAACTAACTAAGTAACTAACTAAGTAACTAACTAAGTAACCAACTAACTAACTAACTAAGTAACTAACTAAGTAACTAACTAAGTAACTAAGTAACTAACTAACTAACTAACTAACTAAGTAACTAACTAAGTAACTAACTAACTAACTAACTAACTAAGTAACTAACTAAGTAACTAACTAAGTAACTAACTAACTAACTAACTAAGTAACTAGCTAAGTAACTAAGTAACTAACTAAGTAACTAACTAAGTAACTAACTAACTAACTAACTAAGTAACTAACTAAGTAACTAACTAAGTAACTAACTAACTAACTAAGTAACTAACTAACTAAGTAACTAACTAACTAAGTAACTAAGTAACTAACTAAATAACTAAGTAAGTAACTAACTAACTAACTAACTAAGTAACTAAATAACTAAGTAACTAAGTAACTAACTAACTAACTAAGTAACTAAGTGACTAAGTAACTAACTAATTAACTAACTAACTAACTAACTAACTAACTAAGTAACTAACTAACTAAGTAACTAACTAACTAAATAACTAACTAACTAAGTAACTAACTAACTAACTAACTAAGTAACTAAGTAACTAAGTAACTAAGTAACTAACTAAGTAACTAACTAACTAACTAACTAACTAACTAACTAAGTAACTAACTAACTAACTAACTAACTAACTAACTAACTAAGTAACTAAGTAACTAAGTAACTAAGTAACTAACTAACTAACTAAGTAACTAAGTAACTAACTAACTAACTAAGTAACTAACTAAGTAACTAACTAACTAAGTAACTATGTAACTAACTAACTAACTAACTAAGTAACTAACTAAGTAACTAACTAAGTAACTAACTAACTAACTAACTATGTAACTAACTAAGTAACTAACTAAGTAACTAACTAGCTAACTAACTAAGTAACTAACTAACTAACTAAGTAACTAACTAAGTAACTAACTAACTAACTAAGTAACTAACTAACTAAAACTAAGTAACTAACTAACTAACTAACTAAGTAACTAACTAAGTAACTAACTAAGTAACTAACTAACTAACTAACTAAGTAACTAACTAAGTAACTAACTAAGTAACTAACTAACTAACTAAGTAACTAACTAACTAACTAAGTAACTAAGTAACTAAGTAACTAACTAACTAACTAACTAAGTAACTAACTAACTAAGTAACTAAGTAACTAACTAACTAACTAAGTAACTAAGTAACTAAGTAACTAACTAACTAACTAACTAAGTAACTAACTAAGTAACTAACTAAGTAACTAAGTAACTAACTAACTATGTAACTAACTAAGTAACTAACTAAGTAACTAACTAGCTAACTAACTAAGTAACTAACTAACTAACTAACTAAGTAACTAACTAAGTAACTAACTAACTAACTAACTAAGTAACTAACTAACTAAAACTAAGTAACTAACTAACTAACTAACTAAGTAACTAACTAAGTAACTAACTAACTAAGTAACTAACTAAGTAACTAACTAACTAACTAACTAAGTAACTAACTAAGTAACTAACTAAGTAACTAACTAACTAACTAACTAACTAAGTAACTAACTAACTAAGTAACTAACTAACTAACTAACTAACTAAGTAACTAACTAACTAACTAAGTAACTAAGTAACTAAGTAACTAACTAACTAACTAACTAACTAAGTAACTAAGTAACTAACTAACTAACTAAGTAACTAAGTAACTAACTAACTAAATAACTAAGTAACTAACTAAGTAACTAACTAAGTAACTAACTAAGTAACTAACTAGCTAACTAACTAACTAACTAACTAAGTAACTAACTAACTAACTAAGTAACTAACTAAGTAACTAACTAAGTAACTAACTAAGTAACTAACTAACTAACTAAGTAACTAACTAACTAACTAAGTAACTAACTAAGTAACTAACTAAGTAACTAACTAAGTAACTAACTAAGTAACTAACTAACTAACTAACTAACTAAGTAACTAACTAAGTAACTAACTAAGTAACTAACTAAGTAACTAACTAACTAAGTAACTAACTAAGTAACTAACTAACTAAGTAACTAACTAAGTAACTAACTAAGTATCTAACTAAGTAACTAACTAAGTAACTAACTAAGTAACTAACTAATTAACTAACTAACTAACTAAGTAACTAACTAAGTAACTAACTAAGTAACTAACTAAGTAACTAACTAAGTAACTAACTAACTAACTAACTAAGTAACTAACTAAGTACCTAACTAAGTAACTAACTAAGTAACTAACTAACTAAGTAACTAACTAAGTAACTAACTAAGTAACTAACTAACTAACTAACTAAGTAACTAACTAACTAAGTAACTAACTAACTAACTAACTAAGTAACTAACTAAGTAACTAACTAAGTAACTAACTAAGTAACTAACTAAGTAACTAACTAACTAACTAAGTAACTAAGTAAGTAACTAAGTAAGTAACTAAGTAAGTAACTAACTAAGTAACTAAATAACTAACTAAGTAACTAAGTAACTAACTAAGTAACTGACTGACTGACTGACTGACTGACTGACTGACTGAAGCTTAAATACCTCGAGTTTTTATTTAGTGATGGCGATATTGTCCATGATTGACATCTCTATATTGCCACAGGAAATATGCTTATTCTCACACATGTGACTTTCCTTTGTTGGCTAGCGTTTCTTCGTCACCTCCTGCGTCACTTTCTGCGTCACTTTCCCTTTCCTTTTTTCCCTTTTTTTTTTGTTCATGTCCGTCCTGTATCTTTTATCACTTATCTGTTTCTCATCACGCTCCTTTGTTTCTCATCACGCTTCTTCGTTTCTGATTATTTTTCTTCATTTTTTCATTACCACCCCGTTTACCTCTTCCCATTTTTTCTTCACTCTTTCCCGTTTCTCATCATTCTTTTGTATTTTTTATCATCCTACTTTGTTTCCCATCACACTCCTTTGTTTCTCATCACACTCCTTTGTTTCTCATCACACTCCTTTGTTTCTCATCACACTCCTTTGTTTCTCATTGCGATCTTTTATTTCTCATAAATTTCCTTTGTTTCTCGTCACGCTCTTTTGTTTGTTTGTCATCAAGCTATTTTGTTTCTCATCACACACCCATGTTTCTCGTTACGTACCCATGTTTCTCACCACGCTCATTTGTTTCTCATTACGCTCATTTGTTTCTCATCACGCTCATGTGTTTCTCATCACGCTCATTTGTTTCTCATCACGCTCATTTGTTTTTCATCACGTACCCATGTTTCTCATCACGCTCATATGTTTCCCATCACGCACCCATGTTTCTCATCACGCTTATTTGTTTATCATCACGCACCCATGTTTCTCATCATGCTCATTTGTTTCTCATCACGCGCATTAGTTTCTCATCACGCACCCATGTTTCTCACCACGCTCATTTGTTTCTCATTACGCTCATTTGTTTCTCATCACGCTCATGTGTTTCTCATCACGCTCATTTGTTTCTCATCACGCTCATTTGTTTTTCATCACGTACCCATGTTTCTCATCACGCTCATTTGTTTCCCATCAAGCACCCATGTTTCTCATCACGCTTATTTGTTTATCATCACGCACCCATGTTTCTCATCATGCTCATTTGTTTCTCATCACGCGCATTTGTTTATCATCACGCACCAATGTTTCTCATCACGCTCATTTGTTTCTCATCGTGCTCATTTGTTTCTCATCACGCACCCATGTTTTTCATCACGCTTATTTGTTTATCATCACGCTCATTTGTTTCTCATCACGCACCCATGTTTCTCATCACGCTCATTTGTTTCTCATCACGCTCTTTTGTTTCTTATCACGCACCCATGTTTCTCATCACGCACCCATCTTTCTCATCACGCTCGTTTGTTTCTCATCACGCACCCATGTTTGTCATCACGCACCCATGTTTCTCATTACGCACCCATGTTTCTCATCACGCATCCATGTTTCTCATCACGTACCCATGTTTCTCATCACGCAGCCATGTTTCTCATCACGCACCCATGTTTCTCATCACGCTCATTAGTTTCTCATCACACAACCATGTTTCTCATCACGTACCCATGTTTCTCATTACGCACCCATGTTTCTCATCACGCATCCATGTTTCTCATCACGTACCCATGTTTCTCATCACGCAGCCATGTTTCTCATCACGCACCCATGTTTCTCATCACGCTCATTAGTTTCTCATCACGCAACCATGTTTCTCATCACCCACCCATATTTCTCATCACGCACCCATGTTTCTCATCACGCATCCATCTTTCTCATCACGCATCCATCTTTCTCATCACGCACCCATGTTTCTCATCACGCACCCATGATTGTCATCACGCAACCATGTTTCTCATCACGTACCCATGTTTCTCATCACGCAACCATCTTTCTCATCACGCATCCATGTTTCTCATCACGCTCATTAGTTTCTCATCACGCAACCATGTTTCTCATCACGTACCCATGTTTCTCATTACGCACCCATGTTTCTCATCACGCATCCATGTTTCTCATCACGTACCCATGTTTCTCATCACGCAGCCATGTTTCTCATCACGCACCCATGTTTCTCATCACGCTCATTAGTTTCTCATCACGCAACCATGTTTCTCATCACCCACCCATATTTCTCATCACGCAGCCATGTTTCTCATCACGCATCCATCTTTCTCATCACGCATCCATCTTTCTCATCACGCACCCATGTTTCTCATCACGCACCCATGTTTATCATCACGCACCCATTTTTATTATCACGTTTTTTTTTCTCATTACGATCTTTTATTTCTCATCACGCTCCTTTGTTTCTCGTTACGTCTTTAGTTTCTCATCACGATACTTTTTTTCTCATCACGCTCCTTTGTTTCTCATCACCTTCCTTTGTTTCTCATCACGCTCTCATGTTTCCCACCACACTCCCTTGTTTCTCATCATGCTAATTTATTTTCTCATTACGATCCTTTATTTCTCATCACGCTCCTTTGCTTCTCATCATTTTGCTTCATTTTTCATTACCGTCCCGTTTACCTCTTCCCATTTTCTCATCACTCTTCACATTTTCTCATCAATCTTCCCACTTTCTCATCATTCTTTCCATTTTCTCACCACTCTCTCCTGTTTCTCATCATTCTTCTGTATTTTTCATCACCCTGCTTTGTTTCTCATGTGGCTTCTTTGTCTCTCTATTCTTTATTATCTGTTTTTCATTACACATCCTTGTTTCTCATCACACATCCCTGTTTCTCATCCCACATCCTTGTTTCTCATCCCACATTCTTGTTTCTCATCCTACATCCTTGTTTCGCATCCCACATCCTTGTTTCTCATCCCACATCCTTGTTTCTCATCCCACATCCTTGTTTCTCACCACAATCCCTGTTTCTCATCACATATCTCTGTCTCTCATCCCACATCCTTGTTTCTCATCCTACATCCTTATTTCTCATCGCTCTCCCTTTTTCACGCCTTCATCCTTTCTCACCACAGTCTCTCCCCCCCCCCCTTATTTTCCGCAACTCCCTCCTCTACTGTTTATCATCCTTCTCTCTTCTTTCTCACCCCTCTTTTATTTCTCCCCGGCTCTCCTTTATTCCCTCAACACCCGCCTTTGTTTCGTCACCACCCTCGCCACAGGCGCCCCTCTTCCACTACAGTCTGAAAGTCACCGGCTCAAACAAACCATCTCAAACCGAATAACAACAACCCGAAGAGGACTGGGAGGAAACCTTTAATCTGGACATCCTCATCCGAGATGTTTATTCCCCGTCTCTCTCCTCCTTCTAACCTCGTCTTTCGCGACCCATCTCCCTCCGTCTTAAGTTATAATCTGTCAATCGTCAGCTGACCCAGATGGGGCCCAGCAGTGGCGTATCCGGCCCTGGAGAGGGGCGAAATAAGGCTGCAATATTGTGCTAAGGCTCTCTGGAGCCTTGTGTCCAGGACAAAGGAACTCGGCGATTGCGCGGGAGTTAATCCTTTTAGAGCTCAAGATATTTTTCTATCTCTTTTCATGATTCTCTCTCTCTCTTTCTCTCTCTCCCTCTCTTTCACACTTTCTTTCATTCTATCTGACACTGACTGACCCTTCCTTTTTGTCTCTTTCACGCTTTCTATCTCTCTCTATCTTCCACTATTTCTCTCTCTCTCTCTCTCTCTCTCTCTCTCTCTCTCTCTCTCTTTCACTCTCTATATCTAACTCTCAGACTCTCTCGCTTCTATTCTCTCTTTCACCCTCTTTCTCTCCTATTCTCTCTCACTCACTATCCCTCTCTTTCCCTTCTACTCTCTCTCTCACTCACTTTCAATCTCTTTATCTCCTACACTCTCTCACTCACTCTCACTCTCTGTCCCTCCTACTCTTTCTCTCTCACTCACTCTCATTCGCTTTCTATTCTACTCTCTCTCTCTCTCTCCCACTCTCTCTCTCTCCCTCTCTCTCTCTCTCTCTCTCTCGCACCTACTCTCTTTCGTTTTCACGCTTGATCTATTATTCTGTTTCGATCTCACTCTCACAATTTCTCTCGCTCTTACTCTGTTGTTCCCACAATCTCTAATCTCTCCCTCTACACACACACACACACGCGCACACACACACACACACACAAACTATCTCTCTCTTTCACACACACACATACACACACACTCTCTCACACACACTCTGTGTTTAACTCTCTGGCTTCTACTCACTCTTACTCTTTCCCTCTCTCTCTCTCTCTCTCTCTCTCTCTCTCTCTCTCTCTCTCTCTCTTGCTCTGTCTCGCACTTGCGCTCACACACTTTCCCCCATCCACACTCCCTCGCTCTCTCTCACACTCATACACACACTCTCTCTCTCTCTCTCTCTCATACTATCTAACGCTCTCACACACCCTGCTCTATCACACACACACACACACACACACACACACACACACACACACACACACTCACTGTCTCTCTTTTACTTTCTGCCTGTCTCTCTCTCACTGACTAACTCACACACTTTCGCTTTCTCTCTCTTCCCCCCCCTCTCTCTCTCTCTCTCTCTCTCCCTCTCTCTCTCTCTCTCTCTCTCTCTCTCTCTCAATCACACGCTTCCGCTCTCACTCTTCCTATTGTCCCTCAATCTGACAATGTTGAAACATCTGGCACTTCATTCCTCTGCGTGTGTCCTGAATGTTTGTCTTGTTATCTCCATGAACATTTGCTGCATCTCTTTATGTATGTGATTGTTTGTATGCTTGTTTCTTTCTTCCCCTCTGTCCTGTTTTTCTTGGTCGTTTGTATTTCATTATTTCCCGCCAGCCAGCCAGCCAGTCTGTCTGTCCGTCTGTCTGTCTGTCTGTCTGTCTGTCTGTCTGTCTTTCGTAAAGTTCTTTCTACCCGGTGTGTCATCGGCGCCCACACGGGAAGCACAGAACAGTACCGCTGTAAACCACAATACATGCCGTAAGAGACGACCCAGGAGCCCGGCGCGAGACTGACTACCTCATTACGTAGAGAACTGTAACTGCCCAGTCTGACCAATCATGAACAAGTGTCCACAGGGCTTGGTGTGGGCAGGTTGGGGGGCCTGTGCTTCGTTGGGCGATGACATGTCGCAGCAGATGAGATGAGATGAGATAGAATGAAGCAGCGGATGAGATGGGCTTCGTTGGCAATGACATGTCGCAGCAGATGAGATGAGATGAGTTGAGGTGAGATGAGTTGAGAAGAGATGAGATGTGATGAGATAGAATGAAGCAGCGGATGAGGTGAGAAGAGAAGAGATGGGATGAGAAGAGAAGGGACGAGAAGAGATGAGATGAGATGAGAAGAGATGAGATGAGAAGAGAAGGGATGAGATGAGAGAAGAGACGAGAACAGATCAGAAGAGGGGAGAAGAGAAGAGAAGAGAGGAGAAGAGAAGAGAAGAGAAGAGAAGAGAAGAGAAGAGATGAGAAAAGAGAAGAGAAGAGATGAGAAAAGAGAAGAGATGAGAAAAGAGAAGAGAAGAGAAGAGAAAAGAGAAGAGATGAGAAGAGAAGAGAAGCGAAGAGAAGAGAATAGATGAGAAAAGAGAAGAGAAGAAAAGAGAAGAGAAGAGATGAGAAAAGAGAAAAGAAGAGAAGAGAAGAGAAGAGAAAAGAAGATCTTCCAGGGACGAAAGGCCGCCAGATAGATCGCTGTTATGGTGTACAAATTTAATTAAGTCTCTTCAAAACTGGCGGTGACATAGAAACACGTATCAATGTCGCGTGTTGAAGCTTAAAGCTATGGCCACTCATTTACAGAAACCAGCTTGTTGTAAGCACAAAGACATTATAGTTAGTTTAAAACTACCGTGGTAGACAAGTCAAGTTACTGTGTTAATATGTGTGTTGTATATTTCAACTTGACGGATTTATCTTATTGCTTTAGTTTATATTGTGTGATTTCTGCAGTATGTACCTAGCGAGATGCAGCGTTGATTTTTACAATAGAATGAATGTCGGCTTATTAGAAAGCAATAGCAACCAATTGAACGTAAAATTGATTAGGAAATCACAAACAGCCAATAAAGGCTGGGGTTGACTGCTACGTCCTGCAAGGACATGCAATTATCTTTTGTTTTATGCCCTACTACTGTTATTTCTTTCATATCCGATTTCTTTCGCAGTTTACTTTCATAATATAGGACAACCAATCTGAAAGAAGTCAGTGTATTTAAATATTAATATAATTTAATAACAGCAAATGGAAGATGCATCAAGGAAGTTAAATATAGGCCAGGGAAGACAAGGGACAATCATATGCCAGGGAAGACTAGGGACAATCATTGACCAGAAAAGACTAGGGACAGTATAGGCCAGGGAAGACTATGGACAATCATAGGCCAGGGAAAACTAGGGATAATCATAGGCCAGGGAAGACCATGGACAATCATAGGCCAGGGAAGACTAGGGACAATCATAAGCTAGGGAAGACTAGGGACAATCATAGGCCAGGGAAGACTATGGACACTCATAGGCCAGGGAAGACTAGGGATAATCAAAGGCCAGGGAAGACTAGGGATAATCAAAGGCCAGGGAAGACTAAGGACAGTATAGGCCAGAGAAGACTATGGACAATCATAGGCCAGGGAAAACTAGGGACAATCATTGACCAGGAAAGACTAGGGACAGTATAGGCCAGGGAAGACTATGGACAATCATAGGCCAGGGAAGACTAGGGACAATCATAGGCTAGGGAAGACTAGGGACAATCATAGGCCAGGGAAGACTAGGGACAATCATAGGCTAGGGAAGACTAGGGACAATCATAGGCCAGGGAAGACTATGGACACTCATAGGCCAGGGAAGACTAGGGACAATCATTGACCAGGAAAGACTAGGGACAGTATAGGCCAGGGAAGACTAGGGACAATCATAGGCCAGGGAAGACTATGGACACTCATAGGCCAGGGAAGACTAGGGATAATCAAAGGCCAGGGAAGACTAAGGACAATGAAAGGCTGACGCAAGCAAATCTGGGGAAAAGAATATATACCGAAGTCGGATATACTTGACGAAACAATGCAACGCAATGCACTTGATGATGATGATAACCCTAGATATCTCCCATTGAATCATTATTATACTGCCGCAGTAAATGGGGAGACAGATACTAGAACAAGTGACAAGTTTCTCCTATCTTGGACATCACAGTAAACGGGGGGAGGGGGGAGGAGGGAGATACAAGAATACATAACAAGTTTCTCCTATCTTGGACATCACAATAAACGGGTAGACAGATATTAGAACAGGTGACAAGTTTCTCCTATCTTGGACATTACAGGAAACGGGGAGACAGATACTAGAGAGATGACTCCAGATGTTATGACTGTTCCAAGATAATTGTACCGATTCAATTGTTGAAGAATATTTCCATTTACTTGTGCCACAATGTAATATACAAGTAAATGGAAATATTCTTCAACAAGTGAATCGGTACAATTATCTTGGAACAGTCATAACATCTGATGGGAGATGCCTTGAAGAGATTAGAACAAGAATCGCCATGGCGAAAGTAGTTTTTAGCAAGATGAAAAACATTCTGACCAATAAAAAGATGTCAATTGAAACGAGAAAAAGAGTGTTGAGGGGATACATAGAGCCTGTTCTTTTGTACGGATGTGAAACTTGGACAATGAGCAGTCAAGCTGAAAAACATCTGATGGCTGCAGAAATGTGGTTTCTGAGGAAAATACAAAGAATACCATGGACAGACAGAAAACCCAATGACCAAGTACTACAGGAGACAAATGAACATCGTAAACTGATTAGAGAAATTAGACGTAGACAGTCAACATTTTTTGGACATGTTATGAAAAGAAATGGATTGGAGAACTTGGTGACAACTGGCAAGATCGAAGGGAACAGACCAAGAGGAAGACCGAGAGGAAAATACCTGGATGGCTTGACCACATGGCATGGACGAGACAGGAACACTGAGCTGATCCACGACACTGGTGATCGAGTGAAATGGCGAGTCATGACCGCCCACGCTTTCCGGCATGGCACATGATTGATTGATTGAGATACTAGAACAAGTGACAAGTTTCTACTATCTTGGACATCATAGTAAACGGGAAGACACTAGAACGAGTAACACGTTTCTCCTATCTTGGACATCACAGTAAACGGGGAGACAGATGCTAGAACAGTGGTTCTCAACCTGTGGGGAATTCCCTAACCCCCCCCCCCCAGGGGGAATTTTAGGGTTTCCAGGGGGGGGGGGGGGAATTAAGATTATTTCAAGATCGCGTTAATACAAGAACCGATTACTTGATATTGTTTTCCCCTTCATACTGTACGGTTCTGTACGTCTCACCCTTCTAAAATTCAATTTATAAAGTAAGTAGACCCACAAATCATGTTTTATGTGGACGTCTAGACTTGTTTTAGTATGTACTATTAAATTTAGCTTCCATTATTACGTATACTGTGTAGGGGCGGTGACGGGATGTTTAGGTAGGAAATACGAAAGGGGGGAATGACGTTCTGAAAATATGGTGAAGGGGGGCACGGGCCAAATATTTAGGAAGGAAATACGAAGGGGGCGAAGGGGGGGGGGGAATGACACTCTGAAAATATGGTGAAGGGGGGCACGTGCCAAAATAGGTTGAGAAACACTGTACTAGAACAAGTGTCAAGTTTCTCCTATCTTGGACATTATAGTAACCGGGGAGACAGATACTAGAACAAGGGACAAATTTCTCCTGTCTTGGACATTATAGTAACCGGGGAGACAGATACTAGAACAAGGGACAAATTTCTCCTGTCTTGGACATTATAGTAACCGGGGAGACAGATACTAGAACAAGGGACACATTTCTCCTATCTTGGACATCACAGTAAACCGGGAGACAGATACTAGAACAAGTGACAAGTTTCTCCTATTTTGGACATCACAGTAAACGGGCAGATCCTAAAACAAGTGACAAGTTTCTCCTATCTTGGACTTCACAGTAAACGGGCAGATACTAGAACAAGTGACAAGTTTCTATCTTGAACATCACAGTAAACGGGCAGATACTAGAACAAGTGACAAGTTTCTCTTATCTTGTACATCACAGTGAGTGGCACCTTACAGTCTTGACATACTAAAGTATGTGGATTGGAATTTGACCAAAATTCCATCTCACAATGCCTGGGCAGAGCTTCAGAGAACATGTGATGCCCACGCAGCATGTTCCCTCCCTCGGCCTTGCCTTGTTTGATCCAGAGGAAAGGATAACTAGTACGTCTGGAACAAGGTAGGCTGCAGACGCTGGCGGCTCAGAGTCTAACCTTCGAGACCTCGCCTCCACGAGCAGGAGGCGAGCAGAGGCCATACCCTAAAAGACTTGGAACTTGCCTTAGAGGCGTTCAGCCAAGTCCCGCAGGTGAAGGCCTCATACGCGCCTGGACCATTGGGCGCGTACACCTGTCAATCGCAAGTGTCTGGACCTGTGTAAGCGTGTACTACCGTCAGACTCCACGCCTGACTCGTGCGGATCCCGCGACCAACAGGAATAGGCCCGCCGGAGATATTGCTCGTCTGTTGCAAGCAAATCTCCACTCCTAGTGAAAAAGTAAAGAAACGAGTAGAATCAGCGGGGAAATAAGATCCTGTTGAGCTTGACTCTATCCGATTTTGTGAAGCCACATGAAGGGTGTAGCATAGGTGGGAGCGCAAGCGCAATCGAAATACCACTACTTTTGTACATCACAGTAAACGGGCAGATACTAGAACAAGTGACAAGTTTCTCCTATCTTGGACATCACAGTAAACGGGCAGATACTAGAACAAGTAACAAGTTTCCCATATCTTGGACATCACAGTAAACGGGCAGACACTAGAACAAGTAACACGTTTCCCCTATCTTGGACATCACAGTAAACGGGCAGATACTAGAACAAGTGACAAGTTTCTCCTATCTTGGACATCACAGTAAACGGGGAGACAGTCACTAGAACAAGTAACAAGTTTCTCCTATCTTGGACATCACAGTAACCGGGGAGAGAGTCACTAGAACAAGTGACAAGTTTCTCCTATCTTGGACATCACAGTAAACGGGCAGATACTAGAACAAGTAACAAGTTTCCCATATCTTGGACATCACAGTAAACGGGCAGACACTAGAACAAGTAACACGTTTCCCCTATCTTGGACATC